>KK116622.1:316889-381425 GCA_000611955.2 Stegodyphus mimosarum
AGTTCAAATAAATATTCTGACAAATATTTAATATTTTTTTAATTATAAAAATAATTTTGAAAAATTTAACAGCCCCGAATTCAATATAGCAAATTTCTTTCATACGCAATATATTTTCTTTCAAAATTCTAAAAAATTTTAACTTTTTTTAAATAAGAAACAAAAATTGTAAAAGCAAACACTGATATAACTTTTCAGGTCATAAGCCCCATAATATAAACTAAACCAAGGAAGCTCTACGATAACTTTTTTTCCCCTTAAAGCAACACCATTACTGGTAAATGAAGTACTAGCATATCATCAGGAAATTATACGATTCCTTACTATGAAATTTTCTGAAAAGCATCGAAAAAAGATTTTCAATCATCAATCATACGGTTTTATGTAACCAGATTGAGAGATGTTTACTCTTCGACTCTTAACTGCAATATTGCTGTAGAGACATTATGATTTTTTCGAAGCAGGAGATATAAAAAATGAGCAATTTCTTAGTTCGTGCGCCACTGTAGAATCATTAGGTTATTTTGAAAGCAGGAGATGTGAAAAATGAGCAATGCACTTGCCGGGACTCGAACCGGGACGCTTAAGCATGTTATGAAAGGGTTAAAAAACCGTAACATACAATTCGCAACTTGTTGACGATATAAAAAGCAGGTCAGAAAATCATAGTGTCGAATTATTAAAGTTCTTATTGATGCTTAATATTTTCACTGCCATAGTAATAACACCAAAATACCTGTATTTGTTACAGGAATAAACTTTACCTCAGCTTTATGAGATGAGTTCCCACAAAGATAGGGCTCTTCTAACATCATCAATGCAATCAATCCGTACATTCTTAATGACAAGGGGGGATTATGCTATGAGAGAATCAACGTTTGCTGCATGGTCCCCAAATTACAAATCTAATTCCACCTAACGTTTTCCCGTGACGTTAAACACTAGGTATAATTTACACCAGCGAATAATCTTAAGCTGGAATTGCTTTGAAATGTTCAACCTTTTGATACAACTTTTCGACAAAGTAGCCAGATACAAAAAAATGACACTTCAACTGCTATTGAGGACGGTAATGGTGGCAAGAGACTGGACAATCAATTGGTAGATATGCAATAGACACAGCTTCTCGCTAAAAAAAAAAAAAAAAGACAGGGATCTTTCTTTTAATGGTAAAAGTGACAGAAAATTATTTTAAAATACTTTGCTGTCCTAAAATGCTTATGTAAGATAAAAACTTTTCGCTTAATCAACTAGATATATTCCTCAAGTTGCTACAAGAACGCATGGTAAATAATCGATTGCTTTTATTCCTTGGAAATACAATCAATAAACAACATCATGTAATGTTTCCTGTTTTGTAATCCTTCTTAAACGAAAATTTGGGGAGTTTACAATTGATATTTACACCTAAGTAATGAAGGAACGTACAACCGAACAAGTTTTAAAACCCCGAACCGTTTACGTACAGATAACAGAACATCAACCATATACCATATTTATCTTCTTTTAAAATTACGCCACAGTCATAATTGCGGGAAATTCTCTTCAGGGCATGCGCAGCGTGCGTAATTCGTTTAACATTGTTCAACTGAATTGTGGTCTGCACGCGCACGCACGGGAAGCCTATTTACCGAAAGGAAGGGATGCCTTCGTAGAGGACTTTTTAAGAGAAATTGAATTAAATCCTCGTTACACATAAGGAAAACCTCGAAAATGTCCATGCAGCCAACCCGTTCACCGGAATTTGAACCCAGTTCAAACTACTAGTAATCAGTGACTCTATCGCTCGACCGCTGGTGGGCTAAGGCATGAGGTAGAATATAGACTGGGCATTTGTCACAACACCAGTGCAGCTCATATAAAACCTTAAATTTTAGTGCTTTACCCTTCCAGAAAAATTCCAGTTAATGAATCTTTTTCATCCTTAAAATCAATTTCTAAAATTTCAAGTCAGTAACATGCAAAATTAACCCCGAAGAAAAAAAAAAAACTTCGAAACTGTCTGACTTATGTTACTTTCATCTGCACTGAAAACATCGACATTCTTCACATTAACCCGCATTAATAAGAAATCTTAATATTTTCTATTATGTATTATTATCCACTGCAAACCCTTATATATATATATATATATATATATATATATATATATATATTTGTATATGTACTTATTAAAACGATTTCAACATCGTTTTTTATGAGGGCCGTATAAAAATTTAATTTTCGTACATTTGATTAAAAACGAATTTAATTCTCCTAATCTAAAAGCCTAACCTATATGATTTATATGATACGGTTTCTAAACTGGAAACATGAAAACAAAAGCTAAAAACATCTTCAGTCAAACAATCTTTTCTGCAACAGATCATGCATATTCAATATTTAAACACGTTTGACTAAATTACAAAAGTCACCAGCAGCTTTGAATTTTACGATATTTTTACGTAAATGATTGACGAATCCGACCGTAACGTGTCATATAATTAATATGCTTTAATCCACTTGAACTACACTTTCGAGCGAAAATTCAGTCATGAATGCATTTAAGGGACAGCCCCCCTCCCCACCCCCCAAAAAAAGATGAGGAAAAAAATATTTTTGATTAACCAGTAAACAGGAAATTACCTGTAGTTTTAATAAAATAGTTCACATTCTAAGCATAGTGTTCGTATGCATTTTCTAAAAATAACACATACATTAACGAAGACTTAAAGTTTTTCCTCTTGGTTTTTGCTTATGACGTGCAGAATTTTTAACCAAAGTGAAAGAAACTTACAAAAACGAAACAACACTCAAAAGAACCATTAAACTGAAATTTAAAGGGGAAACAATCAATATTCGATGAGATATGATCATTGAAAGAAAAGAATTTTGAACTGCAAATGAATTAAATATATAAACTGTTTTTTCTTTCATAATTTGGTAGCCAAGCATAGTGGGAATGCATGATACAGTCAACTGTATTGCAGTTATTTTTTAGAACTAGCTGAATCATAAGAGTTTTCCCAGTTGTTCTTTTCTTAGTTTAACGTCTGCTCATTTATACATCAAACACGTGTTTTATGCTTAAGCACCTTTTTTGTCACTTATACAGTGTAAGACATATATTTTTACTTATTTGCGTGATACTAGATTAAATCACTTACGGCAAAAATTCAGAAATAACAATTTATGCAACATCCCTTATCATCCAGCAAGTTCCAGAAAGTTTACAGCAATATAGCTCACTATATCATCGCTATCTTTCTGAATTTATATGATATTCAACTGAAAGTTTTATATGAGTTATCCTTTTTATCTGTCTACCAAATCTGAAAGAAAAAAGTTGGTATTTTTCGCGCATGCGCAGTTAAAGTTAAATTTTCTTAAAACGCTCAGATCTCATCGAATATTCAAAGCTTTCATTTCAAACTTCAGGTTAATGTTTCTTCTGAATGTTGTTTCGTTTGCTGTAAGATTACGTTTCGTTGAAGCTTCTATATGTTAAAAGGGGGGTAGAGAGAAAAAAATTGGAATTTTTTTTAAAGAAACCATTACATTTTCGCTAATACAGCATTCGCTGCTAGTTAAACTCAAAAGTTGATTAAGTTAGCATCTTATTGCGTAGAAATTTCCAGAAACAAAACCTTAATCCGTAACTTTAAAAAACAAATTTAAAAATATTCAAAATTGTGTAAATAGTTTTAATTTTAGTAGTACTTTTTAATTATTTTCAGGTATTAATTGTTAGATCAATTTTAGTTATAGATACGTTAAATATTGCCGCTCATACGGGAAAGCGGTACAGCCGACTGTATTGGCTGTGGGAAAACGGTGAGTGGCTCTGACTATCGTACCGAAAGGCCTGGGTTCGAATCCATGAGAAGGCATGGATGCATTTGTCCATCCTTTCGCAGGAGGCAACGGTAGCCACCTATTTGGTGCCTCCATAATAAAAAAAAGACCACCGTTTCCGGTCTTAATAGTGGCGAAAGCTTATAAATGGCTAAAGCCCACCATTGGAAATAAAAATTTTTTTTATAAAAAGTTTGAAATTGATAATACAATTTCCAATAATAAAGTCACCGTCTGTTAAACTCAGTCGCTTAATAAAGTCAAGCGCGTTGGGAACGGAAATAATTTTAATAAGCGAAGAGTACACTGTAAGTGTTGTTTTTAAGGAAACGCGGACCAACATTACGAATAGCATGTAAAAACTTTTGTGAAAGCTACACGTTATTTACTGGTTTTACCGAAAGTGGTCAAAAATACTTTTTTTTTCCTCTTAATCGTTTTATTTTTGGTCCCCTACATGCACCCGTGACTGAATTTTTAATGTTAAGTATGAGGTGTGAATGCTATGCTATTTACATAACAGCAATTATTTTTTTCTCCCAATGGCGGAACCTCAGCCGACTTCGGCTTAGCCACTACTAAGACTTAGAAGTGGTGGTCCCTTTGTTAAGGAGACACCTAATAGATGGGCCACCTTTGCTTCCTATGAAGGGACCGACAGTTACAACCATGTCTTCTTCCGGGATTCGAACCCGAGCCCTTTGGTATCGCAGTCGACTTCTCTCTATATTTTATAATTATTTTTAATAAATATTTTTAAATTTTCCGCTTCCAAGTAAGTAATAGTTCTCTCGCTAATTTTAAACAGAATCTCCTGGTTTAAAACAATAAATAAATAAATAAATAAAAACAAAAAAGAAAGAAATAGAAATAAATATTTTGAATTCCAAAATTGCGAAACGAATTCGAATTATTCGAAACTTTATTTAAAACAACTTTTCCTTTATTAAATTTTATCTCATATATCATATACTTTCTTCACGCAGATAAACGAAAATATCACATATAGTATTGTATACAACATAATCCAAAAGCGCAAGATTTAAATAAGTAATATGTAATCACAATAAATTTTCCCGGGCAGATTCATTAACATACTAAAATACGAAGCCTAGATTTATAAAAACAAAAATCTGGATTAATATGAAGAACTGCAAACGTTTCCACGAGGTTACACTTGCAAAACTTTAAAGCATTTTTATTACACACGCAAACTTAAAGCTGTTTAATTTTTCATCCAGATTATTTTATAAGCTTCTACTGAAATTTAAAGTTTCAGATAAAACTGTGAAAAATAGACTTTTTCCACTTCGGACATATCATTCTAGATGGCAGAAAAGAATATTTTTTCCTTCATTTTATTAATAGAAAGTTGAAATGACATATCTCCAAAACAAGAGCGCGACGACAGTTGCCACGATAAGAAGATAAAATTATGGGATAACTGTCAGAGATAAAGGGAAATTTCCCTACAACTTTTTCATCAGGAAGTTGATGATGTGTCGTGTTTGTTGGTGGTAGCAGTTTCCTTCTCACTCTTCATTAAAGTGATACAATAATTATACTTTTAAGCACAGTGGTTAAAAGAACAGATATTGTTATCCTTTGACAAACACTGGTTTTCACAAAGCCGCGTATGTCAAAATTCGAAGTGTATGTTCGGAACAAACCTATCTTAATCATCATGTGTATACTCAGACTTTCGTTCAAAAAATTCCCACCAATAGGGAAAAAAAAAGTTAGTTTGTCAAGTATAATTTAGGTTTTGGAAAATTAGAAAATTTCCTCTTTTTTTCCTGCATTCGTTTTTTTCTTTTAGGGAGATATTTCT
The DNA here is from genome assembly GCA_000611955.2 of Stegodyphus mimosarum. Taxonomy (NCBI): domain Eukaryota; kingdom Metazoa; phylum Arthropoda; class Arachnida; order Araneae; family Eresidae; genus Stegodyphus; species Stegodyphus mimosarum. The sequence continues at coordinate 322,555 of KK116622.1, forward strand.
CAACATTTTTAGCAGCTGAGACGCCTGAGTGGACGAATGAAATGAGGACAAAATCGCAATTTTTTTTTTCTCTCTCACAGTTTCGGATATGTATATAGTTAAGTCTGATATTTTTAGCTTTAGAAATAAATAGTTTAGCTTTTATTTTTTTTCATCGTTAATTACTCATGCGGCTTGGCAAATCGCCAAGCTTTAGAACTGTTGTCATCTCTGTAGCGTATCCTCTTTATCTTTCAATTTCAGCAGTACATTGCTTATTAAAGTAACAAACTAAATTACATAAAAATAATATGCTTAATTACTATGAAATTTGAGTATCTTTATTATATGCGGCTTATAAGTGTCTGTTTGTGACCGATAGTGTATTGGTTGCTTGCGAAACTGTACTAGCCAATGGGGTAAGTTGCCCCGGCATTCAAATAGTAAAATTAATTTTATCACAGTAGTTATCATTGTTTTAATTAAATTATCGTGGCATTTAAATATTTTTAATTCATACAATTGTTACTTATTATGCACTTAACTATATTTACATGTGAATTACCTAGAAACTTGCAAACGTTGAGAAATTAAAGGAGACGAAACCAACTACGGAGTTGTGCGTAGTGCATCTCATCAGGTAGGTTTACCAAAACTCTTATGCTAAATATCCTTTCGCGTAAAGAGTTTAAAATTTTGCCGGATTTTATTCCGACATTGTATTTTAAACTACATTTTCGGCTGAACGCAAATTGAGCGTGTCAGGGGGAACGTGAACATTTGTTTGTACTAGCAATCATCTTTTTTTAAATGGTTTACAACTGAACGCAAATTGAGCGTGTCAGGGGAAAGGCGAACATTTGTTTGCATTGGCAATTATCTGTTTTACATAAAAACTACGCCTTAACGTAATTTCTTTTAAGAATGCCTCCTAGAAAATAGAGCACTGAAGAGGAGAGAAAAGGAGCTAAAGCTGCACTAAATCGGCTTTCTCGACAAAAAGAAACCACTGAGCAAAGAAAGAAATGTACCGCCAGTGGTTTCCTTCATTGCACTCTACTTTAAGCAATTAAGCAAGTAGAAGGGGGAAACCCGTGGGGCAGTAAGGAAAGGGGCGTCCTTGCCGCCTGCCCTGGGTTTGAATTAGCAGACAGCTTTGCACAAATCATTTTAATTACAATTTATAATATCTAGAACAGCGGTCATTTCGTATGACCGCCGGGTTTTCTAGTATCTATATAATGGGATGATTTGGAGAATAACTGTAATGGACTGGTCACGGTTTTTTGCGTTGTAATAACTTAAACAGTAAGTTTACGAACAACGAAGTTTTAGTTGTAATAACTAAAAGTTCGTTGCTACTTGAGATGCACAACAAAGAAAAACTAGGAATCGGGCGGAACAATTTATTTTTCAACACTTAATTCTTCTTTAGACATTCTGTATCATACATCGTTTGGGGTTCGAAAAATTTCATGTATCTTATGTATCTTGAAAAAATGAACAAAGCATAGCAAGAAGCGCACGTTGCCAGCAGCAAGCGATACGGAGGAAAAAAAGATAGGCGCAATAGTAGCACTTGTATTTATAATAAAACATTTCTTTAATTTGATTGGCTGATAAGTCACCCGTATTGCAGCATGATTACATAAATGGATTACTTTTGAAAGACGCAGTGCAGAAAAATTAATATACACAATTTAATGAATTATACGGCAGGTTATTTGTGTAAACCAATTCGAGTCATACGCATCTATAAAAATTTTAATTATGTACGAGAGCTATGTTATAAATAAATGACAGATATGAAGCAGAGAATTCTCTTCTCGCTATTTTGTTTCATTCTTCAAAGTTCTCAGTAATTTTCATAATCTAAATTTTTTAGTACTCAAAAGGAGATGTTTCCTATGTTTTCTAAATAAGAAGAGGAGGTTCGATCAGTCAAAATGTTCTTCCTCTGTCTGAAAGGAAGCCAAGTTACTAAATAAGATAAAGATGATTCCTAATGAAGTTCCATCGTTTAAAACTGTTAGGAATACGTTACGTGGTTAAACATGGTCAAAAGATATTTTAAGTGTGTATTGGGCGTACTGATGAAATAAGAAAACAATGAAATGATTTAAAAGTTATTAACAGTCATTTTACTTTATCTCCAATTATATATTAACATACATCTGCAATATGAACATCACAAATAAATGCATACACATTTGCTCCAACGTTTAGTGCGATGGTTTACATTGCATCAAAAAGTCTTCGAACAGAACACCATCATGAGGATGACGCTTTACTAGTAATCAGAACTTGATAGATAACCGCTAATGAGACTAAGTTTTACATCAGTAAAACAGTGGGTTGAAGGCAGCAACTTTTAAGCCCTTACAAATATTTCAGACATGATGATCAAAGGCTACGAATAATACGCTTTCAGACAACATGATCAAAGGCCCCATGCTTTTATATTGCCCCCATGCCGCAAAGACACTATACATTTACATCCATGCCTTCTCCGGGATTCGAACCCCGGCCTTTCGTTACCGCAGTAATCTCCCCTAACCACTGTACCGTCTGGGCGTCTACTAACGATTTTAATTACAAATAAAAGACCTTAGCAATCGAAACGTTTAAACAGAAATTAACATAAACAAGTTTAAACAAACCACGATTAAACAATATGAGCAACTATCTCTAGATTTAGGTACACATTTTCAGCAACCAATACTTGAACTATGGCAACAATGTAAAAACGAAGAAGATAATACATATAGCTGTATAAGCCTTTTATAAAAGAAGAGTTATTTTAAACGCTTAACAGCGGATATTTTGATTAGATATTTCAGCAGTTTTTTGCTACTAAAACTCATTTATTTTCACTTTTAAATAATGGGAATGGTGCTTCAACAGTTGATAAATACGAAACAAAATAGAGCCATAGTGGACTATGATGATTCATAGAGCTAAGCAATCTATAATTTATTGCTGTTTTCTCTGCAGCCGAAAACGTTTGGTAAACGTTTAGCAAATATTAAATGACAGTAAATTTCATTTGGACATAGCAATATAATTTGACTCAAAAACAGAATAATAGGATTCTCCATTCTAAGAAGAAAGTAATTCCGGATTTTAGAAAGAATAAGTTCATTGTGTTGAAGAATAAGTTGATTGTAAACTCAAGCAAATTAGTTCAAAATACAGCACGTTTAATTTGCATGCCATTTTCTTACTAAATAGGAAAATTCGATTCTAAGAATAGCTTGCAACCAATGTTTTGTTTTTTTATGCAATTTAAGGATCTTATTAATGGTTTCAAAGCTAATTTTGAAACCAAAATGTGAACCATAATCCATCATAATTTCGTAACGCATTTCATTCATAGCCTTCGCAACGATATTTAACTTTCAGATTAACAAGTCGGTTTAATTTTGGACGTAGATAAAATCCATTACAAATCGTAACGAATATTCCTTTTTAAAATCAGATGTGAGAAATACATGAACATCTTACATAAAGAATTCATTTAAAATAATTTAATAAAATTAGTTAAAATTTAATGAAAAAAAATCTGAAAGCTTTCAGACAGTATATCTTTCGAATTTCCGATAGAAAATCTAGTGTACTGGAGATAAAAACGTTTTATTCACTACAATGTTGCCACAGCTCGCTTTTAAATCGTTGAGTTAATCTACGTCAGTTAAACTAACTTCTTATTCTAAAAATTAAATATCCTTGCGATCGGTTTGAATCAAATAAAAATAAGCAAATAAACGACAATTAAGAGAACAGTAAATCATTATTGCTGCTGAAATCAGTTATTAACAAATGTGCAGAGACATTAAAGGTTATTTCGAAGCAGGAGAAATGAAAATGAGCAATGCCCTTGCCTTGACTCGAACCACGGACTTCTCGAATACACGCTGAACGTGTTAGCAACTACATCACGAAGGCATGCTAAGAAGGCGAGAGAAATACTTTATAAATGAAAAAATAAATACCTTTTTTCAAGCCAATTTTTATAATGGCAAATATGTTTTTATCTTACTTTTTGCGATAAATCATGATGTTAAACAAGATATGGCATTTGTACGAGTACGTTTTAAATTTGAAACAATCACTTAATTAAGAGTTTTATATTTCTAATGAAAAAAAAACTTTAACATATTTCATCTGGAATTAAAAGAGTAATAGAGACAGTGGTTACTGGCTAATAACAAACTGAGCTCGACTGGACTGAATCAAAAATCTCTGAAAAGATTGGTACTATCTGCTGAGCTATCCGAAGCCGGTCACCAGTGCCAGACAATTTCCGTGTAAAAATCAAACTCCTTCTATAAGTCCATCAGCAACCAAGTAGACAAAATCACTGCACACAGACAATTAGTTTCAGATTCAGTTCCCATAGACTCATTGGATTGTTGGCGTGTTTCCTCCTTCTCCCCCCCCCCGCCCAGTTATTCTGCACACGAAAGAAGCCTTAAGGCCTTATCAGATTCAGAATAGCTGAGGCAACTCCAAATCAGCCGTAATATTTCCAAGACTTTTGTTGAACCAATTCCTACGCGCAACGCTTTATTTGAAGATCAAAATATTGATCTTACCGGAGCGTACAGCATATGTAGCTCAACTAATCAGAAAGCAAGATGAAAATAGTAATAGCAGCCGCCTTTTGTCAATGCGAACAATAACATATCGTAACATTTACATTTCCTCTGAATCAAAATATATAGACGGAGGCCAATAACTTGGCTATGCAAGTAAATTCTTCGAAATGCTACATATAACTAAATGCTGCTAGACTGTTGATTCTGATATGGAATTTAGGTATTAGCTTTCCTCAAAGAATAAAGATCCTTAGGAATTAGGTTTTCCTCCAGAGTTCTCCAAAAAGCACCGCTCCTAATGGGCAAAAAGCCCTCAAATATTTGTTGTTGTGACTTATCTCACTTGTCTTATAGTAACATCAGAACAAACTCACGAAATTCATCCTAGCAAGGAGAGCAAGTTGCGCCTGTCGTTGGCAAGAGCCTCGAGCACCATACAGTTGACAGTACGACTTTGCTCGCATCCGCCCCAAATCTGATGGAGAGCACTGCGGGAGGACGGATCCGAGAATCTAGCAGCTCTCTTCCTCTACCACCAATCTCTCCGAGGATTTTCGGCTCGCCTCATATTTAGAGTTCTCCCATGCCGCACGGACACTATACATTTACAAATACCCATGCCTTCTCCGAGATTCGAACCTGGGCCCTTCGATACGGCAATTAGCATCGCTAACCACTTCACCGGTTGGACTGCCCTCAAATGTTTTGTTATAATAAATAAACAACCAACTCATTTAAACTTGTTTGTTTAACCTTGACTGACTGATATGATCTTATCCATTCTTCCTTATTTTACACCTAAAGTACAAAAATCGATTAACAACTATGTGGTATCGCGTCATCAATGCGCAAAACAATCAGTTAACATAGAAACATAAATGCAAAACTTAGCCTATATCATCTATTATAATTATTCTGTTAGAAGTGGTCATTAAGAAATGATTGAAACGTGTAATTCCATTAAAAATTAAGATGAATAAACAAAAAGAAATAGTAAAGCTAACACGCCGAATCTACAAATAATAATAGTTAATAGAACATATTTTCGCGAGCGATCTAAAACTCAGTCAGTAACTGGTAAGTATTGTTGCGAAAAATTCGGCATTTCCGGCATAGCACTAGGGTTGCCATAAAATAGTGTATGGTAAGGTTGCCAGATTGGCGACTTTATCGCCCATTTGGCGACCAAATCGGCAATATCCCATGGTCCAATCGGGAAGCTTCTAGAATAACTTCCTGTCGAGATATTTCTCGAAACGTGTGGAACCTAAGGAAAAGCTATATAAACCCCTGCGTTTCTGACAGCCGGCATTGTGAGAATAGCTCCTTACTGTGAGTGCTAAGCTACGCGAGAGTTTTGTGAACGGAAAGCGATCGAGATAGTGCTTTGCCGTGAAGCTATCTTTACAGTATAGCTTGACAGTGTATTGGTGATTGTTCCACGGTGTTTATTATAAGTTTAGTGTTGCCGTGAAGCTACCTTTACAGTTACAGCCTGAAGCTGTGTTGCTGATTGTTTCAGCGTATTTATTGTAGATTTTCGACGCTTTTAAAGGTAATTTTGGAACTGTGCTGTAAATAGTGATTCTTGTAAATAAATTGTGCTTTTTATTGTTCTGCATCGTGTTTTCATCGGATACTCTCAGATCCACGAACCCGTATAACGCAACAGTATGTTTTAGTTTAATGTTTCAACAAATTTCAAATACGATCTAATACAAGACCCAAAGACATTCAAAATTTTAATATAATTCTACTAGACAAAATCTTGACACAGACTTATTCTAAAAATGGTATAAGTAGTTTAAAAATTCCCTTCGCTAGAAAAAAAGAAGCAAAAATAAAAAGAAACAGACTAAAAAAAACTATTGCTCGTAAATAACGAAAAATGGTCTTTTGCTCACTCACTCAATACATATTCACCCGATAAACTGCGAAAAACACCGGCATATGGGATTCCGAAGTGTCGTTAAAAAATGAGTCCCTTCTGATTTATATTTACGAGAAGGTGTTCCTTATCGGGGCTCTGCCTGCCGGGCTGCCGACAGATAATATGGATATCGGGCGTTTTTACGGCTTCTTTCACGCTTCGAAGAATTATTATTTTTTTTTTTGGTCAGAGCGGAAGATGAAAAGAAGAGATAATGGAACGACGAAAGATGACAGACAAGGACAGGGAAACAAGCAAGATGCTGTTTAAGCATCTATATCAACGAGAGAGATGATGTTGCTTTTCTCTATGTTTCATGATGATGATGCCATACACTATTTTATGGCAACCCTAGTGCTATGCCGGAAAGCTTACATAACTAAGCATTGTTAGTAGTAGGATTAGTAAACAAATGAAGAGACCTCTGAATTTTTTCCGGATGCAACAACAAAACATTGACCATGCCGCAGATTATCTATTTTTTGATGCTCGCAGTAGATCACACATTACATTCTTTACAGATAGTGAAACAAGTAGCAATACTTTAAAAGAGAGTACTGTTGCGTTATACGGGTTCGTGGATCTGAGAGTATCCGATGAAAACACGATGCAGAACAATAAAAAGCACAATTTATTTACAAGAATCACTATTTACAGCACAGTTCCAAAATTACCCTTAAAAGCGTCGAAAATCTACAATAAATACGCTGAAACAATCAGCAACACAGCTTCAGGCTGTAACTGTAAAGGTGGCTTCACGGCAACACTAAACTTATAATAAACACCGTGGAACAATCACCAATACACTGTCAAGCTATACTGTAAAGTTAGCTTCACGGCAAAGCACTATCTAGATCGCTTTCCGTTCACCAAAACTCTCGCGTAGCTTAGCACTCACAGTAAGTAGCTCTCACAACTAATCACACTTCTCACAACTAATCACACTCTTAATCACACTGCTTCAAAATCTACTCGCAACTACTGCTCTCAGAAACGCAAGGGTTATATAGCGTTTCTTTGAGTTCCACACGTTTCGAGAAATATCTCGACAGGAAGTTATTCTAGAAACTTTCCGATTAGACCATGGGATATCGCCAATTTGGTCGCCAAATGGGCGATAAAGTCGCCAATCTGGCAACCCTACCATACACTATTTTATGGCAACCCTATGCTATGCCGGAAAGCTTACATACAGGCGCAACCGCCAACTTTTTCGTAACAATAGCTTTTCCTTAGGTTCCACACGTTTCGAGAAATATCTCGACAGGAAGTTATTCTAGAAGCTTCCCGATTGGACCATGGAATATCGCCGATTTGGTCGCCAAATGGGCGATAAAGTCGCCACTCTGGCAACCCTTCCATACACTGTTTTATGGCAACCCTAGTGCTATGCCGGAAAGCTTACATACAGACGCAACCGCCGAATTTTTCGCAACAGTACATTGTTAAATCGGTGGCAAAACTCAATACTTATCTGAAATTCGTTTCAAAGAAAAACAGTTTTATACATTGTAAGAAATAATTGAGAAAGATCTCCCATCTTCAACAGCAAATTATTTAAATTTTATTTCCCTATGCTCGTCAATTTCAATTTTTTTAGTTAAATTTTTCTTTTAAACTTGTAGAGTCATTAGAATTTTTTGGAAGCAGAAGAAATGAGCAACGCCTTCGCCAGGAATCGAACAACGGACCTCTCGGTTACGCGTCGAGCATGCAAACTGTCATAAACTCCCTGATTCTATCAGGCTTGGCCCCTCCCACAAATCATGGAATAACCTTTTTGGCAACATGCCGAGGTCATTATTGCTTCTTCGTTTTTTAGAGCTTGTTAGACCTCGGAGAATGAAACTTCGAACTGATTTACGGCCAATGTAATGGGATTAGTTCTATATAATCTAAATTTATGTAACAATTGTTGTTGTTAGTGTAGTTATTTTTTGTTAATTAAAATCATTTAAAATTCTAAAAGATGAATTATTAATCCGAACTGTTGTCTTTGAATATTTTTGAGTCGTCAGCTTAGCAAAGAAGAAAATACGATTTCAAGAGCTCAGCCCCGGATTCGAAGGTGAGTGAAAATTTCTTGCCTTTTTTTTTTATTGAATGTCTCGAAGAAGTGACATAAAACAAACCTTTACACCACGAAGGCATGCAAAAGAAGGAAAGAAAAATACCTTATAACTTAACCAATTTCTTTACCTACTTTTATTTCAAACAGATGGGTGAATTGGCGATAGTGCGAATGATAAAACACTAATTCATATAGACAGCTTCTAGGCAGGAAAGGCTGCTGACTCCAATTAGCCGATGCAATCTGAGTGATTAAGCACCAGTGCATTGTATGAAGTAATTTGATTTGGTTTATTAGCTGATGAAATTAACTTGTATTCGGAAGAGTTAATTGTAACCGAAATTAATTTGCATCCGGAGTTTGTGATAATTGTATGATATTAAGTACTGTTATTTAGGGTGAAGATTTAATTCAAATGTAAAAGCAACCTATTACGCTAAGTTCCACTACTACTAGTACGGTTTAAATTCTGTAGTACACAGCACTATTTGTGTAAAGCTTTCTGTTTTCTAGTAAGTCACAGAAAATTTGTGTTCAATTATAACCAATGTAAAAATGATTATTAGTTATTCATTTTGAATTGAAATTTTGCAGAATATATTTGAATAAAATTATTTGGCGCTATGAGTGAACTTCAGAAACAGAAAGCAATTTTATTTTACAGTTCCTTTATGCTGTTATGTTTATTAATTCCTTGTAAAAGTAAAGGAAGTATTGTAATCGTGAAAAATTTGGGGTATCATATTTCAAAGAAAATATCTATTTTGATAGCTCTCGAATCTATTTGAACAAAGTTTTTGCGTGACATCTGCATGTACAGGCAGAATAAAGAACGCTTTTTTTCTGAAATGGATTTAAAAGGGATTCAGAAGATATTTTTTCGTGATGTCCGTATGTACGTACTGATGGATCTTGCATTACTCAAAAAGAGTAGCCGTACAATGTTCAAATTTTGTACAGCGGGACTGCTAAAACATGTATGTGCATCTATCTCCCTTTTTTGTTTCAAACGCCCACACTAAACGTATAGATATACAGCTGTATATACCGGGTGGCCATAATTAAACTGACAGTGCTCACAGTGTTCTGTAGCGCGATCTATTTGCGAGAATGACGCCACATTTTGTAGGAAGATTAAACAAGACGGGGGACGAAGGATTCCGCGAAAAAACAAATTAGTTCCAAAAGTCACCGCTAGGGGAATATTTGGCGCTGTGTAATAGAAAATAGAGTGTTAACAAATGCAAATCAATACGGAAATTACCTTTTATTTTGCATTCAAATGAGGTTCAGTGTGGCTGCCGTTGTTGTAAACCACATATTGCATTCTGTGCACAGTATGCACAACAGCAGAAAGTAACATGTCTGCAGGAATTTCCCGTACAGTCCGTGATATGTTATCCTTCAACGTAGCTAGGACCTGGAACACTCCTTGATAGACCTTGGACTTAAGGTAACCCCATAGCCAGAGGTCGCATGGGGTAAGATCCGGCGACCGAGATGGCCATGCAGTTGGAAAGTAGCGGCTAATGACTCTTTCTGTTGTCAATTTCTGTCGTAGATCTGTTGCACCTGTACAGCAACGTGTGGAGGGGCTCCATCTTGCATGAAAATCATTTCCCCCAGGCATTGTCTTGCTGAAGTGCCGGAATGACAAAGCTGTTCAACATGTGGCGATATTTCTCTCCGGTAACAGAACAGGTTTCCGGTCCTGTTCGGGTAATGTTCTCATAGAAGAATGGACCTACGATAAATTCCGCTGTGAACCCACACCAAACCGTTACCTTTGGTGAATGTAAGGGAATTGCTGTGACTGCATGTGGTGATTTGTCATTCCAAATTCGGCAGTTCTAGGTATTCACAGTTCCATTCAGGTAAAAGTGGGCCTCGTCTCCCCATAAGATTTTCCACGGGCAAGCAGCATCCACCTCCATTCTGGCAAGAAAGGTGAGAGCAAAAGTCAATCGCTTATCATGGTCGGGGTACAGTAACTCCTGTACGCGGCTGATCTTGTACGGATAGAAGTTGATAATCTTTCGTAAGATTTTCCATACCATACTGTAAGGCATATCCATATTCCGAGCTACTCCACGAGCGCTAGAGGTGGCAACAATATTGTCTGGTCCTCTGTCGACAATCGCCGTGGCAACTGCTTCGATTGTATCCTGTGGTACAGGTTTTCGTCCTCTGCCTGACAACCTTCAGAGAACATGTTTTATCAAACGTCGCAACCATTGCTTTTAGCCCATTAACTGACACAGGACCGTTACCTTTACGCATTTTTTTGTGCGTTCTAAAAGCACGAAGAGCGGCTGACGCGTTGCACTGGTTGAGGTAAAAGAATTTGACCAGTAACGCACGCGCGACTGAAGGAGGAGACATTGCACATAAACTTTCAATCGGATTGATTCGAAACGTAACACATTGCCTTTTAAAACCCAAGCAGCTGGCACTGTGCCAATGGATGTAACGTGAAATTTGAATAAAGAACTTCTTCTGCTCAGCGTACGTGATATTGCAGATCACGAGACTTTATCGGTGTTTATGTAGATTTTACGCTTTTTTAAAAGTGTTGCCATATTGCACTTGAACTAAATCAGAAAATGTACATAATAAAAGGTAATTTTATTCCTTATTGATTCGCATTTGTTAACACTCTATTTTCTATTACACAGCGCCAAATATTTCCCTAGCGGTGACTTTTTGAATTAATTTGTTTTTTCGCGGAATCCTTCGTCTCCCATCTTGTTTAATCGTCCTACAAAATGTGGCGTCATTCTCGCAAATAGATCGCGCTACAAAACACTGTGAGCACTGTCAGTTTAATTATGGCCACTCGGTATATAGTCACGCCGTGACCCGGTTCGGTGAGCTCAGTTTTTTAATCTTACATGTTAGTATATTGTTCATGTTTTGCTTTAAAAGTAATTGAATTATGTTCTTCTTATGTTCCGGTTAACTTTTTTATGCCTTTAGTTAAGCTGCATGGAATAGTTGTAGAATTATCAAGAATTTAAAAATGCCAGTAGCGCTAAGCCTGACGAGGCCGCCATTTGTTCACATTTGAAACTTTTAACAGTGAAATAAGCCAGTTGGTACGCCAACTTCAGTGTCTTTTTTCCGGTGTGAACGAAAGTTAACATTCAATTTTATGCACAGATAATTTTGTTTATCTGCCTGCTAGCCGAATTGTTTGTTTTAGCGTAGAAATTCTAACTTTAATTGTAAAAAATTTTTTAAGCTGTTTTTAACTGTATTTGCTGTCTTAGGTTTTTCTGAATTTTACAGTTTTTAAGGAAGTTTGATTTTTTATGTATACCTGCCTTGCCGCGAAGTGAGAACTGAATTAATTATATGAGAAACATATGTATAATGAAATTCGAGGAAATAAGTTTAAATGAAATACAGCAAAAAATGTGCATAATTTAATATTCCGTGCAAGGAAGTCATGTGGTGTCCACATCAGATTTTTTAATTAATTTCGTTTTATTTAGTTTATTATTTTTTCGCTATATTTTACTTATATTCTTTGACTGTATGTGAAATTTTTTGGGTAAGAAGATTCTGTTCCCTCCCCTTCCAAAATTATAATCAGCGATTATCACCTTGTATTTCAGATGACTTATTTTTGATTTATGAAAAGAATACAAAATAAAAGTAAACAGGCAAAAAGATATGGTATGAATGCGATAAACATTCATAAACCAATTCCGTTTATCAGATAAAGCTATCTACGTGCACTGTAACAAACTAAAAAAATCTGATCTGTACACCACATAACTTCCTTGTACGGAATATTAAATTATACGCATTTTTTCTAGACACTCTGTCGCTAGGTTTTCTTAACAGCGTTATATCTCATTCATTTTATAACTCAGAATGCACAAAAAATCATATCATCTGAAGAATTACCTAATCGATGCCACATGTCCTATTCAAATACTATAATAAATTTAAAACGATGTATAAAAGAAATTAAAAAAAGAAAAGAAACAGTTTTTCACAGACGACTCAGTATTTCTCATTCAATTAATTCAGTTCTCACTTCGCGACAAGGCAAAAATACATAAAAACTTAAAATATCTCTATTAAAAATGACGAAGTAAATATTAAACACTTATTTCCTGAAATAAATTCCAGAATGGATTAAGCATGATTTAATTCGCAATAATAAAAGAAGGCGTTATCTTTGTTGTTGGGAAGCTTAGTTTATCTAAATTAGCAACAAATCCACGATTCTGCTTAAGTTTCAGATGTAAACAAATATGGCTGATATATTAAAAATAATTAGTCTTAGCCGCAATTAAACAACTTTTAAATTGTTGATAATTCCAAAATTACTGCATGCAGGTTAACTAAGGGCATAAAAATCTTAACCGAAAGATAAGAACAACATAATTCAATCATTTTTAAAGAAAAAATGCACAATTTACAAACATCTAAGAATAAAGAAACTGATCTCACTGAGCCGAGTAATAGAGTGGATATATATATACATATTGTTACGTGCGTACGGTTCGTTATATATTGAATGCACAAGTCGTTAAAAAGTTAACAAAAATTTATTCTTTCCACAAGAAATAAATTAAAATGCTGAAATATTTCTTCACAGATCTTCGCACAGTATCACAATATCTCAAACGTTTAGCAAAAACTCAGTTCAAAACAGATAAAATAGTTCTATCTCACAGCGAAATCGCTACAATCAATACAGCATTAAGTAAACAAACAGCAGTTCGCTTTTTTACAGCTACAAGTATAACAGCAACAACAACAACTACAACAACTGAGATGAGGTGTTTCACCTCGGCTTTTATAAGCTTTTTAATTATCAGTAGAACAATCACGATATTTCTAGATTTTTCTGGATGGCAACAGTAATTACCAGATATTTATTTATTAAGCATTAAATGAACGCGCTCTTTTATTTTTATTGCTATTTTTTTTTTTCGACGTAGTTTTCTCTTCAAAAATCGTCTGCGTTGCACGGGGAAATAAAAAGGAATTTTAATTACAATTCTAAATAAATAGCCAAATAAATGTGAAATTCGTAACATTATTTATATATTTTTGGTGCGGCCGATTGCAACCAAAATAAGAGGTACGCATCTGCATGTTATAGCAGTCTCATATACAAAATTTCAACGTTCTGAGGCTACTCGTCTTTGAGTTATGCGAGATACATACGTACGTACGTGAGTGCTATATAAAAAATTTCACAGTTCTGAGGCTGCTCGTTTTCCAGATATGGGAGAGACATACGCACGCACAGACGCCACGAAAAAAATCTCTTCAGAATCCATTTTAAATGCGTTTTATAATTTTTGGGGGCGAAAAGTCCCTTATTCTGTCCTTAAGTTCAGATATCACGCCAAAACATCGTTAAATTGCATTCGATAGTGATCAAAATGGATATTTTCATTGAAATATGATACCCGAAATTTTTCGCGATTACAATACTTCCTTTTTACTTCATACAAGGGAGTAAAAAGCGCAGGAAAAGGTACAAGCAGTGCAGGTAACAAACATACAGAAAAAAAAAACATTCGGCTCCAATAAGTCAATTACCACAATAACAGGACAAAAAATTTCATTGAGTAAAAGTGAAAGTAATATTGAGGAATTCCAATGTAACTGTCACTGAGCGAAATATTCGCAACGAAACCAATGTAATCAGTTGTAACTAGTCCCCGCCGACATCATTTATATTCATTGATTCCTTAGTCAGTATGTGTACAGTCACCCTTTTCCCATTTAGACAGTGGTTTTGGTTTATCTGGTGGCAAAGCACTCGAAGGCTACCTGCCTAAGGGATGAGATGCCTTTATGGAAGACTTTCTGAGGAAAACTGGGTCGTATACACGTTGCATATGGGTAAAACTACGAAAGTGTCCATGTAGATAGCCCATTCGCAGGGATTCGAGCCTCGGATCGAAGTACCAGCGTTCAGTGACTTTACCGTTCGGTCGCTGGTGGGTCACTACTTAGACATGGGGAGTCGTACAAAACGACTGGCAGTCAATAATGTCATTGACTGCTAATTTTTAACACTAAGTAATCATCAAATGATTTATATAGCTTGTAGAGACATTAGGTATTTTTTCCGATGCAGAAGAGGTGAAAAATGAGCAACGTCTTCGCCGGGAATCGAACCACGGACCTCTCAGTTACGGGTCGAGCATGCAGACCACTACACCACGAAGGCATGCGAAGAAGGCGGGAGAAATACCTTATATACTCCCCCTTTTAAAGGGCGACTGGGGTTTTGGGGACCCAATCGCCAAATCGCGGTGGTGGAGAATCATCATCCACCACCTTTTTAGTTCGGGCGCCAGTTGTAGAGACATTAGGTATTTTTTTCGATGCAGAAGAGGTGAAAAATGAGCAACGCCTTCGCCGGGAATCGAACCACGGACCTCTCGGATACGCGTCGAGCATGCAGACCACTACACCACGAAGGCATGCGAAGAAGGCGGGAGAAATACCTTATAAGCTGTCCACCTTTGTAGTTATATTAGAGTCATATTTGTTTCGTGTTATTGTTTTATATTAGTTGTTGTTCTTTTATAACTGTTATGTGTAAGATATGTGTAAATAAAATGGATAATTGGTTAAACAGTAAATTTTCGCTCAGAACGAAAACTGCCATGGATAATACGTCTGGTTTGGCGTCTGCACCAAGCATTTCCAAAGAATCAGGTCTTTACGACCAACTGCTAGACAAATTAGATTATAAATCTCTTGAAGCAATGAAGAAATGAGAACTTCATTCATATCTTGTTTAAACTTGATGCATCAATTAACGAATTACCTTAAAATGTAGAAACATTAGGTATTTTTTTGTAAGCAGAAGATGTGAAAAATGAGCAATGACCTCCCCGGGACTCGAACCACGGACCTCTCGAATACGCGCCGAGTGTGCTGACCACTACACCACGAAGGCATGCTGAGAAGGGGGGAGAGATACCTTATAAAACTCTCTAACGATAATAAACTATGTCGGGAATATCTGAATTGAATTAGGAAATAAAAAATTCATATACTTTTTCATTGAATCATTTGTACTGGAAATCTCTATGTCTTTTTTACATCTTCAGTTTACACTTAAGTGCATGATTTTTATAGTATATTAGCAATATATGAAGAATTTTTCCAATTTTTATTACACTATTTCCTCCGGCAAATATATCGATCACAGTTCTTTCATGTGTTCACTAAAAGTTAACCAATATAGAGATTATCGATTTAGGAACGAAATAAAAGAAGGAGCCTTGATTTAACGGTTTAATTTAGTTTTTTGGTTACTTTGTAAATTTTACGTTAATGTTTTAATTCTTTACGTTACTTTTATTCTTTTCTTGCTTATCCTTTTTATTTTCCTCTTTATATTGCGATTACAGTAGCAAGAAGTTGATGTCTTGTTACTTAAATATCCACTTAACAATAAAATCACAATAAATTTAATTAAATAAAATATTACCAATAATTTCTGGAGAAATACACAGTAAAAAATTCCTTTTCAAGCGAAAGTAAAATGTCAAACACTAAGGATAACGAAAAGAATTGGTGTTCTCCTTACGAATCACAAAGTATGACCACCTTCTTCGCTTTAACGACACATCCCCCCCTCAGACTTCCAAAGACAATTTCAAAATTTACGGTAATATAAACGACTTAAGGTATTAGAAACAAAGTATAATAATTAGACGGAAGGAACGAAACTTCATTATCTGCATACGACAGCACTCAAATGAGACCGGCGCATTATTTTCTTTTTTAACACCAAGTAAATGATACACAAGATCTTGTCATTCTGAACGCAAGAGCCTGTTCCGGCATATCTGGGAAGTGTCAAGAGAGGAAACCACGGGCAACAGCTACGAATCCGCACGGATATCATATTGAATTCTGGAGAATTTCTATCTCGGAAACGCGATAGTCATGACTTAGAAACCATCCGGAGCGCAGCCACCCGTAATTGGTTTCCGTCACGGTGGCAGTTACTAACTTTCCGGGACTTGAGTTTGCGATTTATGGCTTGCATTCACGTGTTCACCTGCAAATCGTTATAACAAGCATCCCTAAAAGATGTCATTTTGTAGCAATTCGGAACGAAAGCACGTAGAAGGCTCCAGCCTAATAGAATCGCGTCTCTGCCGAGAGACCGAATGGAAGCAGAAACCTCTTTGCGTGACTGTAACCGTATCCATGCAATTCGATGCCGTTTGTTTCTCTCACAAAAGGAAATTTAATTTTAACTCCTCTGCATTTCGGTGATAACTTAGTGAAGCTTTTAGGACCAGAGAGGATAACGGAATAATAAAAGGTTCACCTGCATTCGAAAGATTCGATTTCGCGTAGGCGCATTTGGATTGACGAAGTAAAAACAATACGCGACGTTATAAAGCCTTCAGATGAGAAGCATCGTTCGATTTTCCATTATTCTTCAGAGAGTTGTATTTTTAACAACTATAAAATATACCTAAACCTTTCGAGAACAGACTTAGAAGAAATGTGATTGAAAGAAATGTGCTATCACTTTAAAATACTTTAGTTATAATAGCTTCGCAATCTTAAAGAAATAAATAGCCTTGCTGAATGTAAGCTACCGGTAAAAATTAATCATTTAAATAAAAATGCACATGGATCCCTTGAGAAGTAAATCACACAGCGATGTCTATAATATTTTTTTTTTAAATAATACCAAACAGCATGACAAACTTTTATTTTGACATTACGGTTGGCAATGATTCCAGACTTCAGTCAATTGCACTGCGATGTTAAGGAAAGAAATTTCTTCCTATTTGAAAATAAATAAATAAATCTGAAAGGTTTCAGATTTTAAATGACGTCCAAAGGGGCGTTTTTTAACATTTTGTGTGTTACCTTTATTTATTAAATATCATGTCTTCGCACTCAAACCATAAATTTCAGTTCAAGAGCAATATCGCAAAATAATAGAACCACGGACCTCTCGAATACGCGCCGAGTGTGCTGACCACTACACCACGAAGGCATGCTGAGAAGGGGGGAGAGATACCTTATAAAACTCTCTAACGATAATAAACTATGTCGGGAATATCTGAATTGAATTAGGAAATAAAAAATTCATATACTTTTTCATTGAATCATTTGTACTGGAAATCTCTATGTCTTTTTTACATCTTCAGTTTACACTTAAGTGCATGATTTTTATAGTATATTAGCAATATATGAAGAATTTTTCCAATTTTTATTACACTATTTCCTCCGGCAAATATATCGATCACAGTTCTTTCATGTGTTCACTAAAAGTTAACCAATATAGAGATTATCGATTTAGGAACGAAATAAAAGAAGGAGCCTTGATTTAACGGTTTAATTTAGTTTTTTGGTTACTTTGTAAATTTTACGTTAATGTTTTAATTCTTTACGTTACTTTTATTCTTTTCTTGCTTATCCTTTTTATTTTCCTCTTTATATTGCGATTACAGTAGCAAGAAGTTGATGTCTTGTTACTTAAATATCCACTTAACAATAAAATCACAATAAATTTAATTAAATAAAATATTACCAATAATTTCTGGAGAAATACACAGTAAAAAATTCCTTTTCAAGCGAAAGTAAAATGTCAAACACTAAGGATAACGAAAAGAATTGGTGTTCTCCTTACGAATCACAAAGTATGACCACCTTCTTCGCTTTAACGACACATCCCCCCCTCAGACTTCCAAAGACAATTTCAAAATTTACGGTAATATAAACGACTTAAGGTATTAGAAACAAAGTATAATAATTAGACGGAAGGAACGAAACTTCATTATCTGCATACGACAGCACTCAAATGAGACCGGCGCATTATTTTCTTTTTTAACACCAAGTAAATGATACACAAGATCTTGTCATTCTGAACGCAAGAGCCTGTTCCGGCATATCTGGGAAGTGTCAAGAGAGGAAACCACGGGCAACAGCTACGAATCCGCACGGATATCATATTGAATTCTGGAGAATTTCTATCTCGGAAACGCGATAGTCATGACTTAGAAACCATCCGGAGCGCAGCCACCCGTAATTGGTTTCCGTCACGGTGGCAGTTACTAACTTTCCGGGACTTGAGTTTGCGATTTATGGCTTGCATTCACGTGTTCACCTGCAAATCGTTATAACAAGCATCCCTAAAAGATGTCATTTTGTAGCAATTCGGAACGAAAGCACGTAGAAGGCTCCAGCCTAATAGAATCGCGTCTCTGCCGAGAGACCGAATGGAAGCAGAAACCTCTTTGCGTGACTGTAACCGTATCCATGCAATTCGATGCCGTTTGTTTCTCTCACAAAAGGAAATTTAATTTTAACTCCTCTGCATTTCGGTGATAACTTAGTGAAGCTTTTAGGACCAGAGAGGATAACGGAATAATAAAAGGTTCACCTGCATTCGAAAGATTCGATTTCGCGTAGGCGCATTTGGATTGACGAAGTAAAAACAATACGCGACGTTATAAAGCCTTCAGATGAGAAGCATCGTTCGATTTTCCATTATTCTTCAGAGAGTTGTATTTTTAACAACTATAAAATATACCTAAACCTTTCGAGAACAGACTTAGAAGAAATGTGATTGAAAGAAATGTGCTATCACTTTAAAATACTTTAGTTATAATAGCTTCGCAATCTTAAAGAAATAAATAGCCTTGCTGAATGTAAGCTACCGGTAAAAATTAATCATTTAAATAAAAATGCACATGGATCCCTTGAGAAGTAAATCACACAGCGATGTCTATAATATTTTTTTTTTAAATAATACCAAACAGCATGACAAACTTTTATTTTGACATTACGGTTGGCAATGATTCCAGACTTCAGTCAATTGCACTGCGATGTTAAGGAAAGAAATTTCTTCCTATTTGAAAATAAATAAATAAATCTGAAAGGTTTCAGATTTTAAATGACGTCCAAAGGGGCGTTTTTTAACATTTTGTGTGTTACCTTTATTTATTAAATATCATGTCTTCGCACTCAAACCATAAATTTCAGTTCAAGAGCAATATCGCAAAATAATTTTAAATTGAGCATATCTTTAGAATTTCCGATACACAGTCTCACGCGCTGGAGATAAAAATGTTTTTTTCTGTACAACGTTGCCATTGCTCGCTTTGAAATCCTTGAGTCTGTTAATCAAAAATTCATTAAAATTTTACAAAATGTGAAATCGATATTACAACAAACAAAACAAATTCCAAATTTCAAATTTGGGCTTCCAGATGCTCATATTCGCAGTAGGCTTACGTCATTCAAAATTTGATGGCTCTAGGTACCGTCGTTTTATCACAATGCGAGAAATATATATACATTTATGCACATTCTTCATTATTTAATTTCTTTAAATATAATACAGGGATCTAGTATTTGGTGGCAACAATTTAAAAAGTGATTCGCCGTTTATAGTGAATCAACGCAAAATGGCAAAACGAAATTAATAGCCCTTGTGGGATAACGCCCTTTGGACTAAAAAAAAGCTTCCGTAAATGATATTCGTCACCCAAAAAATTGCATTTAGTGCTGTTTGAATTAAGAATAACTGATTTGTTGTTCAGATAAGCCTTAAGTACATGGGAATTTGTTTATTCAGGCTTTATGCTGCATATAAATAAATAATATAATTTAGGCTTAACTTCCTCAGCGCAAACAGAAGAAAGACAAAATTTAGTGGAACAAACACATTTTTAGAAGCCAATCTCATGACATATCGTTAACAGTGCATAGCAGGTGCCAGCTAAGCTTTATGATAACAACCATAAATTTGAAGATTTTCGAATATCGCAAATAAAAAGTAAAATTTTCCGAAAAATGGAATTTGTGAAAAAAATGTGGAGTAAGTGGGAATAAATGAAAACAGAAGTTTTCCATTAAAATGAGAATGCCCCATCATGAATCAAATATATGGTTAGTTCTAAATCCAGAAAATATCACTACCGATAGTGAAGAAAGTGATAAAAAGGTTGCTGAGAGTGAAAAATTTCGATTCATACAGCAGTTATAGGACTTGAACAATGTAACTTAGTAATTGAATAAGAAATTATGCCTGTCTATAAAATTAAAGAGAAAGTATTAGTACAAAAAACAAAACAACTTAAGAAACTTACATTGAAAGAGATGTTTAACAAAGGAAACGAATAAATGTTGAGCTTTCCTACCATTTTTTTTCGGAAATTCTTAAAATTTTACAAAAACATTTTTCCTTTTGGTTCCCTTTAAAGCCAAAGATGCTTCATTATTAAACAAACAACTATTTTAGATTTTTTATTTTATAATTTATGTATCTCAATAGATTTAAAGTGATGATCTAAAATTCAGAACTGTCGAAGTTGCGACGAATCTAGATCTTGGACTTCGTACTGTAGTCATAACGATATAATTGTTTTAGAATAAAATCTCGTCAATTTGTTTTTATAGACATGAAGGGCATTATCTAATTTTGCGGCAAACTGAGATGACGTCATTGCACTAAAACTGTTGATGATTTTACATCTTACATGATTCAAAGGCACGAATTTAAAGCTTACTTTGGCAAACAATCACAGGTGAATGCTATACCTTTTTAATGGAACATTTGAATAGTAAAATAAAAAAAAGCTATATTTAGCAAGGGAAAAGTTTTTTTTCCATTAAGATAATAATCAAAGTCTTTCATCGGTAGTTACAATGGTAAAATTATTGATATGAAATTATTCCCAGCTGATTTACTGTCCAAAACTGGCTCTCTTCTTAGACTTTTAATAAAACATGAAAATTTTCCTTACTGATAATTTTTTTTATCAAATTCCGGATTCATTAGTGAAATCAATGACGATTTTGCAGACTCATATTTTATGAAAAACAAAGTCGCTACTGTCGCATTATGTATCCAACCTTGACAAGAATCAAAGGGAAAATGCTAAGTCGCCAAAGAAGGTACTCCAGAATTTTAGCAAAACATACTTATCTGGCTGCCCACTAACAGAAGTATGCGCATTACTAGCGAAAAAATAAAGTGTTCCATTTTTTTCAGAAATATGGCGTTTCCTCTGTCAGTACAATGTGCAGAATGCGCATTCCATGAAGCCATTTGATTTTTTGAAGTTAGAACAGGTTGATATATACATGAAAACTACTGTCAATTTATTCTGCGATCCAAAGAATTCTTCAATTCTCTAATTTTATGTTAAAACAGATCGCTGTACACATGGACAGAAGACCGAGAAAAAAAGAAAGTGTTTGATTGTGGATATTCGTCCAACTTAGCACAGTAGATAGCATTTCTTAGAGTCCATTAGATAATAAAAAATAGTAAATTGTATCCTTAACACATGACAGTTAGAACGCGCGCTCAAAATGATACGGAAAAATATAGCATCAAATAATTTGGATGCTCCAAAGAACTTATGAAATTTATTAGCAACTGCAGACAAATAAATTTGAAAAAATATTTGCTATTAGACTATAGTGTGCACAGTAAAAATATTTGCACAAACTACACCACTACACCACGAAGGCATGCGAAGAAGGCGGGATAAATACCTTATATACTCCCCCTTTTTAAAGGGCGACTGGGGTTTTCGGGACCCAATCGCCAAATCGCGGTGGTGGAGAATGATCATCCACCACCTTTTTAGTTCGGGCGCCAATGTAGAGACATTAGGTTATTTCGAAGCAGGAGACATGAAAAATGAGCAACGCCTTCGCCGGGAATCGAACCACGGACCTCTCGGTTACGCGTCGAGCATGCAGACCACTACACCACGAAGGCATGCGAAGAAGGCGGGAGAAATACCTTATAGGCTTAAAAAACAGGAAAAAATTCTGAAAGGGATTTTAACGGTTGCCCAAAAAGCTTTTTTCACCCTCTCGCTGAGCTCGCAATCTACCAGGCTTCTGCTACACTCATTCCTACTAATCCATTTCTTCTTGTTTTTTTAACTTTATTACTAAGCAGCAATTTTCTAGCACTTATGGCATACACAATTCAACAGCGAGATTACAAAAATTTTTAACAGCAACATAGCAGCATATGTTTAGAATTCCCAATGCAGTGATAAGTGTCGGCATACATTTTTCTAAAACAAAATTTTTTTTTTAAAGTTTTTTCTCAGTTCATCGTATCAATGTTAAGTTTTCTTAGTACGATAGCTTCCAAAGTATTTTTGTCTAATTATGTTAACGTTTTGTGTGCTAACTTTACTGAATTTATTTATTGAATATTATGCTCTTCGAATTTACGCCACGTAAAACTCAAATCAACAGCAAAATCGTAAAATATTTAATAACAGCATATCTTTGGAATTTCCAGCAGGCAATCTCGCGAACTGGAGATAGAAATGTTTTATTCTGCATAGCACTGCCACTGCCCGCTTTCGAATTTGAGTTTGTTAATCAAAAATTTATTAAAATTTTACAAAATATGAAATTCGAAATTCAAAATTCGGGCTTCCAGGTACACATAATCCGGTGGAGGTCCACGTTATTCAAAATTTAATGGCCCTAGATACCGTCGTTTTTTTCACAGGGCGAGGAACATACATACATAAATGCAGATTCTTTATTATTTAATTTCTTTGGAAATAATACACAGCGATAATATTTGGTGGCAACAATTTGAAAAGTCATACAGCTATTTATAGTGAACGATGCGAAATTTCGTTTCGAGACCATAAGCTGCGAAATAAATAAGTAAATAAATAAAAATTGCAGGTTTCAGATTTTATATGAGGTCCAACGGGTTTTTTTTTTTTTTTTTCATTTACAGACACATACATGTTTCAAGGACATTCGAGTCACTTTGGGCTGAAAATATACATAAAAACAACGTATCTTTAAAATTTCCAACAGACAGTCTCGCTCGCTGGAGATAAAAATGTTTTATTCCGTACTGTGTTGCCACTGCTGGTTTTGAAATCGTCGAGTTTCTTTAATCAAAAATTTGTTAAAGTTTTACAAAATATGAAATAGACATAAAACAAATTGGAGATTCCGAATTTGGGCTTCCAGCTGCTCATATTCGGATGGGGGCTACGTTATTCAAAATTTGATGGCTCTAGGTACCGTTTCTTTTCCACAATGCGAGAAACACATACACGCTCGTGCCGATTCTTCATAATTTAACTTCTTTAAATATAATACAGGGCGATAATATTTGCCGACAACAATTTGAAAAGTTCTTCAGACCTTTATAGTGACTCAATGCAAAATCCCGTTTTGATACTAATAGCCCTTCTTGGCTAACGCCGTTTCGGCTAAAAAATAAGAAACTGGAAAGAATATTTTTACACGAAAAATAATTATGTGCAATACAATGAAATTACAATTAATAAAAACACATGTATGACCTAAATCTAAATCTAGCATATAGCTCCATCGCGCAAGCAATAACTATTTTACTTAAAACATCTGCAAAGAACGTGCATTCCGGTCACATAAATGATGGAAAATGAAAATTATCAATAAAATACATACCGTCAAATACATACTTTATTTTTTCCTTTTTTTAACCTTTATTGCATTCGATAATAATCAACGCAGTGAACTCCTAAAATTTTCAAATCTTATATTCAAAACATATGATTTAAATTTTCATGAATAAGTTAGATACTACATAAAAATTGTTAACCTATTAAGAAAAGAAGGGAAAAACTGTTTTTACTTCAAGCCAAAAATAATCAACTTGAAATAAAAATAACTTCCTTAAACTAAAGAAACATTTATTTATTATAAATATTTCTGCTAAGAAAACAACTAAAAATAAACTGTTTCTTTCTTGCAAGAAGTTTGCCTCTACGTGTTCTCTCAACTAACAGTTGGCACGAGAAACTTAAGCTAAAACAACAACAAAGCAAG
Source organism: Stegodyphus mimosarum (assembly GCA_000611955.2). Classification (NCBI taxonomy): domain Eukaryota; kingdom Metazoa; phylum Arthropoda; class Arachnida; order Araneae; family Eresidae; genus Stegodyphus; species Stegodyphus mimosarum. Next base: position 346,976 of record KK116622.1, read on the forward strand.
AAATTCACTGCTCAGCTTGTTTCACTAGTTACTTCAATCCGACATCTAAAATATGAAATTTTCAGTAAGAAAAAAGCTGAGAAAATTAAGGCAGAATTTACAAAGCGAAGTAACTTTATTTCGCTCTAAAAATATTTCTCATGTGGAATTTCGGAGCTAGTTTTAATATCCACCTTACATGATTAAATCTGGAAACAGTCAGAGTTGGAGCTGATTCCAGAGTTAAATTTGTAAACTCATACAGTCGCAAACTTCCAGCAGAACTGGTAGTAATAAATTAGATGACAAAGAAGAAATTCTCAAATAAATATGCTAAATTCGTAATAAAAGTTGTCTTTATTCTCGTAAATTATTTATGTGAATGTACGCATCGTTCTTTTTGTATGCGTAAACGAGCATATGAATAAAATTTTTTAAAAAATTAATTCCCTGAAATAGTTTCACATCATTAACTCAAACTTTTATTTCCCTTTATTCTCTTTCTCTCCGCATGTACACTCTGCATAAAAAAAAGGGCGATACATCTATATCTCCCGGTCTACTGGGGCGATTGACGAAATTTAACTTCCATTTTTCATGTCTCGAAAGCGCGACTTAGGATATATATTAGATTTACATACACCACTGCTCTAACATAGGATTTTTGACCAAAATCAGACTTTTTCTGAAATAACATATAGAAATTTTTCCATATTTCGATCCTACGGCTCAAATTATGCAAATTTTCCATGAAAATTTTTTATGCAGTTTTGTGTGGTAGTTCGAGCCGAGGTTTGAATCTCGAAAACCGGCTGGTTGCATGGGGTTTTCGTGGTTTCCCCCATGTGTAATGTATTAATACGAACCAATTTCCCTTAAAAGGTCCTCCACGAAGGCATCCCTCTCTTTCGTCTAGCAGCAGAACACGTCAATCATAATAATAATAATAGATTTGGTAAACTAATTTATATTTATTATTATCTTTTTTATAATTAACTTACTTGATTTCTTATTTCACAGTTCGAAATTAGGTTCAATCCAAATACAATTCGCAAATATTTTCTGATTTATTTTTTAATTTTTTTTAAATAATTTTTATACATTTTTCGAAAATTTTTTAAAATATAACCTATAAAATTTTTACCATAAGCTTAATCTAGATGTATTTCTAGGTAAGACAGCAAATAATTAGAGTTCTTTATTCAAAACTTCCCAAGATCTACTTGAATTTATATATCGGTGCGCTTTGAAATTTCGCATATTTGTTATAAGCGTGTAGAGTCATTACGTTATTTTGAAGCAGGATACTTGAAAACTGTGCAATGCCCTCGCTGGGACTCGATCTTGGACCTCTCGAATACGCGCCGAGTGCACCGTCACACCACAGAAGCATGCAGAAAGCAGGGAGAAAAATGCCTTATAAGCGATAATAAAGCCAAATGTTGTTTACGCACTTTGTTAAAATTATTTAAAAGAATGAAGAATGCACCTTTTTTTTCCATTCGTGCACAATGAAAGAGAAAGGAAAAGAGAGTAGCTTACAATAAATTAAGAATTTCACCAAGGAAAAACTGAAAAAAGTGCGCCAAGGTAAATTTTTAAATTTCTCGGTAAGTTTCACATCAAATATTAGGAAGTTAAATATAATAATTTGAGTCGTAAATTCGAAATATGGAAAAAAGGGTATGCCATTTCAGAAAAAGTCCCATGTTGTGTCAAAATACCTATGTTAGAACAATGCTAGATATAAATCTAATATATACACTAATTCGCGCTTCTGAGCGACGAAAAATGCAAATTAAATTTCATCAATTGGCCCAAAAGTAAGGGAGACAGAAATGTTCTTTGTTTGTGTGAAAAATGTAAATGTTGTACATAATAAATATATAACAATCTCATAATTCAATGATTCTCAAAGTATAGGTCGGGTGAGAATATTTAGCGTGTCGCAAAAAGTTTTGAAGTACATTTTGACTAATAGTGTAATTACAGTATATATTTACTTGTAATCACGATCCCATCCATTAAATTACCAATTAATTGTTGAATAATTACTATACATGTTTTTTATTATTAATCAGTAAGGAATCTTTTCTCCACAGCAGCTTTGTCTTCGGACTGTGATGAATCGTAATAATACGCATCACGTCAGAGATTAAAACGTTTAAGAAATATCACCGCAACGCATTATGAAAATACAACTTAATATGAGACAAACGCTCCCAAATGTTAGTACTGTACTGTTAGTAAAGTCATGCATATGGAAGAGAAGTCTTATTTAAATAGGCCTTTTTTCAATAATGCAAGATTATGCGACTCATTTTTACTTAAACTGCAATGACTACAAATGTTTGAGTATCGAAAATAGTTTTCAGCCAAAAAGGCCCAATTTCCATTAACAATGTAATATTGTAAATTTTCCAGTTGGTTGTGCTAGCAACTAATTTGAAATAACAGATGCTTTTTGAAAGAAAATAATATCTCAATAGCATATTAAGCTATAGAGTTATTATAGAACTATTAAGCTATAGAGATTAATAGTTCTATAATATATACAGTATATTATATTTATGAATAATACATATAGCGATTATGGAATGTAGATGCGTAAAGACATAGTTGCAGTCATGGCTGTTGTAACATTGCTTAAAATAAGCACCATTTACATAAGCTCTAGCCAAAAGTACTTACATTTTAAAACACTTCTTTTTATTACGTTTTTGTGAGATTTTATACACGACCAAAACTGAATTTCCAAGCTTATCACGCTGTTTGACGACTGCACCATTCACATAAGTGTTGTGTTATGGAAAAATACCTCTGTACTTCAAAATAGGCGTCTGTTTTCAATGAATTTAATATTTTACACATAATTATATATTAAATTCCGAAGTTTATGAATAATAAGCTGTTTTCAAACAGCACCATTCATTGGGCGTCATATAAAAAGTAGTTGCATTTCAAACTGCCCCGTTGTGTTCTTACCTGTATGATTTTATATGCACATACATTTGTCCCTGAAGGACTATTGTTTTCGTTTCGGCATTTTGCGTCGGAAACATTAAATAAATGTTGGTTCACTTTTCAAACTGTTGCCACCAAATATTTCAGCCCTGTGTTATATTTAAAGAAATTAAATAATGAAGAATGTGCATAAATGTATGCATGTTTCTCGCATTTTGATAAAACGACAGTACCTAGAGCCATCGAATTTTGAATGACGCAAACTTGCCAACTTACGACAGTCAAAAATCGGGAGATTTTTTTAAGAAATCGAGAAAAGATTTTTTTAAATAATAAAAAATATGTAAAAAGAAAATACTATATCTTTAATAATGAACTAAATTTAATGGTATCTAATTAATATCTGAAAGTTCAGATATTATTTCTTAAATAAGGCAAAACCACTTACACGTAGAAAGAAAAAAAAAGCAGTTTTATTACTTGTACCTTCTAATAATAGAAAAGTACTCTAATCAGTTTCCTTAATCATTAAATACTTATTAACCAGATCAATACTCATTGATTGCAAAACATGAATTAATGTAAATCTGCACTGTGGAATTGCGTTACGAACATCGTAATTTTGGCAAACTAGAGTGCACAAAAAAGCAAAAAGCTTTGTCAAGGTCCGAAGACAAAAATACAAATATTCGTTCTTCATAAGATAAAATTACAGTAATTGGAAAATCTGTCCCTTGTCAAGCGATTTTTTTTATTTTGGGAGAGCTTTACGTTTATATTTTGTAGACACGTATGATGGATTCCTATACACAAAACAGAAACGCGCCTTACCTCAGTGATAAAACGACTTCGGTTTATTCATTTAAGAGGAAAAGAAACGCTTTCAGACGCAAAAATCACTTTTTGAGAACATATATAGAAGTATTAAATCAAGCTACATAAAAATAGTGAGAGATTTTAAAAATAAGAGAAAGACGGGAGAAATACGTTAAAAATCGAGATGTTGGGAGCATGGTCAGAAGTCTGAAGTCTCCCGCCTAAATCGGGAGAGTTGGAAACTCTGTTGACGTAATCCTGCTGCGAATATGGGCATCTGGAAGCCCAAATTTGAAATTTGTTTTATTATCGATTTCATATTTTGCAAAACTTTTAACGAATTTTTGATTAACAAACTCGAGGATTTCGAATTTTTGATTAACAAACTCCAGGATTTCAAAGCGAGCCATGGCAACGTTGTACAGAAAAAACCTTTTTATCTCCAGCGCGTGAGACTGTGTATCGGAAATTCTAAAGATATGCTCAACTTAAAATTATTTTGCGATATTGCTCTTGAACTGAAATTTATGGTTTAGCTGCCAAGAACATGATATGTAATAAATAAAGGTAACACACAAAACGTTAAAAAAAAATTCCCTTTGGGCGTAATGTAAAATCTGAAAGCTTTCAGAATTTTTTTTAAACTATATATTAAAATAACGGCATATTTTCGAAACTTAATTTACCAGCAGGTGTTAGTTAGACTGCTAAATTTTAACTCAAGTCTCCAGCGCCATAAATCAAGCCCAATGGAAAGAGAAGAACTGCACCTACGACAGGAATCCGATACCACTACCGAAGGTAAAAGGGGATGCATGGAAGAATCATCGACAAACACTCACATTAAAGGCCACATCACGTGCACAAGCAGTTCTGTTTAATGGGCACCCTTTAATTCCGCAAGGGAATTAGATGAACGCTAAAGCGTTATACCAAATCAAAATTGCACCCAAACGTTTATATCAGATTCGATAATAAACGAAAATGCTCTTCAAGCTCAAGGGACATGTCATTCGAAGAGAATGCGAAAGGATGCGGTTCCAAAACCATCGAATTTGTTCAAGTTTAATGAATCTACTTTAGGAGGCAATTTACGTTTAGTTTACCTATATCAGAGATCCTTATCAAGACGGAATAATCTGCTCCGATTTGGTTTTAAGCAAGCACATTAAATGCATCAAAGATATACTTGGATGCGAATTTCCAGGGCTGGAATTTTATTTGCTTTGAGTATTTTTATTTGCAAAATTCAGATTCTCAAGCAGTATTTGTTTCAGTTTAGGAATTAGGAAACAAATAGAGGTTAATTCATTTTAACACATGTGGGTATTTGTGCTATTTCTAAATTTGTATTTCCTAATAGGAAAGGAAAAAGCAAAAACCTAAATTTTTAAAATTAAGTAGTACAAGGAACCTTCTGTAAGACGACCAACCACGGCAGTTTTGGTCTTATTGTACGGAGGTGGTCGCCTTAGAGATGTAGCGTTCAATGCCGATGTTTCCTTATGTTGTTAGAAATAATGGCCACTTTTGGTCTTCCTTCGGAGATGGCCGCAACGAGAGGGTTCACTGTATTTTAACTGATGTTTTTCATAAACATTTCACGATTTCCCTATAAACTTCCCAATATGTGCATGAATAAGTATATGAATTTATATCTTGCATCGAATTTCCCATGGGTGCAAGTAAATCTCAAACACTTATTTGTCTGTTACTCTAAAGATCAAGTGCGCGCAATTCAGTAATTTCGTTGTTGCTTTTCAGTGTGAACTATCTGCTTGATAGGACGATTTACGTTTAATCTTCGTATCACACACTCCATTGCTCCTAGAGACAAACAGTATTTAGAATGTGTCGAGAAGTATGCTATATTTGTTATAAGAAAAAAGTTTAAATAAAAAAACTCCGAAAAATGCAATATTTTCTAAACAGTAAGCTAAATATATCAAAATCATTTTTTAAACTACGGACTTAAAAAAAAAAAAATGATATTTACATCCTAGATACAAGAATCTGTTTAGCCATGTGGCACGGAATGAGATATCGATAAATTACATAAGAATATTTTGATAAAAAAAATAGGGATCAATCTGTAAGAAATTTTGTCCCTCCGTATCGTGTGGTTTATTTGGGTGCAAGTCCGACTGTAATCGAGTTAGAACAACACCCCTACAACTTAACTATCTAGGAGGACTTAACTATCTTAACTTGCATCTGGGGGATGCTAGTTAGAATCCCCGAAGAACGCAACGTTGATTTTTCATGTTTCCTGTCCCGACAAATTACCAAATGACTCTACAAATAAAATGTCAAAATTTCCTACTCAAGATCGATAATCGAAAATTGTTAGATTTGTTCTACAGCATCAATGAATACACTGCTTGCTTGTTATGGCAAAACATACACTGCGAAAAAAAAGGGACAGTTTTATATCTCCCGTTCTACTGGGACGATTGACGAAATTAAAATTGCGTTGTCATGTCTCGAAAGCGCGACTTAGGATATATATTAGATTTATATATAGCATTAGTAAGTATTTTGACACAAAATCGGTCTTTTTCTGAAATAACATACCGACTTTTTTCCGTATTTCGATTCTACGACTCAAATTATGCCTAAATATTAAATTTCGTAAAATTTCGTGCGAAATTTACGGAGAAATTAAAAAATTTATTTTGGCGAATTTTTTTCAGTTTGCGCCAAGAATTGCCACTTGGCGAATTTCGTAATACGTGGCAATCTATTTTCCTATCACTTGCATTGTAATGGAGGGGGAAAAAGTCACATCGTTCCTACCTTTTTACATTATGCACGAACGGAAAAAAAGTCACATCTTTCTTCTTTCAAATTATTTCAGCAAAGTGCGTAAACCACATTAGATGTTATTATCGCTTTCAACAAATATGCCAAATTTCAACACGCGCCAACATATAAATTCACGTATATCTTCGAAAATTTTGAATAAAAAGCTCTAATATTTTGCAGGTATGCTTAGAAATACACTTACTTCAAGTCGATGGTAAAAATTTTATAGGTTATAATCCAAATTTTTTTTCAAAAAATTTATAAAAGTTATTTAAAAATACAAATTTAAAAAATAAATCATAAAAAATGGGTGAATTTTGTTTGGACTGAACCTAATTTCTTTCGAACTGTGAAATTAAGAATCCAGTAAGTGTATTAAAAAAAGGGATATTAATAAATACATACCAAATTGAATTAACACTGAGGAGCTAAAATTTTGAGAGCTAATTTTTAAAAAACTACTCCTGCTATTTTTACAAAACTTGGCAGTTTGGCATAATTTGAGTCGTAGAACCGAAATATGGAAACAAATTGGCATGTCGTTTCAGAAAAAGTCCGATTTTGTGCCAAAATACCTATATTAGAACAATGCTATATATAAATCTGATACATATCCGAAGTCGCGCTTTCGAGACATCAAAAACGCAATTTGAATTTCTTCAATCACCCGAGTAGAACGGGAGATATACAACTGTCCCTCCCGTTTTTTTTTGGGGGGGGGGCGCAGTGTATCTCAGAAACTTCTAATTTAAAAAGGGAAGAATCTAATAACTACAATAATGAAGGAACAAATTCACAATTGAGAAAAATAAGAGAGGTAGAAAAAGAGGTAATATTACACAAAACAGAAATGATACAAAATCGTGCAAAAAAATCGTATAAAATAGAAATGTGAATAAAAAAATTGTACAAAATAAAATAAAATCATATTAGGGAAAAAAAACTTACAAAATTCAATTAAATCGCTTCATTACAACTGTAAAACGTTTTTCAAAGTTAAAATGAATTGTTTTTACCAGTCACCTAGAGATCACGTTCGTCGATTGAAATGGATAACACAGTTGTTGACCACCACTGCGACGACTTACAGTAACTACTTCGAGATACGCCCATCCCGTGTCCAACAGCTTATGCGTCTAAGGATGCCAGATATTTTCCAAGTCAAGTTTTTATTATGGTTTAAAAAATGCTTAGTTTCCATGGTGATCCAATCTTTTACCTGAGCAAAATAATATTCAATCGCGTGAGCGAGAGGATATTTTTGTATTAGCAATAAAGTATTTACCCAAAACCACAAAAGCACGTCTTCAATTTTCTTACTTTTTTCATCGAACGTGCTAAATTTTCTTGCTATGTTTTGTGGGTTACTGACCTTAATGCACTTGATTCTGCGAGATCAGACGGTATTATTTCCAGAAGTACCTCAAGATATCAAAATCCACTTTTCTTTAACTTGCATCAGAAACCATAAATATTCCAAAATATCTAAATGAAATATTTTGCATCTAAGCACTTTCTTGTCTCGAGGGGAAAAAATTGCGTTTGTTGAAATCAAATTCCTATAATTTACATTTTAGATTTTGTAAACCTATATAATTTTCTTTTTGCAACTCGATACTAGCACCCTATGAGATGTTTGATAATTTATTTTGTAAGGTTTTAGTTTAAACTAACAAAGTTTCATTTTAATTTGCCTTTTTCTATATGTTCTTATTTCAACTTCTCGTTAGAATAAGCGCGCGTTTCAGCTTTATGCTAATTTGAAGTGGAGCCAAGTTTCTATTTAAACGGTAGCGAGGAACTACTCAGGGTGAGAGAGCTTTTAGTCTCAGACCACTGCTAGTCTGTTCGACGTTCGCCTAACCAGCTCGTATTTAAATTCTAAGCGCTGTTACGCTATTACTTATTGAAGTAATTCCAAGTGCGTTAGTATTAGTTAAATCCTGCTACTCACCATTTAGCATAGAGGCCAACCTCGCGTTCATAGCTCTGTGAGCAACGACGGTTTAATTTCTATTTAATTTTAGTTTAAGTTATTTGATTGTTCAGTTTAGACCCAAGTGCGGTCATTATTTTCTGTATCCCTCCCGAGTTGGGAAGTGGCTGTATATAATTGTGGTTTAATAAAAGAGAATTTTAAATCCTTCTTAAGTGCAGTTCTTCCACCACTTAACCACAGTTTTCTACCACAGAACATAGCTGCATTCAGCTCCCTGTTCAAGATCAGGATTTAAAGTATTTCACGAATATGTTTGCCAAGAGTATGCACCGAACATTCAGTCCTGACAATTTAAAACATGAAAGTCTGATGCTTATGTAACATTGTTTAGTTTCGTGCATTACAAATGTTCTTAAATTTAGGTTTTACAATTGTAGAAATTTCTAGAAAATGGTCTGTAGCATATGTTTATACAGACACATTACAGCAAAGCAGGTTTTTACCTTCTTCACCATTAAAAATACAATGAAATTTTATCAAACAATAAACATTTTCGAATTCATTACTTAGATGGAAAATCTGCTTCTGTTTTACATTTTCAAGAATGTTAACTGATTATCTCTGCAATTTTCAAGCATTCTGGTACTCTGTAGGCGCAAGTATACGTATTTCGAAACCTTTATATAACATATAAAGGTATGTGTTTGTAAGATCGTGTTCTCTTTGGCTGCATGAACTCTAGTAGATCCTACTGAAGAACCTGAGGACTTCTCGCACAAGCGTAAAGGAGACCAACTTAAAAGAAGGGTAAAAGTAAACCTTTATTATTATTCAACTTTGAACAGAAAGGCATGTACTTCGTGCTTAACACCGACAACTTGCGGTGGAACTTCAGAATCGTTAAACAATAAATTCAAGGCTAAAGAGTAGGGCTGGGCTAGCACTTTAAGTTAAGGCTAACTAGGTTGACTCGACAACCTACCCGGCGTGAAAATTATTTTAATGGTCAGAAAAGGCGTATCAGCAAGGACAGACGCGTAACGTGCGCTAGCTAGCGAAAACACGCTCTAAATAAACTCCAATATTCACCCGTTTAAATTTCCATCCTGGCGAGGAAATGAGTGGGGAAGTTGAGGAGTTCAGAAAAGATAACAAAAATTTAAATAATTGGTTAATTATTGTACTAAGGGAAACCCTACAGTATTCCTTACTGAATGTATTCGTAAACTTGCATAACAGTACTTTATCTGGTATAAGCTATAAATCAAAACCAACCACATAGTTGTCACAGTACGAGGGAAAAACAAAAATCTGAAAGGTTTCAGATTTTAAATTATGTCCAAAGGGGAGTATTTTTAACGTTTTGTGTGTTACCTTTATTTATTAAATATCATGTTCTTCGCACTTAAACCATAAAATTCACTTCAAGAGCAATATCGCAAACTAATTTTAAAATGAGCATATCCTCAGAATTTCCGATATACAGTTCCGCGCTGGAGATAAAAAGTTTTTTTCCCCTAGAGTGCTGCCATTGCTCGCTTTTAAATCGTTGAGTTTGTTAATCAAAAATTCGTTCAAGTTTTACAAAATATGAAATAGGTAATAAAACAAATTCCAAATTCCCAATTTGGGCTTCCAGATGCGCATATTCGGGTGGAAACGTACATTATTCAAAATTGGATTGTTCTAGGTACCGTTGTTTTATCACATTTGGAGAAATATACATACATTGATGCATATTCTTTATTATTTAATTTCTTTTAATATAGTACAGGGCGATAATATTAGGTGGCAACAATTTGAAAAGTGAATCGGATCTTTATAGTGAATCAACGCAAAATCGCAAAACGAAAATAATAGTCCTTCAGACACAAAGCCCCTTTGGACTGAAAAAACTCTTTTAAACCAACTATCGAACGTCAGCTATCTTCGCCTGCAGTTGAATATACTTTGTGTAATCTATTAAAGCCCACAGACCACTATTTACTATTAATTTTACCGTACATGACTCTTTTACGACATCCTTTTTTTCATGTAGATATTCGTATAATAAACCTAGAATCCCATTAATAATGTAGTGAATCACTTAGCTGAAAAGAGCAGGACATAAAAAAAAGAAAAGAAGGAAAAAAAGAAAAGAAACAACCGCCTTTGAAATCAATAGAGTTACGGAAGCTCGATTACCAAAACTCAGGAACAACAACATATAAAAGATTTCCTTTCATATTTCCCGAAAAGCTGGCTGTCTTGTTTTAAATATTATGAACAAGATGATAGCAACAAACAAGGTACTAGGGAATGATTACAATTTAATCCCATCAGGTTTAAATTTGCCACCCATAGTTAATAAGACCCTAAATAATTAAAAAAAATTCTCATAATCATTGTCACCTAATAAAAACAGGGCTCGTGATAAATGGAGGTTCTGAAAGAACACTGTGCCTAGGCTGTCACCATTTTAGTAAGACTTTGCTAATTTGCAAAACAATAAAAATTAAAAGTATTCGCCACAGAATAAGAAATACTCAGCCAAGATCTGGCGACATTATCTATCAAACATTGTATTTATGAGGCAATGATCAGAGATCTCTTCACCTTCCAACCACTGTAGAAGTACAGCTAATCCCGTAAAGCAAAGGCAGACAGACCGAACATAATTGTTGAACTATATTACGTAGTTCCTTCCCATGCTTTAGTCCCTATCGGATGGGAAGATTCTTTGGTAAGGCTGTCAATGCTGCTGCGAAATTTAGTACAGTATTAATCACATAGGATTTGAGCTTTAGACAAATAAGAGATTTTTCATTCAAAAATTTATTTTATTTTGTACATAAAAGAATAGAAGAGGGTCTTTTTTAGGGGGGGGGGCGGAGGAAGATACTTTTTTTTTTGCACAAATACAGAGCAAGCTTGTATAATCAGGACAACAATAATTAGTTTTCAGGCATACATAACATACAAAATATAATAATTTATGAAGTAACTTCATACTATCTGGAAGAGTTTATATAAAAATATTCTTCAACAGTCTCAAGTACTAAATTTTGAAGTAAATGGATCTCGTCATAAGTAACGTGTAGCAGTTCCTTGCAAAAGCAGATTAGAAAAAGATGAAGAAGAGGAACGAAAGAAAAACCGACCTTGAGAAACTGCTTGCATTTCATTCTTGATTCATTCTTTCATTCTTGAAAGCACCTGAGTCAGACCTATAGAATACCGTGACAAAACATTTAAGGCCGCTGTGCAAATAAACTCTAAGGAAGATAACGGAGCATGATAAATACATTTTGCACGAAAGGGAATTCCAGGTAATTATGAGTTAGAATACTCATAGCCAATCGAAAGGACATATTTTAAATTTCCAAACAGTACATTACATTCCTTCTTTTATGTGTCTAATATATATTTTTCGAACTACATGCAAAAATAAATTCAAAATACATTTAATAAGCATACAACTACATCAAAGATTCAACTAATAATACCGTGTATGGTGGGATTTCGTGAAAGCTAAAGATCCTAATTATAATTGCTTACGCAGTTCTTGAAATATCCTGGCATTTGGAATGTTGACAGGGTATATTATTCACGAAGCGGTCCCTAACAACGCCAGATTTAGAGTGTTCTTCGTGTTATTAAACCCTGCTATTTTGCTTACCATACTGCTGAATACAGAATGTACACAACATAAACGAGAAAGCAATTTGAAAGAAGTTTACAAGCAATGATGATTTGCCAAAGAGTGAAAATATAATATCCCCACCTCTCAATGAAAAGGAACTTTGATTTCTTTCACTTACACACACAATTTCACTTTAAATATATATTTGGAAAAAATATCAAGGCATTAATTAAATACATTCGTAATTTCGTAATTCTACCGAAAGAATAATCTGTAATACTTGGGAAAATCCTAACAAAAATTAGAAAACTGCAATGTGCTCCATACGATTTATCAATCTCAGATTCACACAAAGCATTGGCCATTCCATGCAACAATTGTCATAGCTTTCGAGGAAATTGTCAATTACATTTCCTTTTTTTTTGTCCACAAATTCTAAGTCAGAAGCCCATTTAAAGGCACAAAGAACATTTTGTATTTCTATTGCAATACAGTTACAAGTCCCTCTGTTACGATATACGTAGTTACATCGACAAATCCGCGTAGACTTGTCGGTGCTTTACCATGATACTCCAAAACAAGAAATTATCCCATGCCTCCAAAACGTTAGATCAAGACGATAATCATAATTTGAAATCACGGATATATGTTCTTTCAATCTACCTATACCTACTTTGCTAAAAGTGCGAAATGTTCATTTCTCCTCAACACTATGGGCTTTGAATGAATATGGAAAATATAAAAGCAGAACATTATTATTTTGAAACTTCCTATTTTCTTCATTCTTAATAATACTCTTGTCTAAAACTATACAAGGTTTTTTTAAGAAGTGATTTTAAAAATTAAATTATTAGCCCAAAGGGCGTCAGGCCAGAAGTTAATTTCATTTTGGCATTTTGCGTTGAATCACTATAACCGACGTATCACTTTGTTGCCACCTAATGTTTGAGACCTGCATTAAATTTAATGAAATGAAATAATGAAGTATTTGCATAAATGTATGCATGTTTCTCACATTGTGATAAAACAATGGTACCTAGAGCCATCAAATTATTAATAACGTAATCTTCCACCGAATATGGGCATCTGGAAGACCTAATTTAGAATTTAGAATTTGTTTTATTATCGATTTCATATTTTGTAACACGTTAACGAATTCTCGATTAACAAACTCGACGATTCCAAAGCGAGCAATGGCAATACTGTACGGAAGGGGGGAACATTTTTATCTCCATCACACGAGACTGTGTATCGGGAAATTCTAAAGGTATGTTCTTTTTAAATTGTTTTGTGACATTACTGTTGAACTGAATTTTATGGTTTAAGTGCGAAGAACATGATATTTAATAATTAAAGGTAACACACAAAACGTTAAAAAACGCTCCTTTGGACGTAATTTAAAATCCGAAACCTTATTTATTTTATGAAGTTTTTTCCCATTGTAACCTGTTCACAATTCTTTGTGAACAGATTATATTTTTACTTTTTTCAACCTATCGCATTTCCTTATATTCATTTTTCTTAACAATTCTGTGCTTTATGACAGCTCCTTGCCTGTCTTTGACAACAACGGTTCGGAAAAAGGATAAAAAAAATGTAAACACGACTGCTCTTTCACAGATCATCCGATCCCCAAATGGAAGATAATAAAACCTTCTAGACGTGCACGCACAGAGCAGCTGAGGTCAACCTAACCAGACACGTTCCACATTCCCGCTACAACGTTAGGCAGGTGTTTCCCCACGCCTGGAAAGAACAGATCGGTCAGTAGTAGCTCGCGAGGTCACAAGGCCTGGAATCCGAATTCTGTTCTGACACATGCGAAAAAAAATTTTAATACAGGTGCGTGGGATAATTATCGACATCGTTTTATTGGCTTCGGAGACTGTATCACACTGTTAGTGGATCTGAATTTACCATTCATGGCTCAGTTCCGTTCGTTCTCTTAATCCAAATTCTTCAAGCAAAACATTTTTCAATAGTATTTTGACTTTTGTGTATTTTCTTTTAAACGATGTGGTAAATATAATGTATTAGCTCAGCTGTATGAATAAATAAAAGCAGTTCTAAATTGTTATTTTACTACCTTAGTTCATAAAGTGATTTATCAACACTTTTTAATGTAAAAAACTTATTAACTACTCTTTTACTAATATAACTTTATCAAGCTTACTTGTTAGTCCAAAGGGATTTGAATCCCGAATGACTATTACTTTCGTTTTGGCATTTTGCGTCGCTTCACTTTTCAATTTACAGCTTATTTTATTTATTTTTTTTGACGTAGCTTTCTCTTTCTTTCGTCTGCGTTGCACGGGAAAATAAAAAGGCATTTTAATTACAATTCTAAATAAATAGCCAAAAAAAAATCGTCTGCGTTGCACGGGAAAATAAAAAGGAATTTTAATTACAATTCTAAACAAATAGCCAAATAAATGTGAAATTCTTAACAATATTCTCTAAAACTTTAACGAATTTTTCATTAACAAACTCAAAGATTTCAAAGCCAGCAATACCAACGTTGTACAGAAAAACATTTTTTATCTCCAGCGCGTGAGAGCGTGTACCGAAATTTCTAAAGATATGCTCAATTTAAAATTATTTTGCGATATTGCTGTTGAACTGAATTTTATGATTTAAGTGCGAAGAACATGGTATTTAATAAATAAAGGTAATACACAAAATGTTAAATAAACGCCCCTTTGGGCGTAATTTAAATCTGAAACCTTTCAGAATTTTTTTTCTATATTCTACACTACAGCTCATCTGGCATGAATGACAAATGACCATTAATCAGATTTGTTCAGCGTATAATTGCACAAAAATTATGTATAATTTCCCCAAAAATTTTCTAAACTCTATACTAATCTACCTCCTACATAAAAATGAAGAATATATAGTGCACTCTTTTTAAGACGACCACTCAAGTTTCCAGATAATTTTGATCTTCTACTTGGTGGCCATTTAGAGAGCTGATATTCAATAATGATCTTTATTTATGAGTCAGAACTACTGGTCACTTCCAGAGATGGTCGCATATCGAGTTTCACGGTACAGAAAGAAGTTATGGAAAAATTTTGCCGATACGCCCACACCTTTCTTGACGCCTATTTCCTTCCATTACTAATACAACAACCAGCCTTTCGTTTTAAAGAGAACTGTAACAGATGTTCCATTTTTAGCCCCACTGAATAGGAAAAGGTATCATCAATATCAATAACAAATCGAGAGAGGCGCGAGGTAATGTTTACGCTTATATAGAAGCTTTAAAATATTCTGCTAATGTTGAGTTAAGAGGCTTATGAGCAAATTTATTATTGAAAGAATTAAAAAAAAATATTGTAATGCTATCGATGTTATTAAAGACTGCTATTCAAACAAATCTCATTCCGTGGCCCATTCTAATTTAATAGTAAAAAAAAAGTAGAAAACAGTCTAGTTTATATCCCATGAAAGATATCATTTGATTTGACCAGCAGTATTGTGCCCTTTCTTAAGATAACTGATGTTCGACTTCTCAAAACACAACTCTGAATGTTCTCCAACGAGGCATATGGCATTTCTGCAAAAGCAATAAGACAGATGTTAACCCGGAAGGGTGACCGGATCTGCTTGATATCAACCAAGAACAGTGTTAAAATACATTCTCAAGGTTCTCCACAGGAAGTTGATGATCTCTGCCCAATAAAACAACAAATATATGAGATTGATATCAAACATCAAATTTATTTTTGGAGCAAAATGTTTGCTCGCTCAACTATCGAAAGACTCAAATTTTACGAAAGCATCCAAGATGATGAGGAATCTACAAACAAAGTCTTAATAGTATACTGCGGCACTTGGATTTAGAAGCACATTGAGAAAAGTTAATTTAAAATTTTCTTCCATAAGAATTATTCAAAGCTTTCAATTTAGTTATTTTTCACATAGATAGACAAATATTGAATTTGATAGTAAAGTCTCAAGTTTTCTCTACTTCGATACATATCAATTTACCGATTTAAACGAACATTCGAGCAAGAACTTAGTTCTTTGTTGCCTTTTACTTAATGTTACAAAGCATGTAGAATCTTTCTGGAATATCTAAAGAGCGTCTAAAGAGACAGACATGTCTGATGCTTCATCAGCATTCCGAGACATACTCAAAATTATTATAAATAAAATTTACAGAGATGCTTATTAGACACTAAACTAAAATATTACACAAATATTAGGCTCAAAAATTTTTTTAATTAAATTTCTCGCTAGAATACTTCTTAAAAATTTAATAAGCAATAATAAAAGTTTGTAATTCTTAAAAATCTAATATGCAAACAAGAATTTACCGTGTATAGTTCGACCGCCTCATTCGCGACCATGAGCGCAAACACGCATGCGCCATTTTGACCGAATTATTCTCAAAATAAGGTGGAAAGATGGATACTCTTTTTCCCTCCAGCTTATCGCTTTCCGGAGAAAAGGAGACTTTCATCTGAGCTTTCACGTCGCAGCATATAATAACGCCCCTTTTGGAGGAGTCTATGTGTTTTGGCAGAATGCCAGCCAGGGTTGCGTTTGAGACGGTCGAACTATATTGTACTATTTTCTATTAAATGAACAGTCCTTCAGATAATAAAATACCAATATTTTCTTCCACAATTTCACTTCCGGCAACACATGAAAGTTCCGAACTTTTCTCCATGTTACTTAAGTAATTACTGGCTAGTTTTGATTTCATTTAAAAAGTTCCCTACGAAAATATTGAGGAAACAGATAATTTAAGCCTGCTCTGCCATAATTATTTTTAGTCCGACAGCTTCGAATATAACCTTTGTCAGCATGAATTTGAAAATGAGTATGTCTGCATGAGGATGAGTCATTTAGTAGCCTCCAGTGATTTACCACTCTGTATGTAATGATTATAAAGTACACAGTCCAGTCACATTAATGTGACCATCTGTCAAAAGCCAGAATAACCACCTTTCGCAGAGCGGACTGCTGCGAGACGTGCAGGAAGAGAGTCACATAGGTCCCTGAAGGTGTTCTCTGGGATGTTGAGCCATGCCGACTCTAATGCCGTGGCCAGCTGAGCTAGATTACGCGGTTGAGGATCCATGGCGCGAACAACTCGATCGAGATGGTCCCACAGATGCTCGATTGGGTTTAAGTCAGGTGAGTTTGCTGGCCAGGGGAGGACGGTAAACTCATCCTGGTGCTCTTCGAACCACGCACGTACACTGGCAGCTGTATGGCACCTCGCATTGTCCTGCTGGAAGATGCCATCATCCTGAGGAAAAACAATGCGCATGTAGGGGTGAACATGGTCCGCAAGGACAGATGCGTACTTGTATTGATCCATTGTGCCTTCCACAATGATCAGTGAACCTAGAGAATGCCAGGAAAACATTCCCCAGACCATAATGCTCCCGCCTCCAGCTTGGACCGTTCCGGCAATGGTTGCAGGGTGGTTCCTTTCAGAGGTTTCACGCCTTATACGCCAACGTCCATCTGTCCGATGGAGCATAAAACGCGATTCATCCGAAAACGCAACCTGTCGCCACTCAGTGGACGTCCAGCTGCTGTACTGGCGTGCAAATTCTAGCCTTCGCCGTCGATGAACAGCAGTCAGCATAGGTGCACGAACCAGGCGTCTGCTTCGGAGGCCCAGACGCAGCAATGTTCGCTGAATAGTACTTTGGGAGACACTTTTGGTAGCCCCTTGGTTCATTTTGGTGGTCAGTTGCTCAACGGTAGCCCGTCTATCTGCCCGAACGCATCTCCGCAACCGTCGTTCGCCTCTGTCATCTATGGCCCGTGGTGCACCACATTTGCCACGTCGCTGATTTTGGACAGTCCCATTTTGCCATGCAGGGTACACTTTTACCACGGCGGCACGCGAACAGTTCACAAACTCAGCCGTTTCGGAAATGCTTCCACCCTTGGCCCGAAAGCCAATGATCATGCCCTTTTGGAAGTCGGATAAATCGCTTCGTTTCTGCATTACGCCAACGATTGAAATGTTTTCCGAAGCCCTCACACACCCTTTATATACGCTCAACTGCACTGTGCTGCCACCTGCCTTCTGTGATTGGTTATTTAACTCTGACATGGAAAGTACGTGGTGGTCCCATTAATGTGACTGGACTGTGTATTTCTCTCGCCTTCTTGGCATGCATTCGTGGTGTAGTGATCAGCCCGCTCGACGCGTGTTCGAGAGGTCCGCGGTTCGAATCCATTGCTCATTTCTCACATTTCCTGCTTCAAAAATAACCTAATGTCTCTACATGATTAGCACCTTTTATTGTTAGGGTATGATTAACTAATATAAAAATCAAATAGCGATTACGTTATCTTTTAGGCATTCGCTCGATTTTGTTCTATAGCAATAATGGAGGAAACACGCACTATGTAAACTATACAATACATTTACGGCCAAAATAATTGCATGAATAAGTATTTGTTAGAACAAATTTCAACGAAACAAGTAATCACTTAGCAAGCATCTCAAGACAATTTTTTAAAGTCGACCGGCTGCATGTACGTATTTATTTTACCTGTTTTTTGAGTTTCTACTTCTACACAGAAATTAACTAGGTTATAAATTTCAAATACTAGATAAATAAATATTTCACTGCGATTTAAATAGCAAAACAAATATAATCTCTCCTCTTCCTCCACTTAAGTAAAATTTTCATACGTACAACAAATTTTATCTTACTTTTAAAACTTATTTCAATATTTGCAACAAAGCTTTCATGTAAAAGGCTTTTATAATTATATGTATAAACAGGAATTTTTTAAGTTTTAGCAATAATCTTGAAATATAATGCGGTTATATCACAAAGAAAGTCATCGATCCTCCTTGTATACAAACTATATAGCAAAAACTAACGAAAAACAAAACTGGCAGAAAGGAAGAACAATCTGATCACGCACAACGAAGCTGTCACGAAAATCGTCAGGAGGGGAAAAATCAGCTGTACTGTTCTTCAAAGTAAACACAACAACAGAAATAGAAGACAAAAAGAATGAAAGTACAGAACGGTGGTAAAATGCACTTTATTTAAATACTATTCCTAATCTCTAATATTTCTTCTTAAATTTTAAGTTTATGGTTGAATACATGAAAGACAAAAATAATTTCTATCTACATTTATGCTAGATTGTTAAGAATAAAATGTAATTTATGTTATTAATCATATTGAAAAAGAACTGATTAAATTGGACTTAACATTTCCCTACTCAGTCATATTAATATTTTCTTTTTTTACTTAATTTTATTTCTATTTTGTTCATTTTCATTAATGAAAATCCTGAAATACTAAAAAACATACATTACCTCATTTATAATTACTATAATTTATGTTATGATAATTTTGATTATTTACTTCATTCTCATAGAACGAAATATATTTCTCGTCTGAAATTGTAGAACAGAATTCCTTTAAAAAAATCCAGATTTAAAGAAAGCATCCTTACTTAGCCTTTTATATATATTTTTTCTACTTCTATGTAGCTTTATAAAGCCTTTGGAAACATTCGTAGAAGACAACCGGAACACAACTTCGGTTCTTTCGGATATTTTCCTGAATTTCAAAATGCTCTCAGAATGTGAAATATCAAAATGTCAGCTCATTAATGCGACTTCACCTTCCGGAAGTTGAAAGGAATCTGTAAATGCAAAACATGATAAATAAAGAGGAAAGTCAAAGAAGCATTACACCCTTCACTGGAATAAAATGCTTGACAGCAACAGCATTTGTGCTATTAACACTATTGCTTTTAACTACTCAGTCTGAACTTATACAGTCACAGTATCGACAAACAATGTAGCAGCCACAGTTGTCCAGTAAATATTAAATAATACGCTTAATATTTCAATTAACTATGCTTACTTATAATCTGCCATACACTTTAACCATGGCCAATTACACTCACGTTTGTGAAAATTGCAACACCATGAAGGACTTACGCGAGTGAGCTGAAATTTTCAGGAAATGCAAAGTAGCGCATGATATGCAAATGATTAGAATTGCAAATCCGTAGCGCATGCGTATGCTGAGCAGCGCCCTCTGAACGGCTGATGGATCCGAATAAATAGACGGCTGTAAAGAGGCGTGTATGGTTATCGGTGGTTATCTGCTAGTGGTAAACGTTAACTCAATCTGTACTTATGCCTCGTCGACGAAAGAGAGCGAGATTTGAACAACTTACAGAGTTTGAACGAGGGAGAATCATCGGCCTTCGTGAAGCTGGATTGTCGTATCGTGCAGTAGCCTCTCGTGTGCAGCGTAACAGCAGCACAGTGATGCGCGTTTGGAAGCAGTGGACGGACGAGTGTCGGACAACTCGGAAATCCGGGAGTGTGGACCCCGATGTGACGTCAGCTCGCGATGATAGACACCTGGTCCGCATGGCGCGGACGGACCGTACAGCTTCCTCTAGACAATTGGCAGCACTGTGGTCAATAGCTACAGGTGTTTCATTGTGTGCTTCATCAATTCGTAGACGTCTGCTGCAGTGTGGACTGCGCGCACCGACTCCTTTATACAGGATCCCCCTAACGCAAGACCATCGCCGCCTGCGGCTACAATCAGCATAGAGACTGGCGTGCTGATTGGCAGCATGTCGTGTTTTCTGACGAATCCCGCTTTAATTTGTGGTACCATGATGGCCGCATTCGTGTCAGACGCTATGCCGGTGAACGCCACCTTCCGGAGTGCATTATCGAACGCCACAGTGGACGAACACCCGGAGTTATGGTCTGGGGCGCCATAGCATATCATAGACGATCTCAATTGCTACGAATTGTGGGCAATCTGAACAGCAACCGGTATATCCGTGAAGTTCTACAGCCCGAAGCTGTTCCCTTCCTTCAAAGCTTGCCAGGCGCTGTATTTCAACAGGACAATGCCCGCCCTCATACTGCTCGGATTGTTAAATCCTTCTTTGCAGCGCAGCAGGTACAGCTTCTTCCTTGGCCTGCGTGTTCCCCGGATATGTCGCCAATTGAACATGTGTGGGATGTCATTGGTCGGCGTCTTGCTCGTGATCCTCGTCCTGTTGCGTCTGCAGACGAACTTTGGGTACGCGTACAAACGATATGGAATGCTCTTCCTCAGTCAGACATTCAAACTTTGTTTGACTCCATGCCACGTCGTGTAGCAAGCACTTATTCGGCGCGTGGTGGCCACACAAAATACTGATTCTGATCTCTTGTTCTTGTTTGTTTGCTTTGAACATTTAATCATTTATTTGTACCACTACCACTCAACTGTGTATTAAATTGCATTCAATTATGACGATTCCTTCTTGGTGTTGCAATTTTCACAAACGTGAGTGTATTTAATAGCCAAGTTCTTTCTTGACAACAAGTCTCCTTCAATAAATATTAAATTTTGGCCTCTATGTCTCTTTCGAATTACCAAAATCGAACTTCTTCAAATACACAGAAGTAAAATTAACAATTAGAATCTGTTAATCTGAATATGGGCTTTATAAACTCACACCTGTTATTTCTGGACTGGTAATCACATACAGATTAGCTGATATAACAATGCATAAAATCTCCGAAGATAACTAAAGAAACATCTAATTTTATAATTTTCACTAATAAATATTAGCTAAAAAAATCAATCCTACTTCTGGTAAATCAGTTACGGCTATTACGAGAATGTAATTATGTTTACTCGCTAACCAAAGTCTCGTCTAAGATACAGTCCTGTATGACATTTTTCTCTTGTTAACCACACATATCTTTAGATATTGATTTATATAATTCTGGAAAGTAGAAAAAGGAGAATTAGAAATGCTAGCAAAACTAAAAGGAAGAACTTCCAGGGAAATTTCACAATCTTCCTTGACATATTAGTAGTGCAAACTAATATAAGTAGTATTAGTAGCGCAGACAGACAATCTGGCAGAAGCAACAGATTGGTTTGTTGTAGTTCTGAAGCTTTCCTCCACACATAAAATAAATACAAGCTTTAAAAAACAAAAACAAAACTTTCCATGAAAGCAATCTCCACATCATAACACACAGTATTTGCATACCTTGTCTATACTCAGTTACGGTCACAGAATTTAATTAGTCTGGTACTACAAATTCCCAGGGAAACTGCTGTGCAACATCCAACGGAAAAGATGCGAAATCTCATTTTTCGTTTTGTTTAAGAAGCACTTTAAATGTAAAATGCTAATAACAAAACTATCCACTTTAGAAACCACCATAAAATGGATTTGCACGAACCAAAATAGTCCGAGATATCTAACGATAAATCGTTTTTTTATAACTTTAATATGCATTACCAAAACACTCGCAATCAATTTCTTCCTTTCCAATTCGTACGTTTGTGAATGAATCAAGGCTCAGAGGATCGTTCCGTAAACTTGTTTAATAGAAAAATTCCTCCTCGCAGCTGTGGCTAACATATCAGAATTTCTACAAAAATAGCCCATACCGAATGAGAGAGAAAGTGCGTATCTTCGAAGGAAGAAAGACTTCACCCAATTTCGAAAAACGTAATACACAGCCAAATCCATTCAATCTTTTCATTCCCCGTCCAGAGAAAATAGACACGCACCCCTCCCTGTTATAGAGGGATGAAAATGATGAATGATACACGAGAATCTTTTTTCTTACCTTCGGCCCAACTCCTCCCCAAACTTCGTCTGCATCGCCCCTGGTGAGGGAACTTTTACAAACAGCGCTTACGTTGAATCAAGATTTTTTACACCATCTTACCTAGTACATATTAACTTTTCTTTGAACATTGTTCTTAATTACTGCCATTCGGGATAGAGTCAAAATTATCTCAGAAAGCCTGAAGGTATTTTAGCCTAAGGAAGATGGCCCTTTTTTGCTGTGCCACCACAAATTACAGCATTGTCAAAGACTTATATTGACAATGCTGTAGTTGTACATTTCTTGTACTGTAATTTTCTTGTGCGTACTTCTTTACTGTGCTTTCCCTGTAATTGTAATTTCAATGTACTTTTCCTACTAATTCTGTCTTGAAAATTAAATCCATTATATACAAACATCACACGTGATCTCTCAAAATGTATTAATATAACTTACCCGTTACTCATAAATTTTACATAAAAAAAAATCAGTTTACTTTAAAATAAAGGTATTTATTAGATTATTCAGGGACGTAGGGAGAAATTTTTTATGGAAGGGGGCATTTCAACTCATATTTCAAAATTATTTTCATATTTCATTGTTCATGCTCAAGGTGAAAAAAAATGTTTATGTTGAGTACGAGATTTCGAACATTGATTTTTTCTGAAAAAAACAAAGGTATAAAAGTATTTCTACAGAAATTAATGTAAATAAAGTCACATTTTAATACGCCTATTAGTTTGTAGGCGTATTAAAATCGTTTTTTCTTCTTCTTGGTAAGAAAAGTCAAAATATCTTCGGCATCAACATACTGCCAGCTTATCATGCTCATACTTTTAAGACTGACTTACATTCAAGATACATAGGACTTATGTACCGTACAAACGTGGTATTCACTAGCTTAACTCGTTGGTACTTGAACATTCTGCTAAAATGATAACAGAATATTCTTGGCATGAATTCATAAGAATGTTCAAAATATAATTCAGGTTTAATTTAATAATTTTCCAAACATTTTCAGCTTAATATTTTTAGAAATCTTAATCATGATCAGTTCTAAATAATAGTTTTTATCAAGGAATTTCGAGCTGAATTTTTAGAATTTTCAATGCAATTACGACACATATATGTGTATGAAATAATTTGAAAGCTGACAGACAGATGCTGATGGCATAAAGAAGTAGTTGCAATCATGGTCAAGCTTAATATTCCTTTTTATTCTCACTGGCAAACATTTTCCAGCTTATTCAGACAAAGAGGCGCAGTAAGCGCCTGTTCTTGAAGCATTACATGGGTACCATATAGGATTTTCAATTTTATTCGAAGCAAGAAGTAACCAAAAAAAGTTAGCAGTACGGAGGCGGGGCGCAAAAGCTACGTGTCTAGGATGAAAGCCCAGCTCAGAAGGATTTAGTTTCAGTTCCCATTTAATTTCTATTCTTAAAATTATTATTGGCTGAAGTCTTTATGTAAGAGCGCGCGTTATAAGAGTTATATAAGAAACATATGAAAGAGATTAATTTTGTAATGACGCAATTTAGAAAGATATTTTTATATCAATTGCTATCTTTAGAAACAGAAAGAGGAAATACCCAAATTAAAATACATAGTTCAAGGATTACTGCAAATTAAAGTTAGAATTTTGCTTTACATGTAGATAAATATGTAAGGTATAAAATATGAAAAACTAACAGCTTTAATTTGCAATAGTCCTTTAAACTCCTCATTTTAATTTGGCTACATCACCTTTCTGTCCTAAAAGTAGAAATTGTTTATGATATTGTTTATATTAACTTTCTGAACTTCATCTTTAAAAATTTAATCCTTTTCATGCTTGCTTATGTAATTCTCCTACAATGCGACAGCTCTCGTCCAATCACATATGCAAATTTAAACTAAGAACCAAGTCTATAAATATCGCTGCTACTAACTGCGCAGCCCTATTTTTCCATTTCGCTTGTTGCTGTCAACATGTGGTTTTTTACCCTGTGCGTTATCCGTCGTTTAAAGGTGGTAAACTGGTTTGTAAAATTATGCGGTGCATAGCGCACCCACAATGATAATGTGCGAGCCTGTTTATGCTTATTAAAGCTTGCTTTATTACGAAATAAAACTATGCTGAATCAATAGCCATATTTGAAAGTATTTCTTTTCCATTGTATCCTCTTATGTATCTACGCAACTATTTTCAAATCCTTAAGTCACCTAAAGAATTATTACACACACACAAACACACGCACATATATATATATATATATATATATATATATATATAACTTTAGATTATCCTTCAAATAGAGAGAAACTATTGACATTAAAAGCAATAAATGTTCTTAAATCTGCCAACAAAATTAATTTCAGTAAAAACTGATCCTCTCTAAAAACATTCAATGCAGTAATGAATTATTTGTAGCAATTATCATCAAGAATTACGGAAAAAGGCCAGTTCCGATCTATCCGCAGCGATTTCACAAACTTTGTCTTATCTTTTTATACGATAAAATTACTGCTTCTACACATTAAGTTATGAAATCTCTTAATGTTAAACAACATATGACAGTTGACCAAAAGCTAAATGTTTCAAAGAAAACGTTTGTAAAACTTGACAGTAATTACGATTATAATTAAAAGAGAAGCAATTACACATTAATCAAATAAAAATAAAAAATGTAATTAAAAAGCATTTCTTGGTACACGATCCACAGAGGATCTATGAATTGCAGCTGCTATTTAAGCAAGATCCCTGTTATCAAAAGATACAAACAACTAAGAAAGAACATCGTAGCAATAAGAATGAAACTACGAAAATATGAATGAAAAAAAAGATAGAGGATATAATAATTTTGCTCTCATCTCGAACAGAAATGATGACAGAAATACGTATTAACTATACTATCCATGATTTTTTTTAGTCCAAAGGGGCTTTGTCCCTGAAGAACTATTGTTTCCGTTTTGTGATTTTACGTCGGGAATATTAAAAGTCTCAATCACTTTTCAAACTGTTGCCACCAAATCTTGCAGCCCTGTATTATATTTAAAGAAATTAAATAATGACGAATCTGCATAAATGTATGTATATTTCTCCAATTGTGATAAAACAACGGTACCTACAGCCATCCAATTTTGAATAACGTACGTTTCCACCCGAATATGCGCATCTGGAAACCCAAATTTGGAATTTGTTTTATTATCTATTTCATATTTAGTAAAACTTAAACGAATTTTTGATGAACAAACTCAAACGCTTTAAAAGCGAGCAATAGCAACACTCTAAGGGGGAAAAAAACTTTTTTTTATCTAAAGCGCGCAGAACTGTGTATCGGAAATTCTAAAGATAGACTCATTTTAAAATTATTTTGCGATATTGCCGTTGAACTGAATTTTATGGCTTAAGTGCAAAGAACAAGATATTTAATAAATAAAGGTAACACACAATACGTAAAAAACGCCCCTTTAGACGTAATTTAAAACCTGAAACCTTTCAGATTTTCTTTTTATTTATTTATTTTTTTATTACAAGTTTAAGATTTAGATACTCCAACACTGACTTTGCAAACTAACATTTCCAACAATGGATGATAAAAGCAAACGTTTATGCATCTTTCAAATTCAAACGTGTTAATTTTGATCACAAATTAAAAAAGAAATGAAATTGTAAAATAAAAGGGGGGCAACGTAAAATTTTCAGTACCTAGTATGTTTTTCGTTTTCTCCAGACTAAATATTAGGCAGCCGTGAGGAGGGGGGGGAATGAGCTTCTTTAATGCGTTTTCAGGAGTCCCTGCATGTAAGTTACGTCTATCTTCTAGGTATTAAAATAAAGTTAAGTGTTTTACAATATTTTTCTTTTACGAAAACAGTCTGTGCTCGCTTATGTAGGTTACAAAATCTTCTACAACTTAAGTCAGTTTCCATAGCTAAACATCGCAAAGATCGTGTTAATGACTGTCGTAAACAGCATCGTCGTATTTCAGACAGAAGCTCTGAAAACATCCAAGTTTCCTAGAAAACTTTCTTCTACCCTTTGAAGGCAAGGAGTTGTTCGGGCATGTTTAAGTAAGACTTTTAAATATTTACCAGATTTTGAATTTTTATAGGTAAAAAGAAGGTAATTAAATGAAATAAATTATATAATGTTTTCATACACTGTGAAGCACTGGCACCCTCTATGAAGAACAAGGACGCCAACGCCAGCGAAATGCAAAGAAAAAAAGAAAACGATTACGATTATTATATTTTAATTCAAAATAGATCACGCGTTGAATGGTTAAAAATAAAAAGTAAACATCTTTAGAACAGTTTTGTAAGTTACATGAACGATGTAGTTATACTAGATGATTCTGAATAAAAACGTTTATAAATCAAATAGTTTATTTGAAACTAATAAACAATAATTCAAATAAATTTAAATCAATAATTTTTATTAATTAAATAGTTTATTTGATTTTTTACGCCGAATAATAAAAGAAAAGAACGACAATCATCGGTCACAACAATTAGTGTCAGAAGTGGGATATTGGAATAATGGCGTCAAAGTTAAATTATTCTTACCTTCGAATCGGATTATAAAGTGCATATCTGAAGACTTTTAAAGGTAAGAATTTTACATTGTTTATATTAAAATGGATAAAATGAAAATGCTTATTAAAAAGAACGGAGCTTTCAGATCATCAATAAGTAACATTGTAAACAAAGTAGATGACGATATAAAAAATAATAGTAAAACTGAAAATTTACTGGAAGATTCTTTAGCATAATTAATTGAAAAAGAACTTTATAATTTTGATGAAGAAATTGTATCTTTGATAGATGATGGGGAAAAAAAACAAAGTAAACAAAACAACTGTAACCGTATTACTTCAGATGTTATTAAAGAAGTTAAATATCGATCATCGACGTATTATTCTGATTGAAATGAAGCAAAACAAAAGTTGCAACTTAGAAATACAAGTATTAGATTCGGAAGGTAAAAAAGCAAATAACCGGAGTATTTTCTCCAAGTCGCACTAGATTACTTGGAGAAATCAAAGAAAAAACATCGAGTTCAAAGAGACGTTCAGTTCCGCCACGTCGATCCAGCAGAAAACAATGAAAGTAAATACTCTTGAATGCACCTCTCTTAAAATGTCTTCTCATCAAGATTATTTGACTAGGAAGATGTTTTCTCTGAAAGATGAAAAGCCGTGTCATCCCTCCGATAGGCATCGCAGACAGAAACAGCAGAGTATTTTTACGTATGGATGGCAAAAACTAAACCATTTGCATACAAAATGAGGGTATTTTACCCTCGCTTGGACCTAGTGGAACTAATCGAGCAAGATACCATTGTGTCTCAAATGCTGCATTTATATGCATTTCCCGCTGAACTGTGCCGAACCGTTTTTTTTTTTATTTTGGTGCAGACGCACTATCAGAAGAGAAGTAATCTCGAATATCCCAGACGGTTCAGACTTTTTGAAGCAATCTTTATGCTATCCCATTCAAATTCTAAAAGAAACGGTTACGATTATTCCGAGCAGGAACTAATTAAAACTCTTTATCAAACTCAATTGCAAAATGTACTCGTGTTACAATATCAGCACGAGTTTTCAAATTCTCATAAAAGTGTGTGGTAAATGTATTCTTCAACGCAGCAAATTAGTAAGATTATCGTGCTATTTATTACATAATATAACTCTTACCTACCTTCAGGTGTTTCATTTCAGTATTAATTCAAATATTCCCAATTTCGTTGAAATTCGGTAATTTCGCTGAATTCCTTAAGCACAGATTGAGCAATTATGGATAATCTAGTTTGTTATAACTTTCTTCCCCGAAATACTGATATTTATATTTTTTTTAGTATTGGAATAACAGTTCTAAACAGTTTCTAAATTTTTCTTTCAAACAGAATCGAATCAACACTCCTTACATTCTGGACCTTATACTATTTGAACTTTATAGGTATTTAAAGAACGTGAAACAAACATGAATAACTGCAATAGGCATTCATCGACAATTTAATTATAAATACTAATGTATCAGAACATTGCTAGCTATTATACAGAATATATGATTTCTTAAAGAACTATATTTTTTTGTACAGCAAATGTCACTGCATGCATAATAAGTACATTTCTTGCAACACAATTATTCGTCCCGTCTTATTAAATGCATTTAAGCGAATATTTTAAAAGCTGTCAGATACTCTTGAAAAGAGAATATTTACAAAAGAAATGCTGCCTAAAACTTCTATTATTAATATGAATATTTCAACACATCTCCATTATAAAAAATGATATCCATTCCTATCCCACGGGCTGCTTATGTAGTACAACTACAACCAATTATTATCTGGAATAAGAGAATTTGGATAAGAATCAAGTTACTATGGTGTTAACTTGCATGATTAATTTCTCATTTACAATGTTTTAAATTTAGGAATCAAATAATATGAGTCTACGAATTGAGTTTATTCATATCAATTGTTTTTAATTAGTAAATATGTAGGGTTTTATGTTAATGAATCCAATTACACTCATGTCCATAAATTAAGGATAATGCAAAAACAGGCAAAGGAAGAGTTAGAAGCATTATCCTTAATTTATGGACATGAGTGTATATTATTATTTCTCCTATATTAACATTTTTACTTTTGGCCACTCCTACCAGGTTGCAAATTAGTTAATGTCCATAAGCGCAGAATTCGTGAGTTTGGAGAAAGCTTTATCACTGACCGGTTACTTCGTTACATTCCCCCTGCTTCCGAATTGTTAATCAGTTTTAGCTTCGCTAACCGCATTTGCTTAGTGGAATATTTAGCGCCAAGCAAAACTTAGGAGCATATTACCTTTTATTTTGTATGCCAAATGTATGCAAGCTCTTGTTCTACATTTCCCGGAAGTAGCAGCTTTTATGCCTCTTACTGCATAACCTGTGTAACCGTCAAATTGACGTGTCAATAAACAGGTTTATTTTATAACGTCATTTAAATATTTAGTGTATTCAAAAGGTACGACGGGATCATAAGTCATCTGTCTGTCTTTATGATACCAGGAGATGACAGTTGGTATTATAGAACTGTACAAATATAAACGTAAAATTCATAATTATGAATACTTTAAAGAAATGGATTCTGTAAAAAACGTTTTATATGCTGAACCTGAAAATATTTTGGAAACGGAAAATAATTTAAAACATTATCGCGGTTTAAATTTCTAACGTTTATTTTCAGTTAGAAAGCTTATCTCTTTGGGAAAAAAATATCAAGCACTTAAAAATTCCTTCAGAGAACTAGGACAAAAATTGCGAATATCATCCTCAAATTCGAACTTTTTTTATATTGGCACGGAAAAAAAGGAAACCCTAAAAGAAGCCATAACTGAATCGTTGTTTTCAAAACGAGTTATTTTAGTACAAATATTTTATTAGCCCAAAGAAGCGTTAGCCTAGAAGAGCTATTAGTCTCAAAACGGGATTTTGCATTGAATCACTATAAAAGTTTGAATCCCTTTTCAAATTGTTGCCACCAAATGTTAACGTCCTGTGTTATGCTTAAAGAAATTAAATAATGAAGAATTTGGGTAAATGTATGCATGTTTTTCATATTGTGAAAAAACAAGCTATCTAGAGCCATCAAATTTTTAATAATGTAGTCCTTCACCCAAATATGGACACCTGGAGGCTCGAATTTCGAGTTTGTTTTACTGCGTATTTCATGTTTTGTAAAATTTTAAAGAATTTTTTATTAACAAACTCAATGATTTCGAAGCGAGCAATGGAACACATATTAATGAATGTGCTGAAAATGCACGGGAAAAAACATTTTTATCTCCAGAGCGCAAGACTGTCAATTGGGAATTCTAAAGATATGTTGTTTTAAAATATTTGTGTATTTCAAATTTTGAAAAAATTTAACAATTTCAAAGCATGCAGTGGCTACCCTGTACCGTGAAAAGAAAAAAAAAACTTTTTATCTCCAGTGCGCGAGACTGTCGCGGAAATTCTAAAGATATGCTGTTTTTAAATATTTTTAGCCAAAAGGAACATTACTCCAAATGCTCTCGAAACGTGTATGTGTATGAAAATGAAACAAAATACACCTTTAGGCGGAATATAAAATCTGAAAGCTTTCAGATTTTTTAAATGTTTTATTGTTTATTTATTTATTCTATATTTTTAAAGCGTGTTGAAAATGCAACGTGGGGTGGGAGAAAAACGAAAGGGGAAACAAACCACAAAATTACGCTTACTTTATCTAATTTTATATTCTTGCATTATACCCAAGCATGATTAAACGCTACGTTTTTTTACAAGCTGTGCAAAATTTTACTGAATTTGTGCAGAGTTTAAAAATAAACAATTCAATTAAAATGAAAGTCAAAATGATTCAATAAGAACATAGTAAGTTCAATGGTTATTTTATGTGATCTGTACGTATAAAGAGCGCAACAGTTTTATTAATGTCCCGCTCCAACACCCCTTCAGGCAGCAAACAATTTCTCTTTGCAGAAAATAGCAAATGATCAGTTTTTGGTATAGTGATAACAATTAACTAATTTATTACCCCAAAACTGTGTCGATTTACAGTCGTTTTTATGTCAATTTCTTTAATTGATCTTGAAAATTTCCGGATTTAAATACATTAAGAATTAAATGTACAGTACTTTACTATTTTCTTTCCATTCAACCGATAGTTGCAAAGAGTTAAATTCTTAACAACGCTTTTCAAAAGCTTCGTCTCCTCTCGAATCTGTTCATTTCTTTTCATTTAATTCAATTACGAAGTATAGGAATCCACCTGAATCGTAACATTTTATGAACCTATAAAGAACTAACAGAGAATCCCTTTCGGAATGCCAGAAGTAGTAAGTTTTTCCAGAACCTAAAACAATCGATCGCGACGAAATCTCATAAAGCAAGAGAGATACCTCGAAACGGAAAGGAACAACGAGAAACACTTAATGGATTCTTTTCATGGGATACGGAAACAAAGAAGTAGGCAGAAAGTCTGGCACGGAGTTAAACGTAATATCTGGTACGGCATGTAATAAAAACAACGAAGAAATCTCAGACTTACAGTCAATACTAAACAGAAGCTAGAAATAAACATATAACAGCTAGAAAAGTATCCTTGGAAGAAATAAACTCTTACAGTAAAAAGAAAATTGTTTTAATCACAAGCATTTCTTAATAGGCATAAATTTATATTTCCACATAATTTTCGTTGTATTTTTTATGCCGGTATTTGAAAACGTCAAAAGCCAATGTAGAATAAAAAATTAAGCGTAACAACAACTTTAGATTGGCACAGTTTTTACGCAAAACTCTAACGGTTAGGAAGGCGACAGAAGTTCCTTTTTGTCTCTTTCGTTAAGTTCTTTTTGGTCAATCAAAAGTTGCTTTTTTACCCAATTTTATAAGAGCTGGTATGTAAAACCATATTTTGTAATGCAAAATAACAAAATTTGGTACTCTTCTGTTATCGGGACCGGATTCAGAAATGTATGCAAGTATTCCCGTGTGTACGTATGTATGTGCGTATATACGTATGTGTATAATATTTACACGCATAATGTACGCACATACATATGCACACATACATACGCCCGTTACTACTTATATATACGCATACATGAACACACACATCCCTACACATATGCATACATATATACATTTCTGAATCCAGTCCCGATAAGAGAAAAGTCCCCAAAATTTCATCTATTTTTCACATTATGGTACTTATTTCTGAAATTCTCTCTGATACTGACTTCTTCTAAGGAAAGATTGTCTGCAAAGAAGTTAAGAAACGTATCAATTATGAATGATATAGATGCTACTGTAAATTAATGAAGTAATGATACAGATTTTATGTTACAAGTTACTTCACTATGTGTTACTGAAGTAATATCGTTATTTTAGAACATTTTGGAGCAGCTAATATGAAAAATATAAGAGAAAGTTATATGAACTTATAATATGAAAAATATAAGAGAAAGTTGCATGAACTTATAATATGAAAAATATAAGAGAAAGTTGTACGAACTTATAATATGAAAAATATAAGAGAAAGTTGTACGAACTTATAATATGAAAAATATAAGAGAAAGTTGTAGGAACTTATGAAAAATAAAAGAGAAAGTTGAATGAACTTATAATATGAAAAATATAAGAGAAAGTTGAATGAACTTATAATATGAAAAATATAAGAGAAAGTTGCTTGAATTTATAATATGAATATAAGAGAAAGTTGCATGAACTTATAATATGAAAAATATAAGAGAAAGTTGCATGAACTTATAATATGAAAAATATAAGAGAAAGTTGCATGAACTTATAATATGAAAAATATAAGAGAAAGTTGCATGAACTTATAATATGAAAAATATAAGGGAAAGTTGCTTGAATTTATAATATGAAAAATATAAGAGAAGGTTGCATGAACTTATAATATGAAAAATATAAGAGAAAGTTGCATGAACTTATAATATGAAAAATATAAGAGAAAGTTGCATGAATTTATAATATGAAAAATATAAGAGAAAGTTGTATGAAATTAATTCCTCGATAATGAATGAGGTTAACTAAGATTAATTTGATCGGAACAATGCCCCAGTTATAATACGGATTGAGAATACTGATGTTGATAACCAAATCTGTAATCTGAAAAATTCATAAATCCAAACTGAATCGAATTCGCGTAACATTTAATGCAATAAAAATACTGCAAGGCAATACGATGGCAGCGCTAGAAATGATTATGGAACGGGAAAGAAAAAAAAACTTAAACCTCATTCAAAAATGCAGACATCATAAATCATATAAAAGTTCAGGTAAAGAGAATTAACATTAAAAAATAAATAAACATAAATTTTACAAGCATTTAATAATTAATCTGAGGTAAAAAGCTACTCAATAAAAAAAAAACTTCAACAAATTCATTTGTAGTACTATACTATGCACACCTCAATTAGGTTAGGTAACAAGGTGCATCTTTTTTTATTTTAAACTTATTAACGTTGCAAAGCAGTATGAACTATCAATATGAACAGCAAAACGTTATTATTATCTTTTTTACGCGATAAAATAACAAATTTTAAAGACTTTAACAATAAGATATACCAAAAACTAAAAAAATTTGGGAACTTTTAGGTTTTACATTACACCCAAACGGGCACTTTTTTTTCTTTACATGCACATACATGTTTCGAGACAATTTGGCCTAATGTCCCTTTGGCTAAAAGTATTTAAACACAGTGTATCTTTAGAATTTCCGACAGACAGTCTCGCGCGCTGGAGATAAAAACGTTTTATTCCTTACAGTGTTACTACAGCTGGCTTTGAAATCGTTGAGTTTGTTAATCAAAAAATCGTTAAAGCTTTACAAAATATGAAATAGATAATAAAAAAAATTCCACATTCGGGCCTCCAGGTGCCCATCTTCGAGTGGAGGACTACTTTATTCAAAA
Source organism: Stegodyphus mimosarum (assembly GCA_000611955.2). Taxonomy (NCBI): domain Eukaryota; kingdom Metazoa; phylum Arthropoda; class Arachnida; order Araneae; family Eresidae; genus Stegodyphus; species Stegodyphus mimosarum. Next base: position 381,148 of record KK116622.1, read on the forward strand.
TTTCATGGCTCTAAGTACCGCTTTTTTTTTACAGTGCCAGAAACATACATACATTCATGCAGATTCCTTATTATTTAATTTATTTATACATAATAAAGAACGATAATATTTGGTGGCAACAATTTGAAAAGTGAAAGGGACATTTAATGTGAAACGAAAATGCCGCTTCGAGAGTAATAGTTCTTAAAATTAAAGGTGAAAATTGATGAAATTTTGGGGACTTTTCTGTTGGGCTGACGCCCCTTTGGGGTAAAAAAAAAAAAAAAAAAAAAAAAAAA
>KK116622.1:389619-415977 GCA_000611955.2 Stegodyphus mimosarum
TTTTTTTTTTTTTTTTTTTTTTTTTTTTACGAAAAAATTCTAAAATGAAATATAATTTGAAAAACTGAAAAACATGCTTTTTTAAGATATCTCACTGCAAAAATAAATAATTTTCATTACCAAGATTTCAAAAAGTTTAAAGTATTAACAATTAATTAATCTTTGCGTGGTGGCTGCGTGCAGACAAACTTTTACATCGTTTAACTCATCGTTATCAAACTTTCAACATTTAATGTTTATACAACGACAATCATTCTAAGCTATAAAACCTATTATATCGTTTAAGTTTCAACAGATAAGTTACATTTTATAGCCTATAATCTTTTCTAGTATATCAAAAATATTTCTTGAAAATTTCATGATGCTCGGTTAAGCAATTAAGGCGTGAAAGCGTAACAAACAAATAAACTCACATTCGAATTTATAATATTAGTTAGGATTATACATCGTCTCATGTATTTTGCTCTATTACAATATGCACCACGTACTGTTAATTATATTTTTAATATCATCTATGTAAGTACCTAGTTTAGTACTCCATAAGTTGTTATTACTATTTAAATAATCTAAAAATATGTGCATATATGTGTATATGCGTACCGTCCGCACTTCTAATGCTTACGTTCTGCCAACAAATAGAGGATATAGATTACATTCCCCAAATTAGTAACCATCCTCGTAGGGTTAACGCTAGAGCAAGAACCTACTTCAGCGGCGTTCCATTCTGTTCTATGCCTTCCATAAAATATAAACATATCGCGGGCGGACACGCTGGCAAAGGAAGCTGCTCAAGGCCTGGGAAAGAAAGAGATTGAAGTGTTGTATTTGAAAAAAAAGTTGCTAAATATTATGAAAAAGGAGATATTTGTGGAAGGAAGGAAAATTGGGAATCGTCTGGAAAAAAAAATGGTTATATCCAATTTTTGAAAATTGATAAAAGGAAAAAGATATTTAATAATATAGAGGTGAACCAAATCATTATTGGTCACGGACGATTCCCAGCATACTTTCAGAGATTTGGTCTTCAAGAAAATGAAAACTGTCAATTTTGTAAAGTAAACGGTAATAATTGCCACTTCCTTGAATCTCGTAGTTTTACTAGAGACAGAGTTCAAATACACCAGTTTGATATAAATGGGGAGTTTGAAAATTATGAGAAATTTAAACAAGTGGCTGAAGAAATTATGACGAGAATTAATCAGAAGCGATAGGGATTTTGATATGAATGGACAATTTGATGGAACATGGCTGGCTCGCTGTTCTCCGTTATTGTTTGATGGGTTGCCACCCCCCGTTATGGCCTGATGGCTGAACTTGTTTCGGCCTGAAGGTTTCACCGCTTGCAACAGCAACAATATAAACATATCAATACAATTATTTCATATAGTATTCTCTGTCTACTTAAGAATACCTAAATATAGTCATTGCCACTAGTAATACATGTATATATTTTTGAAAAGTACAGTAAAATACTTAGAAGTGTTATGTTATTGTAAATTCATAATTTCCTAGTGTAATGTCACGTAAAATCATGGAAAAAAGTACCAGTACATTAATGCGACAGAGCTTTAATTGTAAACTTACGTCCTACCTACTGCCCACTTATTCTTATCCCGATTCAACAGACAGGCTCACAGTTGTGCTTCGAATTTTTCTAAGGAAATTCCTCAACTAACACAAGATGAATCATTCTGTTTATATGTATTATTTGATAACAGTTACTTATTTCACTCCGAGATAAACACAAAATATGATTTCTCCATGTGGACGAAATGCAACGGCAATAAGGATCTGAGTTAACATTTCTCCACCGCGTTCCCACTAACGCAAGCTAGTATTTCAGTGGGATTTCGATTTTCTTGCCTCAATCTCTTCATCACGCCAGGCCTGCGATTACTCACGCGGTGCAGCTCGGACAGAGGCCAACAGAAAGAATGTAGAACTGAATAAGAAAAGGAATACGATATTCTGACAATGACAAAGCATCAGAGGAAATTGTAACCGTTGGGAATAACCATTTCTTTTACTGTAGTTAACATAAATTTTGTATAAGTCACTGCAATCATAAACAAGGCCATTTCGGAAAGAAGCTGTGCTGGCAAAACTTCGTTATTGGAGAATGAAGGGAAACAGGCACTCCATTAGAGGAAAATTTTGGCTTCTTTTTGCATAAATACAGAACCCAAAAAAACGTAGCTCGCCTCCAGTGTACCAGTACTGGAGGTGGGCTACTGTTTCGCGGGCCAATCTATATTTTTTAACTAAAATCTAAAAATGTGGTGTTAAAATTAATAACTTATGTGTTGTAATTATTTATGAACAAGCGGAAATGCCCGATGGCAGTTAAGTTAGATTGAGGAAAACGTATCTAACAACAAAGAGAACGATACCGCTGTAATCCTTCTCTAATAACGATGCAAAAAATACGGTTCATAGTCATACATTTTTCAATCCGATGCGAGATGGAACCCACATAAAAATAATTCTCTCAACAGTGGCACGCAGTTTTGAATGATTTTCGTGTTTCTAATCAAATGGTCGTCAAAGTTAAAGTTCCATCCAATATTTCACTTATATTCAATTTTAGTCAATTAAATGCGGCCAAAAATTTATCATGATTCATCAGAAATTAATAATGCGAACAAACAAACAAACACACAGACAAACAGGCATTCTTCTTTATATATATTGATTTTGTAAAACTTACAAAATTTGATTACCAAAACTGTACGTTTTTAAATCGAGCAGTAACAACACTTTCCGAAATAAAACATATTTGTCTCCAACGCGCGAGAATGCTGCCACTCGGAAAAATGAGTGCGAAAATGAGAGTTTTCAGAGTTTTTAATTAATATCTCGAAGATGGGAATAGTCGAAATGGCTTCCCACGAATTTTTGGAATCGGAAATAATTTATTTAATGTTTCACAATGCTATTTGTATTTCATTGTAAAACGTAGAAGAATTTTTTTTATTAACAAACTTTACGATTTGCAAGCGAGCAGCACGTCTCGAAATAAAGCAGATTTTTAGTTCTAGCGTGCGAGACTGTTGCCATTCGGAAAAATGAAAGCGAAAATTAGCGTTTTCATAGTTTTTAATTAATATCTCTGATTTTAGCTTTTTTGGGGGGTAGGAAGTGGACGTCGACCTTTTCCAGGACCCAGAAAAGCATTTGTAGAAATTTTGGTGACGATAGCAATAGTAATGACTGAGTTTATCGCGAACACACATACAGACATTCTTCTTCATATATATATGTAGATTGTACCTAATTATTTATAGGTCTGAAGCAAAACTTTTAGATGCATGGTTTAGCGCACAGTATTAGGGTTGCGACAGAACTCCAAGGAGAAATATAATAATTAATAAAAGATCTAAAACTTTATAAATTCAAATAACATCAGATACCGAAATTTTATTGAGTACATTCTCGAAAATGTCTAAAGGTAACATCGTCTTCTAAGCTGTGACTGTCATCATATTTGCTAGAAAGTTTATTAGTTTCCAACTTCCATGAATTTCTCATGAATTAGGTCGCGAATCAATTTCGAAGCCATTTTTTACTTGTACAAATTCTGTGATATTAAATGTTTCTGATGCATTTTCTGTTCCGCTCACTGAAAATCCCAGTTTAGTTTCTAACGCTACTAATGATCCCGAAATTCGGCAGATTCTTTCTGTAAAGCATTCAAAAGCAAGCCTAACTTTTAATGATTTTTCTTTACAAAATTGTTTGATAGAACCAATACGATATATGTAGCCCGTTAAATTTCCTTTCGTCGCAATTACATACACGTGAATTTATTCAAACTCAAATGAAGAAACGTTTCCAGTTTTCTTACGCGAGGCTGTCTTGAACAAGTAATCTTTAATTTAAAGATCAGTTAAATCAATATCTTGCTGCTGGTAATAACAGAACAAGCTTTCAGATTTTACAAAACTCTTACGCAGAATTATACTTATTAAAATGTTACTAACATAATTTTGTTGCTTTGACACTAACTATTTTCCTGGTAATGGTTGACGTGCATAGTAAGCTTTCGGAATGCAGAAACGATTTCCAAATAAAGATGTTGAATATGTGATCTGTTACCTTAATTTCAAAAAAGAATAATATTCAGTATACAATTCAGAAAACTTCTGAAATGAAAAATTCTTAGAGGATCTGTTTATATTGCAATAAAGTAGATTTCATAATTAAGAGAATTATTTAATTTAGAAGAATTTAGGGAGAGGAAGAGATCTAAGCGCTACAGTGATTTAGCAGTATACGTAGAAAGAAAGACGCCAAATTCAAACTTAAAATAGTTTATAACAAAGATAAAACAAGGAACAGAAAAAAAAATTCATTTCTTAACCTTTTTGTTATGTCTAAAAACAGCCGCTCAACCAGTATAGTGGTTAGCGTCGCTGACTGCCCTGCTGAATGGCCCGGGTTCGAATGCCGGAGAAGGCATGGATGTTTGTAAATGTATAGTGTTCGTGCGGCATGGGGCACTTTAAATATGCGGCAAGTTGAAAGTCCTCTCCAGAGATTGGTGGTAGGGGAAGAAGAATGGGAGACCCTCGGACTCGTCCCCCCCTGGGTGCTCTCCATCAAAATTGGGAGCGAAACTGAGCTAAATCACACTGTCACCTATAAGGTGCTCAGCTTCAAGGCTGTTGCCAACGTCAGACGTAAACTTTCGCTCCTTGCCACCAGGAATTTCGTGGGCTTGAGCTGACTATAGGCCAGACAAGTGAGCATTAGCATCATCAACAACAACAACAATATCTAAAAACATCAAATCATGGATAATACTTAAGTGACTAGGCGACTCAAAAATAATCGAATTGATGTATTCTCTGTCGAAATATGTTAAAAAAACAATAAATCAAAAGAAAAGAGGTACATGTTAATTTTAAATCAGATGCTTAGTAAAAAATAACACAAAAACTTACAACAAATAACAATAAAGTAGGAACAAAAGCAACTTCTGAGACGTAAATGAAAAAACAGCTACACTTCCTGAAATATGCAAATAAAATAGAAAAGTCCCCCAAATCGAAATCGCAAAATTTTTAATGGAGAAAAAGAAAGCAGCAAGCCAGATGTAATGCTTTCGATCTGATGCAAAAATCTTGTTCTTAAGAACAGTTTTTATAAAAAATATTCTCAAAGGTAAACTTCTTTTTCTGAAAGCTATGAACGTTGCCTTTGTTACTTTTCAGATAAAGAAATATATAAAGAAAAAATATCAACACTGCATATCGCTCAGGCTAACTTTGAAGCTTATTTCACACTTCCTCAAATCAGTATTTTGGGAGGGGGGATAACAAACATTTTTCTCGTTACGTTTTCCCTGCGATTAGTTCTAGTTTACAATTCAGTAACTTGTAGTAAAATTATCTTACGTTAACTTATTAAAAGCATTAAGCTTATTAAAGTAAAGTGTATGATAGTGTTATCCATTCCATTTTGATTCACATGTTTTCATAAAATAAAGCTGTTCAACATCGATCCAGCAAAGTAATAATAGCAATATAGCGCGACCCACTAGGAGAATTGAATGATACCGAGAGCCTATGAAAAACTATAAATCATGCATTTGGAGTACTCATTTCTTTTCAACTGATAAATTTTAAATTTTCACAATTTCAATACCACTCTGTCCATCTAGGAGGGTTATCTTACAGTTTTGGTAGGGTGTATGCTTTTTCTTCTGATGTATGAGTGCATATTTATTATTCAAATTAACCTTTTCAAAAGTCAAATAAGCCTAATTTTTGTTTACCATAGCAGCCATACTTGTTTACATTTGAAACTTAGCAGAATAGTGGATTTGTTGCCATTCTAGAGAAACTAAGCTTCGCAGCAACAAAGTAACATCTTTTATTATTGCGAATTAAATTATGCTTAATCCATTTTGGAATTATCATTTAGTTTATTAAATTATCCCATATATTGACTTAGCATAGCGTCCACAACAAATTAAATTAGTTTCTACGCCTTCAGTGTCTTTTTGCCGAGTGAGACCAAAAGTAAACTTTCAGTTTCGTGCACCGAAAAATCTGTCTTCTTGCCAGCTGGCCCGAATTGCTTATTTTTGCGTAGAAATTCTAATTGTAAAAGTTTTTTAAATTGTTTCAACTGCATTTCTGTTTTATATTTTTCAATTTTTAATGACGATATTTTGATGTTTTATGCATTTGTGTCTTTAACGAAGTGAAAACTGAATTAATTGAATGAGAAATACATCTTTAATGAAATTGGAGGATATAAGTGTTTTATATTAGCAGAAAATACTGTCGCCAGTCTGTTTCGGGCAGTGGAGAATGTTTAGGAGTAGAGCATGCGCATTAGGTAAACAGGCTGAATCGTCTGTGAAAAACTGTTTATTTTTTACTTGTTTAATTTCTTTTATACATGGTTTTAGATTTATTATAGTATTTGAGTAGAACATTTAGCAACGATTAGACAATTCTTCAGATAATATAATTTTTTTTTAGAATTCTGAGTTTTAAAATGAATGTGTCGTAACGCTGTTAAGTAAACCTAGCGCCAGAGTATCGCTATGATAAATAAATATAGTGGATTTTAAAAAGCGCATTTATTCTGTTGAGGTTTATGCGCTATCGACGAAGTAGATTTAATTCAATTCAACAAGTTTAAACGAAATGCAGAAAAAAAATGTGTATAATTTAATATTCCGTACCAGGAAGTCATGTGGTGTATACATCAGATTTTTTACTTATTTTAACATTTGGGAAGAAACATGGGATCAACAAAATTATCAATAAAAGCTCACTGTTCGATAAACTGTGCGATATTCACTCATTTGTGTACTAATAGGTAAGAAATAGTTGAGTATTACAGGTAAACGAAATAGAAGCAAATGTAATTAAGAAGTAAGCAATTCCGATATTAGTTCAGTTTCAGTATAATACTAAAAAAAATTTAAAACAGGCAGTTAACTGAATAATCATATTATATTGGATAATTATAGTGATATACATTACCATATTATAACTATGAAGGAAAAAAATATAGTACTTAACACACTTTCAATGCAAAATAATAGTAAACAATAGTATTCTGTTTATACATTTTCGTATGTTAAATATAAAACATTGCATTCCTATTTTCCACTATTAAAGATTCCACTGTCACATGAAATAAAAATTTAAAGATAGCTTTATCTTCCAGTAATCAAAAGGACAAAATATTTCGAGTATTTTATTGTTTATTTTCAGCGGATTTCGATCTCGGATAAAGCGAGTAAGAAAGCATTATACGCACAGATAATTTTACTTCTTATTCAGACGCATTCCAATCATTCTGGCAATTTAATCTTGAATAGCCTTTAAAAAAGTAGCAAAAAATTAATTCTATGAAAAAAAAAAGTAACACATGGATAGTTCTTCCAACTTGGCTCACTTTCAAAAAGTATTTTATTTCCCTTTACGTGCAACCTTTCACATAGAAGAATAAAATCTACTACGGACCTCTAAGAACTAACTCTATTTGCCCTCCAATAATATTGATTTCCTCATACAAACCCCTCTCTCTCATTTCCATTTAAAAATCGATGTTGGAGGCCTAGTGCCTGAAAAAAAGACCACTAAAAGGAATTAAAAGCTAGAAAATGGCTAAATAAGGCACAAGCAATCTAGCAAATGCAATCGGTGAAGCTGACAAAGATTAATCAGGATGCTCATTAGCAAGTTTTGACCAAATTAATACAAAAGCTGACATGAAAGCTACCTGGAAACGTCCCTACTCTGCCGACCGTTTAGAATAGAACACGTTAAGCACATAGTGAAGGACATCAGCACTGAAAATATTTGGATATTAATACTAAATTCGTTTTTTAATAACTGGCAAAGCAGCTTTGCAGTGTAATATTATTTCCGATTTCATTTCTCACAGAAAATGCGCGATTCATTCAAGATATGTTATTTAATAACAGAGTGATAAATAACTTATCTTCCTCATTATCCAAGCAGCGCACTGAAAATACTCGATCATCTCAAAGGTAATTTTTTTTTCATTTCAGTTTTTTCTTTTTTTTTTCTTTCTTTTTTTTTATCACTTTACCAGGTTTAAAAGTAATTGTTAAATCACTTTCGTTTAAAATCTTATCTGAGAAGGCAACAGAATAAAGATTGTTTTGCAGAACTTCATTCTGTATTTTGCGTTTGAAAATGGTCCATTATAAAACTTATTCATTGCAACAGCCGCTTTTTTTTTATTACAGATATGGTCACTTACTTTTTTACTTTACTTTACTTAAATTAACTTGTTTGTTTCAGAACGAGAAACGTCAAGAAATCCGCTATAGCCTCGCCAGGATTCGAATTCCAGACCTATCGATTGCTAGCAAAACATGCTACCACTTACACCTAGAAAGCCACGCGGTGAGGAAGGCGAAAATTCTTTTCATTCTCCTCCCTCATAGGGCGGCTGCTATGAAAAGATACATAATCGTCAAAGCCAGGTGATGAGGAATCCACTAGATTTTTAGTCGGATTTGATCCATTAGATTTTTAGTCGGAGACCACTGCAGATCCTGTTTATGCTTTTTTGGATAGGAAAACACGATAAATCAACTACACTTTCCCTGGGATTCGAATAAGATTCGAAACCACGGATCTTACGACTGCTAACTGAAAGTGCTACCAATTGCACCACGAAGGCAAGAAAGGGAAAAACTCATCAGAGAATTAAGTTTTATCGTGATGTTTCAGAAAAGTTGATTACATTAGTTATTTTCAAAGGGATCCAAAGCAAACTGTTTACCATAAATATTCTTGGTCTAAAATACACGAATTAAAAAGAACAAATAAAAAATTCAAAAATAATAGTCGACAATGTTTATAAATTTACTAAAATAACCTTTCTGATTACAAGAAGAAAAATGTGTACAATTTCGGATTGTTTCCTCCCCCCCCCCGGGTTTTAACTCATTATTGTGACTTGCCTTCCCATTTACAGAACAATTTATCAATGCGTTGTTTGAGTCATCCGCAGAGATTTCAACACATTTTCGTATATCTAATTACTGAAACAGAATTCCCTTAAACCGAGTGATCCTAAAGTGCCGCACATCAAACATTTCCGAAAATTCCAGAATGGATATCAATGGCAAATTATTCCAATGAATGATCCCCTATATTGTTGAAGTAATCGTATCCCTTGAAATTTCAGTTGCATTCATGTTATTAACTTTAAAAAGCATTTATTTGGTGTAAGATGTTAATGAATTTTTCCTAAGTGGAATGAATTTTTATGATTGAGTATTACTTCGCAACGCATAACTTCTTTTCGATGCTGTCTTTTGGTCACATCTCATTCCTGACTTCGTCCATTTTATCCGAACTCTGCAGAGACGGTAACTAACTTGATTCCTTAAGGTGAACGCTTCCAATTTCTCGAAATTAGGTTACCAAAACAATAAATCATTGTCGAATTAAGTTAACAAACATTTAAGGAGATTTCTTTACGCACTTTAACAAATTCCCCATAAGAATGAGTTGCAAAGTAATGCTCAATCATAAAATCACACTATAAATGGAGCATAAAACACAGTTTTAAAAGCAATTTCAACGTTTAAAAATTTTTTCATGACTTATTTTAAGGCCTTACAATTTTATGAATTTCTATTTCTTATTTCATCATATTACAATACACATTCAGAATATTTTTCCTTTCGTTTATTAGTATTGTTACCCCATAAGAGTATGATGTCTGAAGAGTGAGCGCATTTAAAAAGGTGAGATTAAGCTATTATTAAATTTTACAACTATTCCATGATACTCAAAATCAATGAAACATGAACAATAAATTTTGTATCCATACATGCCATTTCACACTTTCCAAATTACAGGTGTTTATTTAAGAAATAATCTTAGACGAAGAATGGGTGACAGCAACAAAGTAGCTTAGCATCCAAAATAATGAAGCTCCAAACGACCTTCGAGAATCGGCTTAATATATTTGGTAGCCAGTGTAAAACTTCGCAACCAAAACATAATCTAAGATTAATGTGCTGAAGAACTATGTGCATGACCAGGCAAAGGTGAATTTCCTAGCCTGATTCAAGTCTATTTACTTCTGCTATGGCGATACATATAATTACTTGGTTACATATAAAATAACTTGTAACAACACAAATCTGCAGCAAAACAAGCTTTTCGCATTTGAAAGACCAAATCTAATTACATACGTTTCAGCAAATACCATACAATTTTGTATGGCACAGCTTACGTACAGGCTGCAAATTCCTGCGGGCCAGACAGCGCCCTTTTATTGTTGCAGGATGCTACCCTGCGGCCATTGGAATTACAGAAAAATCCGCGCGTCACAGAAGACTAGCATCTCCAACATTGATTTTTTTCCTGTAGAATTTTATCCCAGCCCTCGAAAAAGCTGAGTATGTACTACCCCCTAGCCCCTTGAGACATGGCCAGGAATCGATACGGACATAAAAGAACGAGAAATAAAGCTCGACGAAAAGACCCGTACCTATGGTTTTCTTTCAAGAGAAAGAAGTATGAAAAGAAACTAAGACAAATAATAACTTCCAAAAGATGATTATGGTAATTAAGAGATATGAAAAATATAAAAATAAATGACATCTGGGGTTGTGCCATTGAGGAGAGCTGCGGAGGTACTTTTTTCACTTTAAATAAAAGTTTCTTAATCGCGTACATGTATATTATTCTAAATTCATCGATCCTTATTTATATGTTTGAACTTTACTATTACATCCAATTTCTTTATTGTAAAAATAAACTTCCAATAATTGAAGCATGATGGCCAGGTGAAGAAAATTTCAACTAGTCAATTCCTAAGTGAACCCAGAACGCAATTATCGATCTTCAGTTGATCTCATCCGCTCGGCTATTGTGACATTAGAAAAAGTGTGGATATACTTTTCGCATCCTGGGAAGGTTGGGTGTTACAGTTGGTTGGTAATGTTGTGAGGGAAAAACTATCTGTAAACTAATCCAGTTCATTTTATCTTAATACTTGATTTTTTAAGATGATTTTAAATCAAATATTAATCTTAAATGATTTAATAATTCAGTAATTTGATGTTTCAAGTACTTGATTCATTCAAGCTGAATATACAATAAAAAATTTCCATTTAATAAATGGCATTTAAATCACGTACTTTCATAATGTATCTATATAAAGAAGAACGTTTGTGTGCTTGTTTGTTCGCCATTAACTCAGTCACTACTACAGCTATCGTCACCAAACTTTCTACAATTCTTTTCTGGGTCCTAGGAAAGATCAACGTCCACTTTTTATCCATTTTTTTTAAAGCAGTTAAAATCAGAGATATTAATTTAAAACTCTGAAAACGCTAATTTTCGCCCTCATTTCTCCAATTGCAACAGTCTCGCACGCTGGAGATAAAAGTATGCTTTATTTCGAGAAGTGTTGCCACTCCTTGCTTTTAAATTGTAGAGTTTGTTAATTAAAAAAAAAATTTTACAACGAAATAAAAATAGCATTGCCAAATATTAAATACATTATTCCCGATTCCAACAATTCGTGGGAAGCCATTTCGACTGTTCCCATTTTCGTACGACTTTAATCAGCCGAGATATTAATTAAAAACTCTGAAAAAACTAATTTCGTACTCATTTTTCAGAGTGGCAACAGTTTCGCGTGTTGGAGATAAAAATGCTTTATTTCGAAAAGTGTTGCTACTGCTCGCTTTCAAATAACGGGTATTGTTAATCCAAAATTTGTAAGTTTTACAAAATCTATATTTGAGTGTTTGCTTGTTTGTTCTCGTTCTTCATTTCTGATCATTATGATAAATTTTTTGCCCCAATTAATCGACTAAAATTAAATATAGGTGAAATATTGGGCTTTTACGGCCATGCGATTAGAAAGACGAAAATCATTAAAAATTGCGTGCCATTGTTGCTGATATAATGAGAGAAAATTTATTTTTCTATCGAAATTTTTATGTGGTTTCCATATCGCATCAGACTGAAAACTCAAAAAATACTATCGTTATTAGAGAAGGATTACAGCGGTATCGTTCTCTCTGTTGTTAGATACATTACTCTCAGTCTAACTTAACTGGCATCGGGTATTTCCGCTAGTAAATGAATAAAACAGCATTTTGGAAAATAGCATTTTTTAAAACTAATTCTGTTCTTAATCGACGTATTCACCCAGGGAACAGTGTATGTGTTGTAAGGTTTATTCTACGTTTATTAACAGTTATTTTAAGTTTTGTATCTTTCCTATCTTATTCTAATTTCAGCTTACAATTTCCTGCCAGAATGTAAATTCAGAAACGCAGTAAATGCAAATGAGAGAGAATACTATTTAAGTCGATGTTTCACCGGCTTCAAGAGAGAGAGTCTGATTCTCTGACTAGCGCGCGTTTGCCTTCGGCTACGTTCTCTCTTAGTTCCTAAGCTCGGCCATACCTTAGGCCCTTGCTTGACTTCGCCGATTAAATTAATACTTAGGGGCCAAGTATTTAGATTTCTGATAGCTTCCGGCTATACCTTTCAAAGAGCTTAGTTAAACTATTTTAATTTAATTTAAATTCCTTATTATTTAAGTTCAATCCCGAGTGGAGGCTTTGTGTAAAGTTCCAAGTAGGAACTAATTGTAAATATTCTGAAAAATAAAGGATTGTGAACCCTTCTTAAGTCTTACGTGTTTTGTTCACGCACTTAAGCGATTATTCGCTTGTTAGTGTTCGTGGGGTTCTAAGTTAGAATTTTAGAATTAAACAAGTAAAACCCCACAGTGTTAACGTATGAGTAAAGCGCAGGGGAAAAATCTAGTCACTTCAAAGTTTAAACCAGGAAAGGAGGTAAGAGCGTTGGGCTATCTTACTGTAACTAGTTATCCTTTAACGAAACTAAAAGAATTTAAATTTTAAGGATGTTTAACTCTCAGCATACTAAATTTGATAAGCACCTCTGCAATTTACGGCCCGCTATGGTCAAATAAAGAATACTTAGCCACGATATCAAGGAGACTAATTACATAAGATAACGATAACAGCGTAATCTTGTTTAATTTTTGCGTCACATCCCAAATGCGATATAAAAATCCTAATAACTTCGAAAGAAAAGCACCCCTCTCCAGGAAATTTTACATTCTGGGAGATGTAGACGAAAGGCAAGTATAAGATTTCGCAGTACGATCGATTCCCTTAAAGCAAGTAAGTAGTAGGAAGCGAGTGTTTTTTCAAGCCACCAGGGCACCAAAGACTCAAAGTAGGGGAACTTGGGAAATCCATTACAAAACTTCAGGCCGAGAACCTTTTCAAAAGAGGTCTTTCCATTCTCCCTCCCCCCTTTCGAAAAAATCGCAGCAAAGTTTAAAAGTAACAAAAACTTGAAAATCACTCATGTCGAATAAGACGCTGTTTTTTAAAGTATTTTTTATCGATAGTAAAAAATTGTACAAGAAAGGAAACTTTCGCTTCGAAACCGAAGACATCTCAAGATATAAAGGTAAGTTCAAAGAAATCTTGAAAACGTAAGGGCAAACAAAACCAATGGAATGAATTTAAGCGTAATGTTATAACAGGGAATGGAGTGGGATGTTTGGATACGGAATTAATGGAAACAGAGATTCTTTACCGCTTTCAGAAGGTCATGAATACTTTTCTTCTCGTCATGAAAACCTTATTCACTTTAAAATCTTGTTCATAAAACAACATTTAGCTTTCTTATTGTCTTTAATGGAAAGAAAATTACTCTTATGATCCGTTATGACAAAGAGATAGAAACGATATACATTATAAACTAAAACACTGTAATAAGAATGCAAAACTAGATACATATATATATAAAGAATATCAGTAATACCAGGTAAATATTATGTAAAATAATGCGCTTAAAGTAAAATATTAGATATAAGTTAAAAGAAGGACTCTGCGCTTAAAAGATTTTATTTTAAACTAAGCCTTTTCTGCCTTAAGGTCCATATCTGATGAAAATAAAAACAGTTTTTACTAAATGATATGAAAGTTTATGATAGATAACAGCTCCTGATAAATCGGAAGCTCCACTGACTGGACTGGACTGGACATTAACCAGGCTCTATCTTAAAAAAAAAAAAAAAAGACGTGGACACTAAATGACTTCCTTGTCACGGCCTATTAAATTACACACATTTTTTGCTGCAATTCATTTAAATTTATTTCCACGAATTTCATTAGAGAATATATTTCTCATTCAATTAATTCCAGTTCTCACTTCGCGACATGGCACAAATGCATAAAACCTCGAAGCATCTTCATTAAACATTGTAAAATACAGAAAAACATAAAATATCAAATAACATTTAAAACATTATTGGAGATGTTAAATAAAAAGAAACAACGTAAGATTTGTAAATTTCGCAGGACTAGTTTCGATGGTTCAAGTACAGAATCATCGAAATTAGTCCTGCAAAATTTGTAAATCTTACGTTCTTTCTTGTTGTTTGACCTCTCCAACGATCATTATTTTATCGTGTTATTTTAACCTAAATTGCAGTCAAAACAGTTTTAAAAAAATTTACAATTAAAATTATTCAACACAAAAACACACAATTCGGCCAGCGGGCACGAAGACAGACTTTTTGGTACACAAAGTTGAAAGTTTACTTTTGGTCCCACTCGGCAAAAACACACTCATGTTTGTATACAAACTGACTTAATTTATTATTCTACTAAGTTTCAAATGTATACAAATGGCGATCACGTTAAGCTTAGCACCACTTAAACAATTTTTAAATTGTTGTTAAATCTACAACTATTGCATGCAGATTAACTAAAGGCGTAAAAGGCTTTAGCATAAGAACCGAAGCATAAGAACAACATAATTCAGTCACTTTTAAAGCTAAAAATGCACAATTTACCAACATATAATAAAAAACTGAGCTTACAGAACCGGGTAACAGAGTGGGTATGTATATATGTGTGTATATTTGGTGAGGCCGATTGCAACCAATAAGGGAGGTGCACAACTACCTGTTATAGCTGTCCCATAAATAAAATTTCAATGTTCTAAGGCTACTCGTTTTTCACTTATACGAGATACATACGTACGTACAGACGTCACGAAAAGAACTATTCTGAATCCATTTTAAAATCCATTTTGGAAAAAAGTATCAAAATTGATATTTTCGTTGAAATATGATACACGAAATTTTTCGCGATTACAATCCTTTACTTCGTAAAAAGAAATAAAAATTGTTCTGCTTTTTGAAGAATAATTGAAAACCCACAATCACTGCAGTCAGAGTAGTGTAAAATAAACTTGATGACAAATTTGCTTTCGGAAAATATAAAACGTGGAATAAAAGCAATAATATTTGATATTATCATAGTAATTTAAAACTTAATTTCTTAGTTTTCTAAATGATCATTCTTCCGCTACTTACGGTGCATTCTTTATATTCTGAACACTGATTTAATTTACATAACCAAATGAACTCATTCTGCAGATTAAACTGCTTGAAAATACAAGTAAATTACGAGCAATATTTTTCTTATTCTTATTCTTTCTTTTTATTTATTTGTATGCAATCAATTAAAGTATGAATCACTTCTCTTTCTTGCGTTATTTCACTGCCCTCGCATGAATCGTGTTTTTAAGTTAACCGTGGGTTTATCCACATTGTTGCATCGGAAGTAGATTGTATTTTCATACATATCAGACCATGAAACTGACCTCTTCTGTTACACTCTTGACATATGCCACCATCGCTTCTTACCCTCTGGACAAAATTCTTGCGGACTGAATGCAGAAGAAGTCGGAAATTAAAAAATATATGTTATTTACAATATGGAAATTCAATTCATATTTATTATTTTAGTGTATATAATATATTGTTCCGGATTTCATATTTATTTGGCTATTTATTTAGAATTATAATTAAAATTGCTTTATATTTCCCGTGCAACGCAGACGATTTTTGAGTCGAAAAAAAAAGGAAAATAAAAATGAAAGAGCGCGTGCATTTAATGTTAAATAAATATCTCGTAATTACTGATGCAATTCAGAAAAATCGAGATTGTTCTACTGATAATTAAAAAGCTTATAAAAGCCGAATTGAAACACCTCATCTCAGTTGTTGCTGCAGTTGTTGTTGTAGTTGTAAAAAGCGAACTGCTGTTTGTTTACTGTAGCGATTTCGCTGTGAGATAGAATTATTTTATCTGTTTAGAACTGAGTTTTTGCTAAACGTTTGAGATATTCTGATATTTTGCGAATATCTCTGAAGAAATACTTTAGCATTTTGATTTATTTCATGTGGAAAGAATAAATTTTGTTAACTTTTCAACGACTTGTGCATTCAATATATAACGAACTCGTACGCACGCAACAATACTTACTCGATAAGAGCATACTGCTGTGAAAAAATTTACGAAACACTTTCTCAGAGATAATGAGCACAACTCAAGAACAAAGGCCTAATTATGGATAAAACCGCCGAGCGCTTAGAGTTTCATCCTTGTTCGATGCCTAGTATCAAACAAGGTAGAAAGGATGAGTATTTTTGGGATTTTCCGTACATACGTAATTATGCGCATACGACTCAGTTTCCCTATGAAAGTCTTAAAAAAGGCATCTGTTCTCTAATCAAACTTATTCGAGTGTTTTATTACAATGAATAGCAGAAGCATTAAAGCTTCTTTGTAACGAATTTATACTACACTGACCTACTGAACAACTTCCGACCTGAGTTAGCCTTGAGGCAAAACGAATTTATAAATAAGCGGAGATTTACTTACAAACGACGGCCCGAACGGTCAAAAGCATTTATTAACATTCTATAAATTTCTGTCCAGTTCCCGGGCATGAAAAGGGTACAGATAAAAAAAAAGCATGTTTCGATGGCACTTGGCAATCTCCTCATACTGCTGCATGTACTAAAAGAAGCATTTTAAATTTTCTTGTGGCAGTCGCTTCACTAATAAAAAAGGCTCCGGATTATTGTAATCTGTTCGTGTGAAGTAACAGTTATAAATCCTTCCATGATGTGAAGAAGAAAATTTAGGAAAAGCACTACTTATCTATAATTCTTAATAAGGAGGCCATAATAATTTGTGACAGTGAAAGGTGAAATAACTAGAATCATAAATTTAATTGAAATGTGTGCCTTTGTTTTATTTCAGACGCCAACATTTCGCCAAACTCCAGTCTGTGCTTACCTATACCGGCATTTCTACAATATATACATGTTACTGTGAAAGACCGAAATCTGGAGAATGTCGACTTTCACCGGTGAATATCAACATTCACATAGTCGCTTGGTGTATGTCCGAAGTATTTTTCAAATACTCTTATTTCTGACTTACACCATGTACTAATGGTGAATGTTGAATATATGAGAATATTATATTTTCTTCTCCGTAATTCAGTCGCGAAAAAACACACAAGTACTTTAAACACACAATACATTCTAAATGAGAAAGGAAAATAATAGAAGTTAAAAAACTTTTTAATTATACAGTACGTTCTAAATGAGAAAATAAAATAATAGTAATAAAAAACTTGCTAAATTAAGTGATTCAAATCTGATTAATTGCAACAACTTAAACTATTATGAGACTTTGAATTGCCCAAGAGGCCCTTGCTTTTACAACTGCCTTTAGAGGAAACAGCCCAGTCGCCTCTTTTCGACCTACACCACAGCATATCTGTGATTGTCGACATACACTGGTGAGGGTCCGAATGTACAAGAATGTAATGCAATATTCGATCTTTCACCGACGTATTTGGCGAATGTTGACATTCTCCGGTGAAAGTCGACATTCTCCAATTTCGGTCTTTCACGGTAACATACGTGCATATGATAAAAAAAAATATAAAGCAGAAACATTAGACCAACGGAATGCAGAGCACATTTTGATAAAATTTCTGTATCCTTGATTGGCAAAACAAAAATTGTCAGAAGGGAAATGGAATTCCTCCCTTACAAAATAAAAACGTGAGATTATTTCTTTATTAAAACTGAAAGATAATCCGAAAAAACCAAAATTCCTACAAGTGAGTTTGCGTACTTTCGAAAATTCTTTCATTGAACGTACTACAGCAAAGACAGAATTCGAGATGAATAGGAAATAAAAAAGTTCGTCCGCATGCATTCGTATTTGGTAAACATACGAAACATCAATACAGTTTCCGCACAGACTGAATATGTTTGCTTTAGCTTAAAAGCAATCGAAACGGGTGTGTTCTGCTATGGGGAAAAATATGAGAATCTACCATTGTTGGGATGGTAAGCAAGAACAAAACAATAAATACATGGCCTTAAAATTATAAAACCAGATCCATTAATTTTCAATAGACTTTGCTTTGCCTTATAGAGTTAGCAGTTTTTAGAACACAGAATAACAATGATTCAGTGATGATTCCCTGAACTATTTTGAAATGATTTTCAGGCATAAGGCTAGCAAAAAGAAGCCTGAATCCTACCAAACTTTTATTAAAAAGCAATAAAATACTAAATGCTGATTATGTAAGATGATTACTGCTTTGTGTGAAGAAAAATTAACAAAATAAAATTAACAGGAAATAACAGTCGTGTGTAATAATCTTTTATCTATAAACACAAAAAGAAGTTTGAAATATTCACATTATGAAAGACAATAATTTTTCTACTTAATTCTTACTCAATCTTATTGAAGATAATCATTTTTATACAGAGATCCAGTTTTAATTCCTTTTATATATATTTTTAATTCTAAATCTATGTATGAAAAGGGGGGAAAAGAAGAACGAACTTATTTTAAAAACTAACTTTAAAACTAGTTTTTATCTAGCTTTCCACTTTTGTGGGCGTGGGTTCGAATATATAATTTCTGGCACTATTTCATGTGAGCTCAACCTCTGTTTGAACTAATACAATTAATAAACTCTTTGGTGCAATAAATAGATACACTTATCTTAACACAAGTATGCTACTTTGAATTAGCGATTAATATATTGTAAATGTAAACACATCTAACCGTTACACCTTTAGAATTCTAAATTCTAGCTGTTGTAATTAAAATAAATGTATTCCTTAAAAATAAAAAGTTGCCATTTATTGGCAGACGATTATTTAAATGTTAGTTCTCGATTCTATAACGAATCGAATAAGCGAACGCCTGAAACTCTCTACAGTATGAACTGCATGGGAGAATTAAAAAGTACAGAAATCCAATTTTAAAACTGTATACACATTTTAAGACTTGGCGATAAGCGTAAAATTAGATAATAAATAAATGATTAAACGAAGGTGGATCAATTATTTTAGTATTTTATTTTAGAATGCAACTCAAATTCTGTGCAACAAAGGCAGTAAAGTTAACAAAATAAACCGGCTCACGAAATTAACCAAAACCTTCATTATACAATATGTTTCGGGTAAAAACATGATTAAACATTGATCAGATGAGTGCATCGATGCCACACACATTTATGTCTCTTCGCCTTTTCCAATATGAAATTTTACTGTTCCCACATAATAGAATTTATTTTTTAATTATTCATTAAACATTTTCTCTTTATATACTTTAAAATATAAAAAATACAACTCGTACCTACATCAACTCGTACCTACATCAGATTTGCTATAATAGGATTACTAATTCTTTTATTCCTTTACTAGCCGCTGTGCGGCCAGCCTTCGTCTGGCTTTTAAGTGTACCAGAAAAATGCCTAAAGAGAACACCAAACATTAAATTTGAAAACTGTACAGAATTTTACTCTGCAGAACAATTTTATCGAAAAAGAAACGAACAACAACGGAAAAAAAAAATTCAGTTAAAAATGGATTACATATAAAAAGCATACAACGAAATAAGCAATATCAATAAAAATAAATATATTTACAATTACTAATTATCCTAATAAATAAATTAACCAACTTCCCTTTGCAAAATCTTAAGAACTCAAATGGTATAAACAGATTAAAAAATATCATGCAAAACTTTTTTATAATTAAAATTATATATAATTAAAACATAATATTACAATGAAATAAGCAATATCCCTTGATACAAATGTTAATCATCCTAATAAAGTAATTAAACAATTTACCGTTGCAAAAAGAAACAACTTTTTAATTTCTTAAACTTTTCAGTCTCTTAAAAAGAGTAGCATAAGAAATACGATGAAAAATTGTTGCCAAACCGAAATTTTTAAAAGAATGAAACTATTCAAAATGATGCAATTTCATCAAAAATCTATCAACAACAATAAGAAAGGAAAATTGTTGCCAAAACTACATTTTAAAATATCTGAGATGTGAGACGTGTATTCGGAAGCTTCATTTAAAAAATTTTAAAAAAATACAAAATATTATTATTTTTCCAAAATTCTTTTTTTAAAAGGAGTCGAAAGGATTAAAGTTCAACGTGTCCAAAAATCAAAGGAAAATAAATAGCACATTTTTTAAAATAAGTTTTTTTAAAAAAAATTCCGCCGAAAAGGTGTTAAACTCACCTTCCTAAATAAATTCGTATTTAATCGATTTATTGAAATACGAAATTTATTTTTAGTTCGTAAAATAGCTAAGTGTCTACGCTTCACGACGATGTCAAAATGAAATGTATAGAGTGAAATCTCG
Source organism: Stegodyphus mimosarum (assembly GCA_000611955.2). NCBI lineage: Eukaryota > Metazoa > Arthropoda > Arachnida > Araneae > Eresidae > Stegodyphus > Stegodyphus mimosarum. Next base: position 410,200 of record KK116622.1, read on the forward strand.
CTTTCCTGTAGCCCATTATGTCTCAAAATGACGCGATTTGGTCACAAAACATAAAATAAAAAAAATTCTAATTCGAATTTCGAAAAAATCGTTTCGAGGTGCACTGGCTCTTGTGTAGATACACCTATGCACCAAATCTCATGGCCCTGGGTCTATTAGCTTACTCGCAACACGAACGAAAGACACACACGCACACGCACACACACACACAGACTCTTTGTTTTATTATATGTAGAGATGGCTTTTGGAAATTTTGCTTCTTTGCTGCCTATTTTCAACATATTTTAATGAATTGTTACTATCATTCTCAGAACCTGTAATATCGTTAAACTGAGACTCATACCATAGTCCTCGTGATACCTTTTTTTTTTCCCCCAAAAAATTTCAAATTCAAAAATAATTCTTTTTAGACGCGCTTTCATTTTTTTATTTAATATTTCCACATATGCATCGAATGGCATTTTACAGAAAAATTTACAATAGCTAAGAAAAATGGTGCTTTTTCCCTTTCACTTTCAAAACTTAATTTTCTTCCAGATTTGTTTCATACTTTTATGAATTATGGCTGACTGAAAAATCATCTGTTTGAGAAGCAAAACAAGACCATCATCTGCGCTGATGATGAGACTTAACTAGGCAGAAAAGCAGAAAAATGAAATCGAAAATAGTGTAACACACAAATGCTACATTGATGATTCCCTTCCTCCTCACAAATGAAGTTAACCACCCGCTGACTTGAAGCCCTGGCACACGTCCAATACATTGAATGGAAACATAATTCCAGTGAAAAGAAATACAATGCCCTCGACCTCACGCCACTTTCAGAGTGAACAAGTTAGCTGCAATTAATATTCCAAAAAAGTATCAAGTAACGTTTTTGAAATTACAATCAAAGGAAACGCCTTTTGAGTAGAACTTTCCTCTTTGTAAACTGTAAAATGAGTTTAACATAATACAGTAATTTATAAACGTCCGTAGTTTTGAGGAAGCAAAAAAAAAGGTTATATGCATACTTTACTCCTTTATTTACTTGGATAAATTGCCACTGATGTCTACATAAATAAATGATTGATTAGGCTGTCTTAGTTTAAATTCAAATAAAAGTTTTTTTTTTTCATTCAACAAGTACCTAAGAATAATCTATTTCTAACAGTCTCCCTTTTTAAAAGGAATTTTTACTAAGAATCGGGATCCCGTTTTTTCGGGATCTTTTAATGTCTTTAGAGGATTTTTGCTGCCAAAGAATTAAAAGTTTCCTGGGCATTTCCTAGAAACATTTTTCACTTCCTATAGCAGTATTATGCGATATCATTTTTTTAATTGAATGAAAATTTAATGAAATAAGAGCTTTTAAGTTGATTTAAATTTAATTTACAACATATTACATGCAGTAATAAGTAGTAGTTTTCAACATATTACATGCTTACCATAATCTGAAGTGTAAATTAAGAATATTAATAATTTTAAACATGCCGCCCAGACAGTATAGTGGTTAGGGGAACCTACTGCGATATCGAAAGGCCCTGGTTTGAATCCCTGGAAGGCTAAGATGTTTGTAAATGTATAGTGTATGTGCGGTATGGGGGCACTCTAAATATGTGGCGAGCGGAAAGTCCTCTCGAGGGGTGGTGGTAGGGGAAGATAGGAGACCCTCAGACCCGTCTCTCCAGTGTGCTCTCCTTCAAATGTGGGGGCGGAAATGAGCGAAGTCGTACTGTCACCTGCATGGTGACCAATGACAAGCGCAATCTTGCTCTCCTTGCGACGATGAATTTCGTGGGCTAGCTCTGATGTCACTGAAATAAGTCCCAACGCACACAACACATTTTAAACAGGCAAAACTTCTTTTTTAGCGTCACTTTTCCCAAAGCATTTATTTATAGTCTGCAAAATACTTTTTAAAGCGACTATTAAAATTAGTGTAGACAGCGTGCAAACTATCAACTATACTAAGGTATTCTTTTTTAAGATAATTACAATTCTGTACATCGTTACCGTACAAGTTAATATATACTGAATTCTTATCTGTATATCTGAGTCAAAATCCTATGGTGACAATATTTTGTAAAGAACTCTAAAATGGGAATTGCATAATGTTCAACAAACATGTTTCCATTTTATTTTTCAGCAGCTGATAAATTAGCAAATTGGTTCTAGGTTTAAATTCGAAGCACTCCAAGGACCTTCACTACTCATATGTCACTGCGTCTAGACATAAGAGCGAGATTAAGAAGGTAGCTTGAATTATTTAAAAAAAGAATGCGGATAACAAGCGGAGCAGAACATATATTTGGCAAGAGAAACACTAAAGAAATCATAAACAGATTTGAGGGTACAGATGAACTTACAGTAGAAGCAATTAATAAAAAGTAAATGCGTAAAAAGAAAGCACTACAAGATAAAGATTTTGCTTTTAATATAGGTACAAACAAAGCAATAAATACTATATGAATTAATTTTTAACTAATATATTCGTTTTAGTTGCAGAAAACAAAAACACCTTATTAGTCTTTGTTTCCAAAAAGAATTATCAAATTTTAAAATATACAACCATCAATGATCGAATTTTTTTTATTGATAGACTATTCCCTGCAAACTGCATAAAAACCGAGGAAGAAAACGTTACGTAATTCATAATACACTGTTATTTTTTATTTTAAACATAAAATAATCCGGTAAACTGTAGCATTGACATATTTTGCGTTCAGCTGGTAAATGTCAATTATTAGGTAAATACATTTCTCAGACATATGCATTTTATACTAAAATTAACTTCCCGAGCCGCCCCCCCCCAAAAAGGGGAAGAAGGAGGTGGGGAAAGGAGAAAAACTGACAATCAATAACAAACTCGTATAAATAAGAAATAGCTACCCCACCCCCCAGTTCAACTGGAAAAGAAAACCGATTGTGCATATTATGCAAATAGAATATTATATTGTTGCTTTTATACCGCCGAAAAAATAGTGTTTTGTATATTTTAAGAAAATTAAAGCATTTATGATTGCATGGTTTTTATTAAAATAAAATGCATTAAACGAGAAAATCAAATTGCTTCTCCTGCATTACAATAAATAGTACGGATTTGCTCTATAGACAGGATAATCCAATTACACGATTTTTTTAATGAGTTGCTGTATTAATTAGTATTATACTGACCTAATTAAGACCGGATTATATTAATGCGGCAAAATTAAATCGAAGAACAATGGAAACCACAATTAAAAAAAAGTCTCTTCTGCATAATTTTCATGCAATTTAGTAAAGTAACAGCATAAAGAACACCTTAGTTCAAAAGAAACTTTTTTAAAAAGAGCAGTCAAGTTTAAGGGCGTAAAAGAATCAAACAGAAATTAACAGAAGATAAGACTATAATCACTCAGACACACAGAAAATTGTTTACATACACACAACGCAATCTTCTTTCCAATTGTTGATACAGCCGAGTGTCTCAAAATAACACCCAAACAGAAAGAGAGAAAAGTCACCTAAGAGCTAAGAAAGTTGGGAAAAAAAACTCCCAGCAGAGAGTGGAATGGTAGTGGGAATACGAAAAGGATTACGACTTCTCAGCTTCCCCGTTTCTAGAAAGTCTTTTGCCAGTCAAGTGGATTTCACTTCCTTGGAGAAAATGGAAATTCTAAGGCCGAACGTGATCGGGGTTTAGGGAAATTATCGATCGTGCATGTCCAAGTATGATGATCCAAGTGTGAAAGATGACCACTAACAGGGCGAACATCAACGCGAATGCAATCACTCATGATTAAGCTTTCAATAAAGACGACGTTCACGGCAGCATATGAAGTTTGTTTCATGGAAAAATAGGCCAAACATATCAAGTTCTAATTCCATTATTTAGGACCTTACTGGCTTCTAAAGAATAAGTTTGGAGATTCATGCAATTTTATACATGATACTACAAACGTTTCTCTTGGTAAAGCGAAAACTACATTTTGATAATTATTTCAATCTGCAAGCATATATTTGCTTTAAAAATTATTTTAATAATTCAAAAACATGTCCAATTTATTGTCTTTGTAAGAAACTGTATCAAAAGCCCACAGAATTCCTTAAATCTTAATTAAAAAGTAACAATAACGGAACTAAAAAATTTTAAAAACTGGTAAAAAATCTGAAAGGTTTCAGATTTCAAATTACGTCCAAAGAGGCGTTTTTTTAACATTTTGTGTATTACCTCTGTTTATTAAATATCATGTTCTTCGCACTTAAACCATAAAATTCAGTTCAAGAGCAATATGGCAAAATAATTTTTAAATGATGCATATCTTTAAAATTTCCGATACACAATCTCGCGCGCTGGCGATAATTTTTTTTTCTGTACAACGTTGCCATTGCTCGCTTTGAAATCCTAGAGTTCGTTAATCAAAAATTCGTTTATGATTTACAAAATATGAAATCGATAATAAAACAAATTCCACGTTTCAAATTTGGGCTTTCAGATGCCCATATTCGGATGGAAACGTTCAATATTCAAAATTGGATGGCTATAGGTACCGTTGTTTTATCACAATACGAGAAACATACGTACATTTATGCTGATTCTTCATTATTTTATTTCTTTAAATATAATACAGGGCAATAATATTTGGTGGCAACAATTTGAAAAGTGAAACAATGCTTTTAGTGTTGAATCGACGCAAAATGCCAAAACAAAATTAATAGTCCCTCTGGGCAAATTGCCCCTTTGGACTAAAAAATAGTAAATTATAGTATTACATTTGAAGACGGAATAATTATCTTAACTGATGTAGTTAAGGGAAATGTAATACACACCTGCTAAAAATTAAAGCATAAATGAAAAAATAATGGCTATCCAAAGATTCATTAAAATCCAACACAATATAGTTACGTACGTTATACGTTAATTATATGCCACTGAACACAAAAATTTAATTCCACACAAGTATCTTTGCACAGAATATGCAGATAAGACGAATGCAAGTAACTTGTAAAAGAAAAATTCGAGATCGCGCTCTTGGGGCGGTTGAATGTAAAATTTTAATTTTGAAATTTGATACGTGTTTGACTCATGTTTGAAACGCACTTTTTAATTGAAAAACAAAAATGTCATCAGTAAATTCGAGGTGAATCAAATACAACTGAAAACTGGTAGCTGAGATTTTATCATCAAACAATCTCAAGAAGCTGGAATAGCTTTTTTAAGCATGGAATGAGATAATGTTTTGCTAGGCAAGATCATCCGAGTGTAGTTACAATACATGAAGAATGCATTCGCCGTTTCTGGTCTCAAGAAACCATTACAGAACTACTAACCCGCATTCTTGGGACCTCTCGGCAGCCACTGGTATTTAACAATCCATGAACAGCGTCTTTTGGGGATGCAGAACCTCATCTGCGAATCTGTACGTTGTTACCAAAGCTCTGCCGTAGAGACAGTGTGTACTGTGGCCATTTCTCACGATTCCACCTCAAACAAGTAGTAATAATGACAATAATTATTGAACCTGCTCTACCGTACACAGAAATGCACTACAAATGCGCAATTAAATCATCGTCTGGTCACTGCTTCGGGAATTAATGGTTCCTTGATCGTTTATTTTGCACTTTTTTTAAATGACTAATTGCTTTCTCAATAAATTCCTTTTTTTTCCTCTGATCAACTGCCTTTCATGAAATATTAAAGCAGACAAACAAAAATTTTTAATAAATATTTACATTATGTACGAAGGTAAAGTAGTTTCCCTTTTACAGAAGATATTTCGGGAGTTTGTTCCTAAACAAGCAAACCGCTGCCATGGA
>KK116622.1:416042-491890 GCA_000611955.2 Stegodyphus mimosarum
AAAGAGTGTCTTTTACAAATATGCAGTGGAAGTTTGCGTGCTCCAGATCACATGACTATTTAAATAGAATCTGTACTGATTTGTTAGCAGTACTCAGGTCAAATCATATTGGCTGAATTCACGATGAAGACGATAACATTTTAAATGCCTTCCTCTGAAGAAAACGGGATGTTGTGTTGTGGTCTTCTCCACAAAGATCGAGCTTGCGATGTCTTCAATAAGCTGCTTATTCCGAGTACCAGTGGCTGATGAGATATCGCAAAAAGCCAAATGTCTAACGTAAGGATTTCCAACCTTATCTTATATCTCCCCCTTTTAAAAGAATAGTTTTCTTCATCGACCCTCTTACATTTTTTTATATAATATACAGCTAATTTCTGTGTAATATCTAGCAACATAATCATGATGCAAATACTTTCGCATACATAACTTAAGAATATAAATAAAAGTTTAAAGAAAATGATTTAATAGATTTACGTTTTATTATCTTTTGTATTCCTTTTATTTTTAATTTTGAAACTGTAAACATGTTTTCAGACGCAAAATCACTGTTTCTAATTGTCCAAAAGTTCCGTTTTTAATGAATTCGATGACTGCGCTTAATGTAAATGTTGCGTCGCGATCAAACTCCATGAGAGGTATTTTTCTGTGTTCGTGAATGGCAACAGACATAAGATATCGAGAAGCTGAAAAGGTAGTATAGTGTACTAGAAGATACTTTGATGCGAGATGAACTTTTTTCAAATATCAAATTAATGCTTCGAAAAGAAAGCGGAAGGATTACACATGGAATCAAGCATACCATTTCATCAAAATGGCCATTAAATTTATAATGAAGATGACACAATAAAACGTGTATGCATTTAAATGCTTATTTCATTTTAGCTGCGGAAATCAAGCTATATTCATGCTTCCATAAGACGTGATGTGTGAAAGTGAAACCACTTTCATTCTTTTTTTTTGGGGGGGGGGTCTCACCGCGAAAGCCGATGAGTCGCATTACAACATGTTCATTGGGGAAATGAATGAAGTTCCTTATAAAGTTCAAAGTATCTCAAGAACTCTTGCAAGTTGGATATAATATTTTTAAAGCAGTTACTTAGAATTTTAAATATAAATTACTCATCACTTATTTAATTCATAAGTAAATATTTGAAACCGTAAAATATAATCTCGATTACTCTTTTATTGCATAGTCCATTTGGTTTGTTTGGTTAGTTGACTATGGAACACGAAACCCAAGTGAAAGAATACTTCCGGAGAAGATTTTAAGGAACCTAGCTCTCTCATTTACGTTGCAAATGACAAAAACGCCCATGGAACCAGTTCGTTCGCCGCAATTTGAACCCGGGTCCAATTACCAGTGCTTAGCCGTCTTATTCTCCCAACCACAGTCGGTACATCAGTGGTCGTGAGAACAACCCAACTGGGCCTTCACATATATCGAAAACTTTTCAAAGTAGGATTTTTCTTAATGGAGTTATTTCATATTTTACTGAAATCTATTAAATAATAGCCCTCGAGTGGTTGCTGTGATAAACTAAATTAAACCAAACCCTTCTATCAGTGGTTTCAACCTCAAATTGCACGCGCGCCAAATCCACGATCTGAAAGAAGCTGGCCGGCAGCAATAAAAAAAAAAAGTTTTCTTTTTTAATTTGTTAACTAATTTTTCAGATTTTATATTACGCTCAAATGTGCGTTTTTTTAACGTGTGTTACCTTTGTTTATTAATTATCATTAATTTCAAATTCAATTCAGCAGCAATATCACAAAATAATTTAAAAACAGCATATCTTTAGAATTTCCGCTGCACAGTATCATGCGGCCCTTCCAGGCTTTGAAATCGTTGAAATTGTTAATAAAAAATTTGTTACAGTTTTACAGAATTTGAAATAGTAATAAAACAAATTCGAAATTCAAAATTCAAAATTCGGGCTTCCAAATGACTATGCTCGGTTGGATGACTACGTTATTCAAAATTGGTTGGCTCTAGATACCGTTGTTTTTTCACAATGATTCATGCATTCATGCATATTCTTCGCTATTTAGTTTCTTAATAATATTATTTTTCATTCTTTAGTTGAATATTCATTATTTAGTTTCTTAATAAATATAATGCATGACGATAATATTTTGTGGCAACAGTTTGAAAAGTGAACCAACGCAGAAAGTGAAACGACGCAAAATGCCGTTTTGAGACCTATAGTCCTTTGGGTCTAATGTCCCTTTGGGCTAAAAAAAGTTACTAGGTATTTTGAAAAACATATATATACATAAACATGCATATAATAATAACGCAAAGAAAAAAAATCAAATTTATGCCTATTATCAAAAGGTTAGTGTCTGCAAGAATTTATTGATCAAAAATTGTTATTCAAACGTACTAACGCCTAATATTAAAATTTTCAGATTGACATTTATTCAAATTATTTAACATTTGAAGTAAATACTAAATAATTTACTTTTAATTTAAACTTGAAAGAAATTCACGAAAACTTACCCAAGAAAGACAAAATTGGAAAACATATATGATAACCTATTCTCTTTCTTTCATTTATTACCTTTTTCTATGATGCATAAAGAGAAAATCTACATTTCTATGATACATACAGAGAAAATCTACGCTTGAAGATGATCATAATCCGTATGCAGTTTCTTCTAATAGTATACTGCTATTTTCAACCTTTAGACTGGTCACTGGAAAATATTTTCAAGATTTGTGATGTTGGACGGACAGGATAGGTTATCTTAGGTTATTTGAATACAACAAAGCCACAAAGGCTATCTGCCTAAGAGAAGGGTTGCCTAAGTAAAGGACTTTCTAAGAGAAACTTGTTCGTATTCAGTTACACATGAAGAAAACCACGAAAACCAACCATGCAGCCAGTCCGTTCACCTGGGTTCAAATTCAAGCCAGGACTAACTATCAGTATAACCACGAACTACCAGTGGTCTTAATCACTCGGCCACTGGTGGAGCCTGGTCCGATAGGAACTTTCTAAATTTTCCTAAAGAACACTTAACATTTTCTTATACGCCAAATGCTTTCTTTACTCACACGCGGACACATGGGAAGGAATCATTCCCTAGGATGCCAACACACATATGCGTGTCATCCAAGTCATTAGTATATGAAGTTTGCTATGTTTGCAATCATCTAATAATGTCTAAACTTTTGACAGACGTTAAGCGAATTATCGTTAAGTCTAAAATAACAACTGCTTGAGAAGAGTTTAAGAACCTTTTATTTAAAACTAAGAAAAACAGAATGCATTCCTGATGCATACAGCCAGCACTTATTGCCAGATCAACAGTAACAGTCAAATATAAAATTAGCTTCAAGTAAGCTAGTAGCTAAAGGCTACACAAATCAGTTTAACGCGATGTTGGTTCAACGCTTTTTAACTAACAACTTGACGAAGTTGGCTCAGCTGTAGATTCAATACCGGCGATTATAACGCAAGGCCGAAGACTACAAATCTTAAGCTAGTAACCTAGTATCGTGGCCTCGAGAGGTAGAACACGCCTGTCTTACCATCTGAAAACCTCACTATAAATACTCGCGAACGAATTTGCATTCTGGCGAAAAAACGGAAGGGAGAACGGATTGTAAAGATAAAAAACGTAACTGGTTAGTTAACACAAAAGAACTTTACGAGTAAAATAACTGAAGTTACCTGATTTACTAAGCAATCTTCAACAGAGATTTTATAAGGTATTTCTCCTGCCTTCTTAGCATACCTGAGTGGTGTAGTGGTCGGCTGCGTATTCGAGAGGTCCGTGGTTCGAGTCCCGGCGAGGGTATTTCTCATTTCTCACATCTCTTGCTGAAAAAAATACCTAAGGTCTGTAAAATTTAACAAAAGAATTTCGCATTCGAACCTCTAACCGGCAGACATAATTTCATAAGCGTTTTAAATACGTCATACTGCAATTTTTTAGGGCGATTGTCTTCCATACGACGATAACGGCAACAAAAACAACAGCAAAAAACAAAAATCAGATTTTATTTAAAAACCAACATATCAGAATCACAGCATATTTTTGAAAGCTCAGCTACTTTCGGAGATACTGCAAGTAACCACTCGAAACAGAAATAAATGTATACAACAGCCGATAAAGAAAAGCAACGTAAAGATTACACAAAATAAGATTCAGGTTATATCCAGACCACAATCACCTTCCGTTATAATTAAGTCTAAGTATAAAGAAAGTACAGGTAGCTTTCCAAAATTAATTTGCCAAAGAAAATTTAGCGAACCGCCAGCAATAATCGTACTCTTCGACAAAAACCATCTATTCCTTATATCTTTAGACCAACATTTTTCTTCTAATTGCAGCCACTTGAGCCTTTACTTGCTTACTAGCGCGTCATCTCCTTACAGAATAAGTGAAAACGTTCCATGATTAAAACTTCACCGAGAAGACAAGGTTCGGCCTTTGCCTTATGAAAGATGGTACGTGGCCTTTTCAGGATGACGATGATCTAAAAATGGCTGTATCATATGGAACCATATATCTCACTGCTTCAGTTATTTACTCTTTGTTTATGCAAAGGTTATCCAAATTAATACCACATATACTGCTACATTACGTAAGTCTTACACGCTTGATAACGGCAGCATAAACTTTCTACCTAACAATCATAGTATTCATATTCACTGAATGAAGTTTTTTTTTATTTAGATGATACTCTAGATATCTGACTTAGAAACTTACAGTAAATAACCGTTAATTACATCGTTATTATATTGCTTGATCGTTTGGCCTGCGTCTACTTAGCACCAATGCAGTTTATATTCTATTGGTGGTATCATTTAAAACAAAGGTCAAGAGTCTGCCTGCAGTTTAGAAATCAGTATCCTAACAAATTTAATAGTGTAATAACATTTGCCGAACAGTGCACAGATGGTTCCACTTGACCAGGATGAGTCATTGTTTGAAACCCCACGTGGGATTAATTTCATTTATGAAAAATTTGAGTAAATTTGGAATGTTCGTTCTATTAAATATTTATTTATTGGATCAAGGAATTATGCTGCAATAATATTCGGACAGCTGTAGCCGATGTCTCTCTCTGTGTTAAGGAGAAAAGAACAAACTGTTTCCTTTTTGTGAACAGATTCAGCTGTTGTCTCGGTGAGACAAGCAATTTAGTGTACAGTGGAATGACCTCTTCTAGACCCAAACTGCATCGCGCTCATCCTTTTTTTTTTTTTTTTTTATAGAAATGTGCTTCAAGCCTACTTAATATAATACGCTGGAAAACCTTTTAGTTACCAAATGCCGACAAAAGGCTGATGCACTCGTAAACGATTCCCTCCTTTTCGGACTTTTACGCGAAAATGACTGCTAATTTCGAGGCAAAGGGAAAATGGTTGAATTTGAAGCATATTACCAAACTGTGTGCGTTGAAAAGAACTATTCATATGAAAGCTTATAAAGTTTTGTAGATTTTTCAAGTCTTAGAACTATTTTATCATTTAGGTTTTTTAATATTTTTTTCATTATTTTGGAAGATAAGCTCAATTTTAAATATTTTATTGAAATGAAACATTAGAGATTTACATCTATTTTTTTAATGGAATGAAACATTAGAGATTACAATCCATTGAATGAAACACAACGAGAACTTTAATTTTCTTGGTAAAGTGGTATTTTGTGAGTGGAAATCTTGAAACTCAAATGCGGATACTAGCGCATCAAAAACATTTTATGGCAGGTAAATATAGTCGTTGTTATATCTCGGTGAACCAAACGTCACTAAAATCATACCGCAATTCTTTTCCAGATTCCAAACCACGCGATCATGATTAGGCAGAGTGATCATACAAATATTTGATCTTCGGTTTGGACACTGATTATAAAATGTTTTGATCTCGCGGTCAAATGCAAAGTGCTAATTTTGATATTGGCATTTCGATACTGACTTCGCTTCTAGATCTCATGGATATAAAATCTTTCGGCTAAGACTTGACTAATAATGAAATTTGGCACAATCCGTCCCACGGGCAAATCTAGAACCTTCTAAATTTAACTTCCAGCGTGAGATATCATTCAGCTTAGTAAATTACAGTACCGTATTTTCTCTCGCATTCTCGTATACAAGCTTAATACTAGCAGTCCTCCTTCATAAGGTTATAAAATATTTTCTCCCTCCTTCCAGCATGCCTTCGTGGTGTAAACGGTAGCCTACTCGGCGTGTATTTCGAGGGAATTTCGAGGGATCCAGGTTCGAGTCCTGGTGAGGGCATTGCTCATTTCTTCAGTTTCCTAACATTGAAAAATTCTAATGAATCTACAGTGGCACCCGAACTAAAAAGTGGTGGAATGCTCATTAGTCACGTCTTCCTGCTTCAAAATAACCTAATGACTCTACAGTGGCGCCTGAACTAAGCAATATGGTGGATGATGATTCTTTACCACCACAATTTGGCGATTGGGTCAACTAATTCCCAGTCGCCTTTTAAAAGGGGAGTAGATAAGGTATTTTCTCTCTCCTTTATGCATGCCTTCGTGGTGTAAAGGTTAGCACAATTGGCGCTATTCGAGAAGTCCAAGTTCGAGTCCCGACGAAGGCACTGTTTATTTTTCACTTCTCCAGCATAAAAAAAAAAACCTAACATCTCTATAAGGTCAAAAGTACTCGGTTATACTGCACATATTATGAAAAATCAATATTTTTCTGTCAGCCAATTTTCACAAAAATTATCACCAAACAGTGCGATTTAATGCCAAAAATGAATAACAGAAATGTCACAACATATTTCGACTTTCGCTTTGTTTTATGTAACCCTGTTTAATCCTCGATAAGACAGAATGCCTCTTGATTTTTTAATTAAATAAAGAGCGATTTATTCCTTCGAAACTTCTACCGAAATGACTGCTGCAATTACAGCTCATATTTAATTTAAGTTTTTTATGGCTATCTCTGTAACTTGTATTTGCTGATTATTTAACTAAATGAAGAGGTATTTAATTCTTCAAACTTCGTTGGAATGATTGGCGCACGTTTGGCAAAATCTTCGCCAACTTTCATTGTCGATGGGAAAATAGGTAAGTACCAAAAAATGATATGAAAGTACAAAACTTTCGCTAAGCAGCAAAAGTTATCAGGAATACTCATAGCATATCTGACAGCTACTCCTTTAGAATAGTATTTGGATGCACAAAATATTATTGCTTTTTCTAAGAGTAGGATTCTACATATAAAAAGAAAACATTTAAAACGACCTGGCTAAAAGTGAAAATAAATACAGACACGAAAAAAAAAATGTATTTAGAGTTTTAATCTTTAAGACATTCTCAGAAAGTTGTACTTGCCAGTTTTTCATTTCAAATTATTGTTATGAATTTTGCACATATCAAAATGATTTTAGTGCAATTATATGTGAAATTGCTGTATTTTTCTGAATAATGTAGCATGAAAATCTAAGGAAGTTTGCCGGAAAATTAAGAATACAGGGGCACGTCTATTTAACATTGAGTAAATGGCTATCTCGCTAATCTGGCGAGATATCGCCAAGCTGGCAGCGGTTTTGGTGACTAACTTTTATCGCCAAAAGTAGCCGAACTTGGTATTTTTTTGGTCCGCTTCCTGTATAACCGTAACGGATATTGTACCTGAATAACTGTAATTAATGCTCTATATAGCTCTAACAGTAATTCGACCCTCATATGCCTTACAGTAATTTCGAGAAGCAGACAGAACTAGAAATATCTCAGCGGCCGTGGGAAAAACGACACTAACGAGCCAAAACATTATGATCATTCGCATATTTTTCAATGAACTCGTCTGGATGATGAGGAGGGCACGTGATTAAATGGGATGGTATTTAACTGCTGCTGGAAAAGGTTAGGAATCATTTACTTTTCTTCTAAGTAATGGGAAAGGCTACTGATCTAAACGAATTTGATAAACGGCAGATTGTTATGGTTCGAAGAGTAGGAAGACTCGAAACAAGTACTTCCGAAGCTACAAGAGTGGTAAGTTGTTCACGATCTGCCGTTGTTAGTATTTACGCAAAGTGGATAAACGACGGTAAAAGCAGCAGTAGACGCCAACGCACTAGACGCCCCCGAGTTATCAAAGAAAAAAGACGTCAGAGACTGTCCCGCTTGGTACAGCAAAATCGGCGCCAGGCAGTGGCTCAGCTGAAAGCCCAATACAATGCAGGTCCAAGTGCAAGTGTTTCGGAACACACAATTCAGAGGACACTGTTGGATATGAGACTGCGCCGCAGATGTCCAACTCGTGTGTCTCTATTGACAAAGTGTCATTGTCAATTATGCTTACAGTGAGCCCGGGAACATTGAGACTTGACTACAGTGGAAGACAGTTGCCTGATCGGATGAATCGCGATTTCTCATTCATAACGTCGATGGTCACGTCAGGGTAAGCCGTCTTCCATCCGAACAGTTGCTTCTCTCCTGTACAGTAGGTCATAGCTGGTGGTGACGGTATTATGTTTTGGGGGACGTTCTCAAGGGCGGCTCTGGCACCCTTATTTGCGGTAGAACAGACTATGAAAGCTGCGGACTACCTGAACATAATTGTGGATCAGTTGCACCTTTACATGGCGCCTGTCTTCCCACTTGGAAATGGTATATCCCAGTAAGAGAGCGCCCCATGTCAGAAGGCTTGAATTGTGTTGGAGTGGCTCAGAATTGGAGCTGTTTTGGAGGCCAAAGGTCGCGCAGACAGCGTCTGCTCTCAGTTGTTAGTTCAGCGTGAGTCGGAGTACTGAGATATCACTGGGTTAGCTTCGCTCTAAGATACGCTTTATATTGCCTTGCGTGTAACGTTCTTAGTAATATGAAGTGTTAACTAATGACTGTACTCTGTGATACTGTGAAGAGTTGTACTATTTTTGTGGAAAGTTCCAGAATTCGGAAGTGTTTCTTTCGATAAAATAAATTTTATCAGCCTATCATAGGAGCTGTGTGCATTCAATCTATTACGAACCCTACGTACGCAACACTATGTTTGATGAAAAGCTTTGTGAAGTCAACCTATAAAATATCTGTTCGTTGCTAGAGCCGTCAGTTGTAAAATTAATGACATTAAATCAGCTTTTCGACTTATTCATAGCACAAATAAGCATATGTAAACTATTTACATTTACTACAGAAATTAGAATAAAACTGCTGATTTTATGAATTCACCTTACTGAACATGCGGCGTCGTTCGCCGAAATCCAGCTTCAGACTATTGACAACTCTACTGACTGTAAGTTTAACATTTAGTATGAGGACCAGGAGTTCCTAAAACAAAACTCTCCCAAATAAATAAACCGAAAATTGCGTAGATAATTTCTCCTGGCATTTAACTTAGGAAATCTATATACAGACTGAGTCTAAATTGTTTAAAATAAGAGGGATGATAGTAACCATTCAGACAAGCAATAATTACCATGGAACAGAGTTTTGCATTCCATTTGGAGAGGCAGAATATCCCCACACGATGAGTCGGACGTAGCGGACCTGCGGCTTGGCCTCCTTACTCACCGGACATCAACTCACTGAACCTTTTCTCCTGGGGGCACATGAAATCTTTAGCGTACGAGACGCCTGTGGACTCGGTTAAAGATGTCGCAGCGAGAATCGTTGTTGCCGCAGACAAAATTGACACAACACTAGGAATCTTCGAGGGGATGCGCCAGTCCTTCACTTCCCGGTGTGGACTGTGCAACAACATGCGTGGCCGCCACTTTGAGTAGTTACTGTTAGTTTTTCTCTGATCAATAATTCAGATTGTGCAACTTTCGTTATCGTTCATTCGCTTTCCCAACACTGCTGTAAATTTATGTTGGAATTCTAATTTTACCCTCTGCCTCTCGGAGTGGAGTGGGACCTTCGTTCCATGGTAATTATTACTCGTTTCGATGGGCACTCTCATCCCTCTTATTTCCTAAAAACAATTTAGACTCAGCCTGTATATGATACACATTTGAATGAACACTGACTGAGGCTGAATGTGGTAATGAAAAGACAGATAATTACACAAAATTAAAAAGTGAGCTTCAGAACAGCTATTCAGGTTTGGAGTATAGTAGTTCATCTTTGCAGTTCATTTCCCGAACTCTTATCTTTTATGTTTTCCCAGGAGTTGAATTATAAATGACCAGCAAAAAGAATATTTTAGTGAATATATATATATATACACGATAGATGCACGTTATAAAGAAAACTTTCAGGAAAACACTAGAAAATGTAAAAGAAAAAGTCTGGTCCCAGGACGCGAAATCAATCTGTGAAATTTAATAATTGAAGTATTTGCAACTAAGGTACTTACGTATTATAGCAACCACCTTAGTTGAAGTCACCAAATTTTCAGAATGCGCCAACCATGCGCATAAATATTCTTTAGGTAATCACGCTCATAACAATCCATAAGTCAGGCATGTCATCATTTTCGTATGCCTTCTTTTTGCTGTATTTCAAGTAACAACGACTTTATGGACAAATAATACATTTTAACCTTTAAACTCAAATTTATTTTAACCTTTAAACTCAAATTTAAAATATATGCTTGTGGAATTTGTTAAAAATGGAAGGAACTGCAGTTAAAATTTTGCACGAAAATAGTGTTTTGCCGTAAAATTGCTAAAAGGAATAACGATGAGATGCGTTTAGCAGATAGCCGGTGTGTTATGCCCAGATTGTGTGCGAAAATGAGTTAGTGCAATTGTGTTTTTTAACAGGAAAGCAGATCGCTGTGTACATCATGGTAAGAGGAACAGCGCCAAAAAAAGTTACAGAGGGTTTTCGCGAAAAATGTAAATGTTTTATTTTTGGAATGTATAATAATGTCACGACTCTATTTAATAATTAATATTTGTACTTTAAATTGCTCAAGAGCGTTTCCTTTTGCTACGTTTCCTGACTTGAGATAAATATCGAGAGAGTTTAGGAAACAAAAGCCACGAAAATCAGCAATCTGCAAATGACAAGTAACTTTTACTTTTTCAACTGCAAAAAAAAAAATTTCCAAATCGCACTAAGGTGTTTCCGTAAGTACTTTAGGGGCTGTATTTCGGGAAACATTGGTTTTAGATAAATTTCTGATCCAACTACAGCCATGGTCGATGGTAATGAAAAGTTGAGTGTCACATGAAGAAAGCAATAATGGCGAGCTGAATATGTCTTTCGTTTTTATTTTATATTTATTACATATATAAACAGTTAAACTGGTGCAAGATATGTGGACTCAATATTCTACAATTATTAACTTATTTTTCACATATTCTAAGAATCGTAAGTAGCGATAAAAAAGAGGTTGCGGATATCATCTTAGCAGCATCAAAAAGCGTAAAGAAAAGTGGAAAATTACGATATTAATACCATATTATTATCACTAGGTTTTTTCATTTCTGTTGTTTAAATCAAGGCTTTTATGCGCTCAGTTTTCATAACCACTGCTTAAAAACTTTTAGATCTGCTATTATGTAAGGATTATTGCTATATAAGAATCATATGACAGGGATTAATTTTGAAAGGACGCGGTTCAGAAAGCTTTTTTACAAGCAAGGCCGACTCCAAACATAGGCGTCAGATGCAAGTTCTCAGGGCAGCAACTAAGTTGTTTTCACAATCCAAAACTAAATTACAGTATATTTTCCTTTGAATTGTTGTTATGCTTAATCAGGGTCGGCTCCAAACATAGACAGCATAGTCAGCTGCCTACGGGGCCGATTTTCGGAGGGCGCCAGCTAAGTTTTCTCATAGACGAGGACTAAATTAAAGTTATTTTATTCTGAATTACTAATATGTTTAATTTCTACGAGGCGCCAAATGTACTGATCATCTAGGGAACGAAAGATGCCACAGCCGAACCTTTGTTTTTTTCATACAGAGCACCAACTAGTGATTTGCTTAGGACACCGAAAATGCTGGATCAGGGCTTGATCCTAAGAATTTTTTTTTAATATAGAAAAGGGAAATAACCTAACCAAAAATGAGGCTTCAGGAGCTACTGGAAATTAATGTTGAAATTTTATTTTACACACATATATATGTATATCAAGTGCATAATTTTAAATAAGTGTTTAATGATTTAAGATTAATACTTTGTAGCTGAGCTCAGTAAATATTACTTTCTTTAAATGTAAAAATTAAAAGATAAATAATAAATTATCTCAACATATTTTTTAAATGTTGGGCAATGCATCAAAAATATTGTTTTCAGAAGGATTTTTAAAAAGGAAGGAGAAATCGAGCCAGTGGGATACTCAAAAATTAGTAAATCAATAAAAAATCATTTTTTTTAAATTTTCAGTTACAATATTCAATATTTCAGCAAATAAATACCGATTTAAGTAAACTGATATTAAGGGTTACTTTCCTGTAACTGGAGAACCACTTACCCCCAAACATAAACTTATAGCGAATTCTAAAATGCCGGCAACCCTAACGATACATAAAGCTTCAGAAAAAGAATAATTATTTTATACATAATGAATATAAATGCACATGTTTTTTAATTTGTGCAATTCTATGATGCTTTTCAAACGAAAACAGATCGCTGTGTACATGGGGGAAGCTAAACTGTTGTTCTTATTCACATAGCAATCTCTTTCACTCCCCCCTCAAAAAAAAAACCAGAAAATTGCCCAAATTCGGCATCAAGCGCAGCTTTAGCATTAAGCACATTAAGCATTGTGTATATTATATTACGGCATAGCTCCTCATGATGCAATATAAATAGGTTACCACACTTGGCGCCCTGTTAACTGAAAAGTGCCCTTTTTTTAACTAATGGACTGGTGAAAGCAAAGGTGATAAAAACAAAATTTCTGCACTTTTTAAGCGGGAAACGAGACCTTTAATACGTGGCACATCGACAATGACAAGCATATAATTGAATTTTCAAATCGGTACATTTTACATACATTAAAATATTTTCTTTTCGATTAATTATTAAAAAATTTTATTACTTTAACTCTTTTTTTCTTTCTTCCTTTTATTTTTATTTATTTATTTATTATTATTATTTTTGTTGTTGTTGTTGTTTTATGAAGCTATCAGCCATCATTTTAGCTTAATATGATTCTGATTTATTTATTAAAATAAAAACAGAACAAAAACCAGCAACAACTTCAGCCCTGCAAATGCCAAAAAATCTTGAACTTGAACATTATGTTTGTTTATAAACTATAAAATGATATAAAAAAATTAAATCATGCATGCCCTTGTAATCCTGATCATGGAGGAGAAAAATTATTAGTTTTATTTCTCATTTTAAAGTAGACAAAAATGATTTCGGTAATATATTTTCTACCATAAATAATAAGGTGGAAAACACTGTAAATGTAGAAATATTTGAAACCCTTCCTGTAATAAATGAATTTTTTAAATATAGGTTTTATCTCATATTTTAAATGTGTAAATCATAATGAAAAGAGTAATTAAGAGCACAAAACCGAATGTGGAAGCAAATTATTCAATCAAAAACCTACACATAACAAAACTCAGTCATTTGTTGAACTCAGTCATTTCAAAGGAATAATAACAAGAATTTTTTTAACTTTAGGGAACGAAATCGCATATTAATGACTTCAGTCATTTCATATCATCAAAATTAGAATTAACGCAAATGACAAAATAATAAACATTAAATCTCTCTAAAAATAAAAAATTAAATGAAAAGAAAGCAAGCACTAGATGAACAACAATTTTATGAAACTCGGGACGAAAATAATGAAACAGGAGATCCATCAATGTCTAAAAAAAAATAGCGAAATTTTTTTTGGTACTGCTCTGGTATAAGGACCGGGTTTCCAGAAATGCATGTATTCGTGTATGTATAGATGTATCTGTTCATTGTGTGCATGTATATATGTACATACGTATTTGTGTGTGTACACAGATATATGCGCATGTACATGCATGCATACACTTCTGAATCCGGTCTTGATAACAGAATTTTTTTGTGTGTGCAAAAATTAAACAAGAAAGCAGAAACAGTTTTCTATGGTAAATGGTACATTTGTAAGCATGTCAAAATCGGCGCCTACACATTTTTCATATCTACCGCATAATAAATTGGCAAAGAAGGGAAAACTATCTCTGGGTTTTTATGCACACAGAAACCTCTTAAACTGTTTATGCCGGAAATTTTTAAAAAAATCGATGATATTGCTTCCAGACATACACCTTGATAACCAAACTTTGTTTGAGAGCAACAGAAAAAATTTTACACGAAAGTTTGTAAAATAATGAAAATGGTCAGGGTAAGGGTGAAACAAAACGCAGCACAAAAATCCTTAATATGAAAAAACATTACATAAGTATTTAAATGCTGAACTCGTTTAAAGAAACTCAATTAACACTTTTCCTCTAAATGCAACTCGCACAAAGTATGCGAAGTTATCACTCATATTGCACTGTATGAATCTTGAAAATGATGGAATTAGATTATGTTAAGCATTATTATAAATGCTGGAAACTATGCATTAAAAAGGTACCTCAGCATTAAATCAATCGAAGCTGCAAGTGAAATGTCACCGATTGAGCAATTAAAGGATTAAAATTTTCAAATAAATTTCATGAATGACTTACGCTTAGCAGCTGCAAGCAAATCTTTAACTTCTTTAATTAGTACTTTGATTGACTGGCTGGTTCTTTCCAATTCTTTTTCGTGAGCATGCAGATTTTCACGAAAATACGGACTGTTGGTAAGACAGTCCGTAAATTCCAAGGGTAGTAATCCCATCGTCAAATGTGATCAGTTCTCCCTTTTGCGCGCAGGGATGAACAAAAGTGAGTGCTTCTAAAGTGCACTATTCTAACTATTTTAAGTAAAGAAGTACATCATAAAAATGTCAGAAAATTGTTTATGTCTTCAAAACTCATGCCTATTCAATCAACCGCAGGGACTCGCAGACTCACATCTCACCTCCTCTCCCGCGATTAATGCTATGACGGAAATGTTAGTGAACTCTGCAATTTCAATAAACATCGTTAGATGGCGCTAGTTTCAGCATCATGTGACTGCTGAGTTTCCGGATCCTGTTGCCATGAAAGTTGGTTGACTATGTAAGTACTATTTCGCATTCGCATTTTGTATTTTAGTAAAGAAGTTGTGGCTTGTTGATAAGATTTCGTCATCTATTGAGCGTATTTTGAGCTCACGATGTATCTGCAAATTCCTCACAAACCGTGGAGCGTTGGTAATCTGTCTAAGGGTTTTGTTTTGAAAAACCTGAAGTTTTCGTCTGTAGGTTTTATAAACCGTAGCCCAAGCTGGTGCTGCGTACATTAAGATGGGTCGAATAAGTTGCAAATATAATCTTTTCTTTAGGGTGATACTTAGTGAAGAATTTTTGCCGATTAATGCATTAATGGCGATTTTAGCTGCTATTGCCTTATGCAGGGTGTGCATCACGTGATCTTTGAAAATCATTCTTGAGTCGAAATAAACTCCTAAATATTTGATTGTATTGACTACTTCTACTGCATGGCTGTTGATTTTTACATTTACTTCTACGGGGGTAAATCTTTTATGTCTTCTGAATAATATAACTTTGCATTTTTCCGGGTTTAATTTTAACTTCCATGCATTAAAGTATCTGGTGATATGGTTGACCGCAATTTCTAATTTTTCGACTGCATACTGAGGCTTTAGGGACTTAGTGAAGATTGCTGTGTCGTCTGCAAATTTACAAATTTTGCTTCCTATGGGTATGGGTAAGTCGTTAGTGTACATATTGTAGAGAAAAGGACCTAAAACCGAGCCCTGTGCTACACCACTGGTTATTTTCTTTCTGGTAGAATAGTTGGTGTTGATTTTTACGAAGAAGCTTCTATTTTTCAAATAATTTTGAATTAGCTTGATGAAATTGATAGGCAATCGAGCAAGGTATAGCTTGAAGAGTAAACCCTCGTGCCATACCTTGTCGAAAGCCTTTTCGATATCTAAAAAGCATCCTGCTATAGTGTTCTTTTTTCCAAAAGAATCTGCTATATACTCAGTGACGTTAAGTAGCTGATGAATTGTACTGTGCTGTTTGCGAAAACCAAATTGTTCCGCAGTGATGATTTCTTTTTCTTCTAAATGTGAAATTAATCTGGCTTGTAATACTCTTTCATGATTTTAGATAAGCTGGGTAACAGGCTGATTGGTCTATAGGAGTTGAGGTTATTCGGGTTTTTTCCTGGTTTGACGAAAGTAATGATGTTTGCAATTTTCCACTGGCCGGGGAAGTAGTTATGTCTTAAACAAGCATTTATGATATTTGTGATTAACACTATGTAGGTCTTGGGTAGATATTTTAATGCTTTATTTGAAATACCGTCATAGCCGGGGGCTTTTCGGGATTTAAGTTTTCTTATTATTTCCTGTATTTCTCTTGGCGATGTTGGTTTAATATGTTCATAACCTATTTTTTCTGGTAATTGGGTGATAAAATTTTTCACTTCTTCTTCTGTTTCTGGAACTGAACTATTATGTGTTGTGAAGGTTTTCTCAAGATGCTCTGCTAGGGCCTCGGCGATATCTTTTTCAGCATACAGGATTTGATTGTTTAGATGAATTGGGCCTATTTGTTCGTACGGTTTTTTAAAACATTTTGCTACCTTCCATATAGTGGTTTGGTCAAAGTCCATAGAATCTAATATATTATTCCAGTTTTCAGTACGATATTCATTTAGTAGGGTTTTAATTTCACGGACTTTTCTGTTAAGAATTGCTTTTAAACGGGGGTCTGGTGAATTTCTCCATGCTTTTGCTGTCCTATTCTTATCTTTGATTTTGTCAATTAGATGACTGGGTAATTTGGGTTTTGTAAATTCTTTTGTTTTGGTGGCCTGATTGAGCGCTTGGTTGATGCTTGTAGTTAGCTTGGTGATTTGGAACTCAATATCCGAAATATCGGATAAAACCGGTCTTGCTGGTAGTTTGGGTAGTTTATCCTCAAATATAGTCCAGTCTGTAATTTTTTGCAGGGGCATAGTGGCTTCAAAACCGTAATAAACAAATTTCACGGGTAAATGGTCGGAACTTAAATCGTGCATAACGTTTAAGTAAGGCATTTGTGTCATATTTTTGGTGATTATTAAATCTAAAATATCTGGGTTGCCTCTTTGGTTATAGAAAGTGGGCTGTTCTGGTCCGATGATTTTAATATCGTTGTTACTTGCATAGTCATGAAGGAATAAACCATTTCTGTTATTTCTGCTAGATTTCCATACCACATGTTTGGAATTGAAATCTCCCGCCAGGATAGTTGGGTAGGTATCATTTAAAATATTATCTATATCACTGTTGCACATAAAATTAGTTGGTGGGTTGTAAATTGAAATAAATACTACTGGGTCGTTGGTACGTGAGTGTACTATAACCGCAGTATTTTCGATGCTACTGGTGTTGACTTGAAATCTGGTGGCTTGTAGGTAGTTTTTAGCTAAGATTAATGTTCCTCCTCCTCTGTACTGGGTACGGTCGTTTCTAAAGGTGCGATAGCCTTGAATTTTGAATTTATGTACATATGTATATGTCTCCACAAATACATATATGCATGCATACATGAACACGTACGTCTCTACATACGTGTATACATACATCCCTACATACATACATCCATAGATACATACATTTTTGGACCCTGCCCTGATAACAGAATGGTACCTTTACATGTTGAATGAATAAATTTATTTGAAAGAATGCATGATCATTTACCTCAAATTATATTGCAAATAAGTAGAAATCCTAGAAAGACAAAATCCAGTGCTAGCTACAAAAGCTAAAATTCTCAAATAATTTCGTAATGTCAGTTGCTTATGAAGTGCAGGCGTAAAGATGGTAAATGTGGTTAGTTGTGAGTTTCTAATGAAACTAGATTGGTCATTGACACTGAAATGTAAGTCTGAAAAAAATTTTTCTACTTTAAACAAATTTAGCTCCAGGAAATGAGAAAATAATTTTGTACCACCTTAGTTTCCTGGAACCTAGGCATAGAAATTCAAGCACTGTGTGCTGGATGTCCTCTGGGAAATTTATACTTTCATACAAGCTTATTGCTTGTCTACTATGCCAGATTGAGAAATGACATAAAAATATGAGAGATAAAAAGAGAATTTTTGTGAATGGAGTGTTTAATGATTTCTTTGATGCATTTTTTTATGTAAGCATCTAATTTGATTTAAAAATAATAACAATAAAGAAAAGGGAATGCTTTTTTTAGTTAGCTTAACTAAGTCCTTGAGGATACTACTGCAGTTCAAGAATTAAGAGGCTTAAATTTATTCTCTTGTAACTGTTAAATTAACTTATTCTGTTCTTTAAATAACATCTCCCCATTTTTTAATATTAAATCATACATATAGGCTAATACATACATATAATTAATTTTAGCCATATTATGTTAAAAATAGCTTTTGATAAACTTCATGATAATATTTTTCGTTTCGACACACACACACGCACAAAATAAGTACATTAAAATGAAAAATAATAAGAAATGAATAAAATTTTCAGATTTATCATTGAAATATATTAGCTAACCACTTAATTAGAAAGCAAAAAAGCTTGCTATCGACTTGATAAAATACCGAAATTAAATAGTGATAAAATATAAAAACACATATTTTTTAAACTGAAGATTTGAAATCCTGACCTTCCAATAGGAGCCAGATATGTTTTCTAATTATACCATAAAGGCATGCGGTAAAGAGGGAGAAAATACCTTACAGCCACAGTATTTATTACCTTAACTCTCAAAAAGTTAGAACTGAAGAAAAGAAGAAAATTAGGGACATAGAAGAATTAGATGGATAAGGAAAGGGAAAAACTTCATCAAATGTACCTTTTATAAAAATTTATATAGTCAAACAGTTTTGGGTTTTGAAATTTCTGATGTGACATCTGAATTTGCACTTGTTTACATTAAGTGGATTTTTTACATTAACGAAAGCTTTTGCGTATTTTTATTTCATTTTGTAAAATTTTGAATAATTCATATTTGCGAATGAAATAAATTATGGTGTACTATCAACATCATTTCTTTTTTATGATTACCTTTCATGCTGTCTCTGTTAGTCTATAGCTTAATCAGTCATTTATTCATTTTTTAATAATAGCAAATGATGATAAGGAAACCTTAGGTTGCTACAAATTTCATATAAAATTTTACATAAAATCTTCTTATCCGGGGCTTTTGCTTTAAACCTATATTTTGCCTATTTCCTTTTAATTCTGTATTTTACATGACATGTTTCTTTTTTCTATGGATTTATTTATTTGTTCTCGATACATTCCTCATGAAAAGAAATTCTCAGAAAAATCTGATGCCCTCAAGCAGAAAAACTAAATTAAAAACCAGCCATTCCAGTGTCTCTTTGTTGACCTAAAACTAGAGAAATGGGAGGAATGCTTTGTAATTCTTCTTGCAAAAAAAAAAAAAAAAAAAAAAAAAAAAAAAAAAAAAAAAAAAAAAATGCATTTTCCGCATTGGTGCTCTATAATCATGTGCTTATATTGCTTAATTATTAATCCAGCCCTGATAGGCAGATAACCCTCGAGTACTTTGCTATAATAAATAAACCAAACCAAACCTAATCTAGTCCTGACTAAAATTATCATCTGTGAAAACCATTGATTTCTCCATTTTGTTTTTTGAGTATTGTTAATCATGGGGAATGGGGTTCCAGAATTATGTTTTTCCATAGGGATCCACGAGCTTTATTTCTGCCATTGTAGGAATGGTACTACAGTATTAGGTTCTTGAAAAACAAACTAAATAAAAATGATATGCTTACATCTTGCAAGGAAGGGCTTGCAAAAATATACCTGAATTGCTTTGTGAGAATGATTTCTGTACCTAACTGCTTTCACAGGACTAGAACCACCTTTTCTGTGGTAGTCTATTCAGGTTTGGCAGGGACTCGTAATGTTACTGTCAAGTCTGACTTAGGCTGTGTGATGTTTTTTTAGATAACTTCCGGGGAGTAGAATGTTATATATGTATGGCCTGCTCAGTGGTCTGGGTTGGGTTATCCTTTGCTTTGGTGTACTGTACAGAATATTGCTAGACCATATATGAAATGACAGGCTATGAAAGCTTATGAGAAAATAAGTTGATAGTCTCTGGAACTCTTCCATACAGTTCAGACTTTGCAGCTTGTTACTGCTGGGCTTTTCCAGTATTTAAAGAATAGGAAGGAAGAAAATGGGTCTGAAAATATAAGATTTGATATCCACTGTCTTATACCGACTCTTAGAAAATGATGTGCAACTTGTATTTGAGAAATTAGAACATCTGTAGAAATACCGTACAGAATATGAAGCTAAATATTTCTAAAAAAAGACATACTTAAAACCTAAATCCAATTCAGACTTCAAATAGTGATCTTTATCCATGAACTTTTAATGCAGTCAATGTATAATTATTTCAGTGAATATAACTGTAATTTTGCAATGCATTACCACTAATATTTTATTTCTTAATTTATTTGTATTGTTAGAAATTAACAAAATGCCAAAGAAAAAGACAGGACAAAGAAAGAAAGCGGAAAAGCAACGTTTGCGGCAAAAGGAAATTAGGACTGCATTTTATCAAAAACCATTAGCTGAGCATCCTTGCAATGCAGCCATGGTAAATGTTTTTTAATTATTTAAGTTCTCAGTTATGTATTATATTGGCAAGAAGCAATTTTCTAAAACTTTTTTTTTGATAGATAGAATAACTTAAATTTTTAAAGATAAATAATAAAATTAAAATTGATGCTGAATTTAAATCTTAGTGCTATTTAAATGCTGTAACTCAGTTTTTAAATTATTCATCTTATTCCTGTGTATTACATATATATATTTCCTATGTTGCACATTTGCTAAGATAACGAATTAGTGTGGCATTCTTGTCACCGAAAGATATTATTAACATTGTTTTATTTCTTATCCTAATTCCTTTATTATCTCAGAATTAAAATTTTCATGCATAAGAAGACATGTTAGCATTATAATTTAAGAGTACTCTAGAATATGTAGATGAATTAATTAAGAAAATTTCTTTTGTAGATATAATAGAATATATCACAAAAATGTAAAACTGTATGGATGATGATATAATAAATAATTGCATTAAGGAAATAGTAAATTTTAGTCATGATTGAAAATGAAATCCTAGAGTTAGATCATAAATATTGACGTAGACATGAATTTGAATAATAGCTTCAAACTGAGTGTTTTTTCCGTGCTCCTATTTCTAAAGAAGTAAAAGAACTTCATAAAAGAAGGTATCAAAGTTCTGGCAGTTTTTTTAGATAAAGCTGTAAATTAAAAGTCAAAATAATTAGTTTGTGATCTAGTAAATAATAAAATGGTAGATTTACTTAATGCAAATTATTTTGCGCAAGGAATTGTTTAACTAAACAGCAATTAATTTGACTACATTAAATTAATATAGCAGTAAAGTAATTCCCAATTCCTGTACAAAATGTGTAACATAAAGCTTTCATAAAATAATTTTTTCACTTTAAGATCTGGGTAAAAGTTACTTATTGGGTGCAAGTTGGCAATTTTGGCAACTTTTTTTTTAAAAGATCTTCAAACTATCGATGTTATTGTAGGTCATCGAACATTATTAATTATCAGTTTTAAATACAAATTTTAATTATTAAATAAGGATTATAAGGTACATTAAAAATAAAATGGTTACCTTTTATGAGAAATTCTTCTGTCCCCTCCCCACATTATTCTCCCTGTATACACAGTAATATTTTTTTTTTTTTTTTAATGTTAGAAAATTGCACAAACTTGACATTGCACACTGGTTATGATCATCATCATCTGAGAACAGCTGAAACCACAACATAATGAAAATAAAAGGTTCAGTTTTCACCATTTTAAAATAGCAAAATTAAATCAAAAACAGAACACATGGCTGAAAGAGAAATATTTCAAGTTATTAGCAAAAAATGGGAGTTATTATCTAACAATGAAACTAAGGTTTCAGAATAAAATCATTATCTAGCAATGAAATTGGCAGTAGCCAAATTTGATGTGCACCTCGTACTTCTCTTTAGCTAACGTCTGTTTTTTATGGATGTTTATAATTAAAGTTACCCTTTGTAGAGCCTGTTCCGATACACCTATTTCATTGAAACTTTGCATGTATGTTATATGGGCAATAGGAAAAAGAAAACTGCAGTAAAAAATAGTAATTCAAATTCAACCACCAGGTGAGAAGGGGCACATGAAGTACAAAAAACACAAATATTTATTTAATCACAGCATTTGTTCAATGTGCATTTTATTTGTATTAATCACGTGTTTAAAGCATGCTACAGCATGTTCAACAGTAACGTAAAGTGTTTCTCGGATCAGTTGCAGCAACATGGCGTTTTATGCTTGCTTTCAGTTCAAGCATAGTCTGTTTGCTTCCTCCATAGGCATGATCTTTCAGAAATCGCCACAATCAGAAATAACAGGAATTTCAAGTCTGGAGACAGTGCTGCATTGTGGAGGCCAGATAGAAAACTTGTCAAAATTGCCTGATCATCTCTGAAGTGTGAATGAAGCAATGCCATCACTGGTCCAACAATATGAGGTGGTGCACCATCTTGTATGAAGATGGTAGCCTCTAAACTTTGTTGTTCTTGTAAAGCAAGAATAACTTGCTGCTGAAGAAATTTGTAGCAATGAGCAAATCTTGATGGAACACTTTAGGACCTTGAGGAATGTTCTTCTCGAAAAATGGACCAAGAATGATATCAGCAGTGAAACCACACTATATGGTATTGTAATCAGGATGCAGAGACTGTTTATGCACAATATTAAGACTGCCAGTATTCCATATGCCACAGTTCTGTGTATTCACTGTTCCATCTAGGGCAGAGGCTCCTAACCTTCTCTGAACTAATGCCCCCTATACCACCTGAAAAAAAAAAAAAAAAAGGTGTACTTTGCTAGTATTTAGTTTTACCAAATATTAAAATATTGTTGCATATTATCTATAACTATTTTATCTGTCTGTCTAAAATCACAAAGTAGAAATGAATTAAAACTGCCACCAAATGTAATAAAATATTTTCATTAAAAATAAACACCAAATAAATAAGAATTAAAAAAAAAATAATGAGATGATTGAGGCAGGTGGAGTTTTAACAATTTGTTAATTTCGGCTTCCAGTTTCATTAGCATCAATCACAAATTACCATGTTTAGTGATATGCAGTATATTCCTTTTCTTAGACAGTAAATTAGCTACTGCACTGAATGCATGATCAGCCAAATATGATGAAGGAAAAGCAGTTACAATGAATCCTCGTTAACACAAATCTCAAGGGTTTACTGATGGCTCAAATGTTATTTTTGGAATAATTTTATTCTACACTTTAACCATTTATAGGTATAAAGTAAGTATATAATAAGTAAATATATAGTTAATTATATAGTTACATAATACTACAATATATTATGTATGTCTTCATAGAAAGCACAACAGTACTATCTGAATTACTGTACTGTAACTTGAAGAAATGCACTCACTCATCAGCAACTTCATAGCCCTTGCTTCTGTAAAACTAACAATCAGTTTGGATCTTGCAGTAAAACATTTTCTAGAGTGTACAAGTTGTGTTAACACTTCCTGGCGGGTGGACAGAATGATTCTGTCCTCCTCACTTTCCTCCGATAAAATTCATTGCACAGACACAGCTGCTTGTACATTAGATTCCACTAAAGCACACACAACAACATCGTAATCTGCACTAACAAATCCCTCAAAATTCATCATTGATGCAATTATCTGGATTGCCAAGCACTGTTACCCATGCTGGCTATGTTTTAAAGAATACAGTGTATTGTACAGGGTTTTCAATTGAATAAGACAGAAAATTTCTGTGTGCAGTTGTAGCAAAGAAACAACAGCGAAAAAATATGAAAAACTTAAAAATTCATGTTAAATAATTAAATCTAATGACATAAAGGACTGAAAAACAGTTCATAATTAGTGCTAACTAAAATTCGTTTAACCGATAAAACTTCTTCTAAGATCATATACATTGCTTACGGGAACCAAAATTTTCTTCATGTTAACCAAGTTTTTGCCTTAAGCCTTATGTTAAGAGGCATTTACTCTAAAAAGATCCATACTCTTGCCCACAATCCAAGGTAAACAGCTGATATTAATCTTTGAAACCAGAATTCTTGGTATGCAGTTCTGAATTTTACGACTAATTCTTAATTGTGAGTTCTACAAGTTCTTTGGAATTTTATGATTCTGCTGTATCTGTATCTGCATTTGTGAAAGGATAATAAAACTCAACTTGGTATATTCATGTTTAAAATCTCTTGGAATCACTCCATAAAATAAGCATAAAGAACATCCAAGTATTGACAGTAAGTAAGTAAAGCATTCTTTTGCAGAAACTGCTGAAACTACTGATAATGTGGGAAAGTGGCTGTATTCACTTTTTACTTAGCTTTCGTTTGAACAACAGTTTTCCCACAAAAGCAGCTGTGACATTTTCTATTTTAATTAAATTTAACTCATTACCTTTCAATTGTAAATTGACTTCATTAAATATTTTAGAGTCTGTCAAAGTAGCAATTACCTTTCAATTGTAAATTGACTTCATTAAATATTTTAGAGTCTGTCAAAGTAGCAATGTCATTGTAATTTTTTGTAATAATTTTTTGATGATGGTAATTTTTTTGATGATTTTCATGTAATTCATTGGGTGTGAAAAGAACTGGGAAGAACATTTCAAATGATTACGTGCAGGAATGATTCTACAGGTTTAAAAAGCTTTGGAGCTTTGGAAATAATTTTGCAAGGCTATTATTTTGAAGGCGATCATATGAGATAACAATGTGTGTATATATATATAAATTAAAGCATTTAAAGTTTAAATGAAATTGGAATCAAAGCAAGGCAATTCCTCGACAATATTAATAATTGCAATGGTTAACAGGTTAAACACACTATATAAATGTGTCAGAATTAAAACAAGAATACATATTCTTGTTTTAATTTTGAAATGTTTAGATACAGTGAAAAGATTATAAGTTTGATAAAATATGATATGTTTAGATACAGTGTTTAACCTCTTAACTACCATTGCAATTATTAATATTGTTGAGGAATTGCTTTGCTTTGATCCCCATTTTATTTTAACTTTCGATGCT
The DNA here is from genome assembly GCA_000611955.2 of Stegodyphus mimosarum. Taxonomy (NCBI): domain Eukaryota; kingdom Metazoa; phylum Arthropoda; class Arachnida; order Araneae; family Eresidae; genus Stegodyphus; species Stegodyphus mimosarum. The sequence continues at coordinate 441,171 of KK116622.1, forward strand.
TTAATTTACTTCAATCCTGCAGGTATAGCGCAGGACTGGTTAAAAAAAAATTTTTTTTTTTTACCTATTACTATGTTTTTTTATAACCCCTTTCATGATTTGATTTAATCATGATCTCTTGATTATTTAATTAATTTTACAGCATATTGCATGACTTTAATTATATATTATCTTAATTTGAAAATTTTCAACTTTTTCTATGTATATATGTCATTTGTTTCTAACATGCTGTGTGTTTTTAATCAACACAGATACTTTCTGATTGTCCGCACCTCCACTGAACATCTATATAAAGCACTTTTTTCAAGAAATCCTTGTTTAATTTTTTTGCTGTGCTGTTCAATCTGTTTTCAATTAAAAAAATATCCGTGAATTGTACAAACTTGGCATCTGCACAACATCACCATTACACACTCGCAAAAACAGACTTTGCTATGCACATACCTGGCACATAAATAATTTTGTGTAACTTACTGCTTGTAAATACTTTCTGCAGCTTTCCAGTAAGGATATAGATAATCAGAAAGTACCCAAACAAATATCTCATTATATCGGGACTTTTATTGTATTGTTTTATTTTGTGGATCAATTCCATTTCTTTTCACAAATGAACCTGCCATGTTTCTTATTTATGTGTGTAATTTTTTTTTCTTTTATTTTTTAGGAATGTGACAAATGCAATAGGTATGTCAAACATATATATTTCATATAAAATATATAAGCAGAGATAATAATAATTTCTCATTGTTTGCTTCTAATTTTGATTTTAGGAAACAAAAAAATAGGGCATTTTGTTATTTTTGTTCTGCGGTTCAAAGAATTCCAATGTGCTGCCAGTGTGGTGAGTAGTAGTATGATTCATTTCATTATTTCATTAAATGTAATTAAAGAAATACTAATATTTTTCTACTTTCATCCATATTAAATGAAGTGATCTGAGCTTCAGTAATGCTGAATATTTGATTAAAATATACAGCTAAAAAGTATAATAATAGCTGTAGATTATTTTATACAAGTTAATAAAAAGTGTAAAAAAAAGACGAATAACCTTTTATGGAGGTTTATAATATTTGACATCAGAAATATCTTGTATTAATAACAATAATATTGTAAAAGTTTAAAATTATCAGTTTGATGTTGTTCCCACCTAATTACAACTGACAAACTGCAATGTAACCAGTCTTCTTTAATGCTTTGTTTCCACTCACTTAAACATACAGTTTCACTATAAGTGGATGATGGAGAATTGTTAGTCTATCTTGAATCTCTTTACTTAAAATGCTGCCAAAGTTATAATGTCTTTGATTTAACTTTTCATAGGGTAATTATTACTACTTGCTGTAAATGAATCATTAAAAAGACTGTACATTCCATTTTTCTAAACTAAACAAATAACAGTTTTCATTTTGACTTCACCACTAATTTGGAGCTTGGAGTTTGTGAAGTGCATCGATGAACAAAAACAGTGTATGGAGAATGCTCACTGTCACTGACTCGTGTGCAGGACTGGCGCAAGTGTTTCCGCAAGGGACAGGAATCTTTGAAAGATGATCCGTCACCTCATCAAAGTCACCTCATCATTACAGACACTGGTGAATGAAGTTGACTAGATGATCTCTGCAAACAGACGATGTACAATAAAGGACATCAGCAAGGAGGTAGATGTCAATTTCAGTTCCGTTTGTGCCTTCGTTACGGAGAAACTGCATTGCAGGAAACTGAGTGCAAAGTGGCTCCATACAATCTCCTAGACAATCAGAGACTTTGTATGGGATTCTCCTTGCGGCATCTTCTTCGATATCATACTGAGGGCAATTTCTTGGAAAGAGTTGTGGCAGATGATGAATTCTGGCACCATCACTACCAACCAGAAAGCAAATGGCAAAGCCAGTAGAAACATCCCAGCTCCCCATCGCTATAGAAGTCCAGGATGATGCAGATGGCAAAGCAAAATGATGCTGACTTTTTTTATATGAAAGGTCCACTTCTCATTAAGTTCCTGGCCTTGACATTTCAAACAATCAATGCTGCTCAGTTCTGCAGTACCCTGGAACATTTGCATGCAGCAGTCAAAGCCAGGTTACCAATCACGTTGTCCTATGGAGTGCATTTGCCAATGCATGGCTATACACGGCCACTCGCACATTGAACACGCTTGCACAGTTTCGGTGGAGTATGTTGAAGCACCCACCATAAAGCCCTGACTTTTCACCATGTGAATTTCATATCTTTGGTTTGCTAAAAAAGGCATTACGGGGTGGACGTTTTCACTTGGACAGCAAAGTCATGGACAAAGTTCGAAACTGGTTTTAGTCTCAGCACTGGTTTCAGTCTCTTTATTTTGTGGTTACTGTTCTGTTTTCATTTGATCCACCCTTATAACTGTTCACCATCTGGATTTGGTCGACTGGATCTTAGTCTGTCACTAGTTTGCTCCTAGGAAATTTCACCTTCCCTACGTTGTGTTCTCATAGCATAACTAGAAGCACATATGGCTTGCAGTTCAGCAGTTGGAAAATCCAGAGTTTGAAGCCCAGTGAGGGAGTAGTTGATTTTTTTACATTTCCTGCTCAAAAAATCAATCCCAGTAGCTATACAAACTAATTTTTAATGAGTTCTTAATGTATTATGTTAATTTAAAATAATTTATTTTTTAATCATAATTAGGTGATTAAATTTAATTAGCTGCCTTTCCTCTATTATATTATCCATCTTTTGAGTTGTAAGTTTTGAATATATTATGCATGTGCAATCAATTTTCAAAGGTTTGTGAAGTAAGCTATATGTTGTGTGCTCTCCCCTCTCCCAGTTTTAATGTATAGTAATTATGTATGCCAATATTATTTTAGGTGACACATTTGCCAATGAGTAATAAGTATATTTTTATTAACATTTCTATCAGTATTTCATATTAGTATTTTCATATGTATGAATTCATTCAATGCTTTTGTTTAATAATTTGCTGTTCTTTATACTTGTTTCCTGTTTTTACAGTGCATTTGTTGAATTTATCCATATATCATATTTACAGGGAAAACAAAGTGTATGTTAAAGACAGGTGATTGTGTTGTAAAGCACCCTGGTATTTATGCAACAGGATTAGCTATGGTGGTAAGTCTAACTATTAAAGAAGTCTGTATGCCTAATAAAATTATACTGTAGAAAAATCAGTATGCTTAATAAAATTATAGTTTTCCTCTCATTTGAAGTTACTAAAAATGTGTTCTAATCTAATGCATATCTACTGTATTCAGAAATTGATCTCATAGAGGTATAAATTTCTGATGATTGCATGAACTATTTCCACCGAAAAAAAACAAATTTTTAATTCACATGTCAGCACATTTTAAGGATATAATTATATTACATTGATTATTCTCAAACATAGTCTAACATAGTCATTGATTGAGTCAAGAAACCAAAACTTACCTGATTGCTTTTAAATGAATATGATTAATTTGCATATGACAGAGACTTTGAGGACAATCAATTAGTTTCTAGTACCTTTTGCATCAAGTTGTGCTCTAATGTTTAATGTGCCTGACTATAAAACTTAAATAATCTCTCATAAATATTGAATAGATGACTTCACATTGAGAAGAAAAGGGTCCTAATTTTAACTTATTAAAACTTAGAAGCCAATCAATTATGAAACTTCTCACATGGTTATCTTACATTATAAAACTTTTTAGAGAATGTCATAAATACTTGAAAAGTTAAAGCTACAAAGAATGTGTACTAATTCATATTTTTACTGAAGAAAAGCTCTTAACTAATTGGTATATAATAAAAGTCCAGTTTTAAGTAGTAAAAACGAATACTAAAATTAAAGTAGTATGTAATTAATAGTGTAATTTAATTTATCCTTCCTTATTTTTATAAAAAATACTTGAATTAATAAATTTAAAATTTCTGAGAGTTGCATATTTTCAAATTTACATTGAATTTCTTCAATGTGTTTAATTTCAATATTTACTTCATGTATTTGGTGCAAATAAAAAATTACATGTTTACTTGAAATGGGTAAATCATGAAATGTGTTTACATGTATGATACTTATAACCTACTTTCAGAGTATTAGCATTAGAGTATTAGTTCGAAGGATGTGTATATTTGTTGGAAATATTTATATAAAAAAATAGTAATTCTATATTGCAATGTATTAAAATGTAAAATTAAAAACTTCTCAGTAAATTAAATTAAAATTCAGTCCATTAATTTTAGTTTAAAAATTTTTAAAAAAAGTTGATTTTTTGCAGAAGTTTAAATTTGAACTGGATATTTTATTATATAAAAAATTAGCCTCATTTCGGGATGTTCCATTTCAACAAATATGCCTCCTTCAATTTCAGGGCTGGCTATGCCTACGAAGACTACTAAGATGACTATAGTCACAACAATGTGGGTATAGTCATGCTCATTTTTTGTTAACTGTTTTTATTATGAATTTTTAAAATTGTGTTCCCTTCATGTTGGCCAAATTTCTAAATTAAAATTAAATGTGATAAATAAATCATAAACCGAACTGTTACTGAATAAGCAGGCTGAATTATAAATTACATCAACTGGAAATGTTAAAAAAATAATGCTCAAAATTGTTATGAAGTACAGCATATAGTATTTCTAAATCATTCACTTTATTATCTTATAATAAGGTACATACTATTATAATTTGAAAGAAAAACGAAGGTTATTAATCTTATTTAAGAACAGCGACAGTTATCAGAACTGATAACTTACTTGACAATATGAATAATTAATACAGTGATAATACTGTTATCATTTCGAGAAGTAGTTCTGTATTGGGTTTATTTTGTGAAAAACTGTATCTTATAAATTGTCATCAGACCGTTCATATTAATGATCTTAAGTATAAGCTATTGAAAAATATTTGAAGAAATATTAGCAAGATATTTGCATTTTAAAATATTTTTTGTATATGTTGGCAGATATTTACAAGTGCAGGTATGGAAGTATTTTATGAAAAGACAAAAATAGGTGAACTGGGAAACATTTGTGTTGCTTTGGCAACAAATTAGTAATTATTGTTTTATAGAATTGTCCTATTCCATCCTTAGATAGATTTTGTTATTCATCTGTATTATATATCAAGTTACTGCATCTGAGTAACATTGTAAGGAATTTTCTCCCTCTTTATTGCATGCCTTGGTGGTATAATTGGAAACATGTCTAATTAGCACTGAGAGGTCCAGAATTTGAATCCTTGTGAAGGAATTCTTGATTTTCCCGGTTTCCTGCTTCAAAATGCCTAATAGGCTATTCTGTAGGGTGGACCGTAATTTTTCACTACCAGGATTTTTCATCTGGGTCCCATCCTTCACAGTTACCTTTTAAGTGGGAGATAAATGTCATGAATTTTTTCCTCCCTTACTGCATGCCTTCATGGTGGAAATGTAATGCATCTCGACTAACACTGGAAAGTGAGTTTGAATCCCGTGAGGGCATTATTCATATTTTTTTGTTTCCTGCTCTGACATATCTAAAAAGACTTTAAGTAGCACCTGAACTTAAAAATATGGTGGACGATAATGTGTCACCACCTGGATTTATAGACTGGATATCCTCTTCCAAAGTCACCCTATAATTGGAGGAAAATGTAAGAAATTTTCTTCCTCCTTACCATGTGCCTTTAATGGCAGATTTCCCACACAGATACAAGACGTGTGTGCTTCAGGCCTCTTGTTGTTTGAGGCTCAAATTTCAGGCTAAAAAAAGAAATTGAATAAATAATAATAAATAAATAAATAATTTAAATTGTTCCATTGTATTATTTATTTACTATTGTTATTATTATTTTCCTAATCAAAATTGTTAATAATTTACTAGCATTCTCTAAATTAAATTGACAAATCAATAACTCCATCTTTGACATATCTTTTGTGGTGATGTTCTTCTTCTTCAGTGACTCGAGAGCCTGTGATGGACCTTGGCATTCTTTATAATTTCATTCCAGGCTGGTCTGTCTTTGGTCTTAGTGTTTCAGTAAATTACCTTTAAGTTAGACAATTATTCCAGGCAGTCTAGTCATGGTAGTTTTGGTCTTCCTCTCTTTCAACTGTGTGTTGGCTTGTATGTGAATATTTTTTGGTAGTTCTGTTTTCGGGCATTCTGGTTGGATTGTGAGCCCATCTTAATCTGTGGATGCTGTTAAAGTTTATGAGGTCAAGATACTGGTATGTCCTGTAGATTTCTGCATGTGTTTTTCTCCAGATGCCATCTATCTGAATATCTCCAACAATGCTTCTGAAAATCTTTTTCTGAAAAATTGCAAGTATTTCTTTATCCTTTCAGCTAATATCCAAGTTCCAACTCCATATGTCAAAATAGGTCTAATTAAACATTTGTAAATTGTCATTTAATTGTTCTTTTGACTCCAAAATAGAACCAAACATCATCCAACAGTATATTATTCTCAATCTGTACTTATTATTAGTAAATGAAAGCATTGCTGTAGAAACATTTATTGCTGTTATTATTATATTCCAGTATATTTTAAATGTTTCAATAAACAGACTGATAAGTACAATGTTGCAATTTTTGTAAATAAACCTTATTTTCAAGTAAATCATATATGTATTTGTATTATTATTTTTTAAAATTGATAATCTAGAGTGTGAGTTGCTGTAAAAATGTATGCATAGAATAAAAACTACAGTGGTAAGGAAAATATTTAGAGCTGGGGAGGCTCAAAGCTGAATAGTGTTCTTGGGGTCTCTCAAGTGCTAATTCCACCATTGTTTATAGTGTAATCAGAAGCACATCTAGCTAGTGTTGTGAGGTTCGGAGTTCAAATCCTAGAAAAAACATTGCTCGTTCTTCAAGTTTCCTGCTTAATCTTATGAAATCAATTTTATGACTTAACAACATGACTAGTTTGTCTGGGTATGAGATTTGTTGTCATTTGGCATAAATAAAATATTTTTATTTAAAGATCTAGATATCATCCTTATGCTTGCAAAAGTATGGTCACAAAGAGTTAAAAAAAAAACAATTACATAAATAGAACTAGTAAATGAGTGACTTGAGACCCAAATCATTAAAGCATGTCAATTCTGCATACATATATTTTTTTTTCTTTCCTGCAAACTTTCATTTTATTGAATTAGAAACATGTTTCATGATAATTTTCAAAAGCAGGCTTTAATTTCTTAATGTATAGCAACACTGAATTATTGAATGATTCCATGTAATTTTCTTCATTTTTTTATTACAGGGTGCAATTTGTGACTTTTGTGAAGCATGGGTATGTCATGGTAGAAAATGTCTTACCACTCATGCTTGTAATTGTCCATTGCAAGATGCTTTGTGTGCAGAATGTCAGAGAGGAATTTGGGATCATGGTAAAAATTAATTGTTTTCCCCTCCCTTTTTCATGCAATATTTGTATGTATGTGTTATTTCTTGTACAGGTTCTTAAAATGTTAGTTACAAAACAACTTGAAGTAGTTGTTAAAATTTGAACTTTTTTTCTTGTTGCTTAGTTGTGTATTTACCAACGATTATAAATTAATTGTTAATTATCTATATTTATTTGTATTACTTCATTATTACATTGTTTTCTTCTGGGAATCTGCCTTTTTTTTGTCTAGAGCATATGAATCACAATAAGTCTTAAGTATATGTGTGTGGTTTGCAATTAGTTATAATTAGATGCACATAGGTCATTTGATAAATACTGGCATATGGAGTAGGCTTGTTAGATTAAATATAGCTGAAATTTTGTAACATTCAGTGTATCCCATATGAACTTAACAGAAATAAGAAAAAAGTATTCTATTATTTAAAACATTTATCTTATATTAAAAACTATTATTCTGAACTTAATTAATAATGGCATTTTGATATTTTCCTGTCGACAGTGAAAATTGGCAAAGATCTTTCTAAACTTGTGTCAACCATTCTGACAAAATTTTGAGGTAACAGAAGCCTCCTTATCTAGGTATATAATCACAGATCACCCTTTATTTAGTTACATATTCATTGGGTACAATTACCTATGCAGCATATAAAAACCTGAAATAAAAAAGTTAGTGATTATCTGACCAACAAATTCATTAAAAGTTGGACCAGTCATTCTGGCAGCCAAAAATGTGTAATGGCATTTAAAATACTAGTAAAGTAATCATCTTCTTTGTGGACTTGGTATCACATAAATCCGTTAAATGTGAATTTCAAGTGGTATCACATAGTTCCACACTGTTTTTTATCATGCAGTTTTGCCAAATCCCAGAGTCTTTCAATATTTTGAGTATGCATATCCATGACAGGTTCTTTAAAATTATGTTTCTGATCAAAACGATCAAATAGTGTAGCTCATAATGCATTTATTTATATGGGCCCTCTAATAATCTGAAACAGTTGTAGATCCATCTTCTATCATTTTCTTTAGTTTCATCCACTAGAATAGCCAAACTTCTGTCCAGAATTCTTTCAATAAAGCATTAGTCAGTCTTTCTGCACATTCCACCAACTGTCCTTTGCTGTAGAAGTATTCAACTTGCTTCAGTTTTTTGCTCCATAAAAATGGCTTTCATCAATGTTTATAATTTTGTTAGGCTGCGATTTTACTTCTGTTTAAAAGGCTATATCTGCAAACTTCTCTCAGGCAAGTATGCCAACTAGTCCTAGTCTTAAGTCAGCTGTTCTTGTTGAATAGTTATTAATTCTTTCACCAGCTCCAAAAAACCTGATTGCAGTCATGAATGTTTCTGTAGTGCCTTCAAACCATATCTCTTTTCATAGGCATATTCACCTATCAAAAGTTCTCATATTGTATCACTATCGCTAATGCATTTTCAAAAAACGTCTCATTAATGCACACTCTTCTTAAAGGCAAGATACCATAACTTTAAAAATGCTTTACTGCTTGCTCTTCTGTACAAGGAAGTCCCAAATTTTAATTATTGTTTTAGAATGCGAGAGAAACAAAGGATTATAGTTAATTTATATCCTCCTTCACAAAAACAAAACTGGTGAATCGAGAATCAATTGGAGTTACATAAAACCATAGCGAAGAACTTATGAGCATGTCGCGACATTGCTTATCCATTAATGGCACTTAACTGTGCTATTTGGCAATAGTTTCTGATTGTAAATGATTGACGGAGTTGGGTTGGCTATTGATCAGAAAGCACTACATATTTACACTCATGTCCATAAATTAAGGATAATTCGGAGTCACGCGGAAATCGAACTCTAAAATAAATATATCACCTGTAAAATCACTACACACATCTTCAAGAATCATATGCAAATTTCAGGAAGTAATCAGATGACACCGATGGTACATTACAATGACGAGAGTGATATATAAGGAATACAGGCAAAGAAGTAAAATTGTTATTGTAAAAATGATTGACGGAGTTGGGTTGGCTGTTGATCAGAAAGCACTACACATTTACACTTATGTCCATAAATTAAGGATAATTCGGAGTCACGCGGAAATCGAACTCTAAAATAAATATATCACATGTAAAATCACTACACACATCTTCAAGAATCATATGCAAATTTCAGGAAGTAACCAGATGACACCGATGATATGTCACAATGACGAGAGTGTAAGAGAGTGATATATAAGGAATACAGGCAAAGAAGTAAAATTGTTCGCAGGCGCTTTATAAGCATTTCAGTGCAATAACCGAATAGTTATGTCACAAAGGACGCATTTGGATGATTTTTTACATGGTAGAATTATCGGCCGTCTGGAATGTTAGCGTACCCAACTGGAAGTATCAGACGAATTTGGAATTGCCCAGAGTGTCATCTCCAGGCTTTGGCAATGATTCCAAGATGATGGTAATGTGAGTAGACGTTACAGCATAGGTTGCCCAGAGTTACAACGCCGAATGAGGACCGGTATTTGGCAGTTTACTGCCAAAAGAAACAGGCGGAGCACAGCCTCAGACCTGTCTCGTCAGCTCTCTTCAGCCACTGGTACGACAATTTCAAGGCAGACCGTGTACAGACGCTTAGGGCAGATTGGTCTATATGCTCGTAGACCTGTCAGATGCGTTCCAGTTACTGCAGCTCACTGTCGCCTGCGGTTAGGCTGGAGTAGAGAGCATGCATTGTGGACACCACAACAGTGGGCTTGTGTGATGTTTTCTGATTAGTCCAGGTTTAGCTTGCAGTCTGATTCTCGCCGGACTTTCATATAGAGAGCTCCAGGTACCCTTTACCACCAAGAAAACATCATTGAATGGCACCATTACGGTGGTGCATGAGTGCTCGTTTGGGATGGAATTATTCTGGGTTCCAAAACTGACCTGCATGTTCAAATTGGAACCATGACAAGCCAAATCTATTGGGACGTCATTCTGGAACAACATGTACGTTTGTTTCGGGGCTCCATGGGCGCACAATTTGTGTTTATGGATGACAACGCTCGTCCTCACCGTGTAAACATCGTAAGCGAATGCCTTCAATCGGAGGATATTGCCCGTATGGACTGACCAGCATTCTCACCGGACTTGAATCCAGTAGAGCACGTGTGGGACATGCTTGGCTGACGAGTTGCAGCCTGTCAACCTCCTCCTACATGTCTACCGGAACTTCGGAGAGCATTACTTTTTGAGTGGTGTAATATCCCCCAAGATCAGATCGATAATTTGATACTCAGCATGCCTAGGCGTTGTACGGACTGGATTGCATAGTCTGGGAGACATACAATGTATTAACAATCATACCAACTATGTAATATTGTTTTTTTGTAAATAGGTTTTTTTTGTAATTTGCTCCAGGGAGAAAAAATCGCTAATTTTTTTAATAATATTGAACATATAGCATCTTTTTTTGCTCTTTACGTTTTGTTTAATAAATATGTTTTACAAATAAGTCAAATTTGTTTTGCTTTTAACTCTATCTTTGCCTGATTTTGTATTATCCTTAATTTATGGGCATGAGTGTATATTGACTTGCTAGGTAATGTAAGCTTCCTAAAAATATAGGCAATTTTCAAACATTAGTAAATGTTAAGTATGTTTATTGATAAATTAGTAGTGTTTTTACTTTTTTTTTAATTATAATATTATGCTGATTGAAAAATGGATGAATGTCCAAGGGGGAAATGATGTTATGACTCATAATAAAAGTTTTAAATTAAATGCAAAATTATTAATAGTAAGTGCAACTGTTCCTTCTAACTATGTACTTCTGACTAAATCTGAAATGAGTTGTGCCTTCCATTAAAAGCTAGAAAGATAGTTTTGGTTTTTCAGTTTCTGTTCTGAATAACTTTTCATATTATTTCCATTTTAGGATCTTATTTAATAGTTTTCAGATGGAAAATTTTATATTTTTATCATGCTTTTTCAGTATGAGAAATTTATTGTCGTATTCAATATACGGTATTTTTTCAAATTAAATGAAATTCAATCCTGGAATGACATTTATTATAAAAAGTAATCTAAGAGTGAATTTTGTTTAATTCTAAATTTTAAATTGTATGCTTCTTTGACATACTTGAAGTTATGTTGTCACGCATTTTTTTCAAGTTTTGTATTTGTGCTTGAGGGGGCTGCACATTTCAAATCATTTCATTATTTGATACATGCTTATTTAATTGTTTCCCCTTTTTATTTATACAGTGTTTGTTGACTGTTGCAAACTATTATATACAGTAGAATCTCTCTTAGCCAGCAGTAGCGAGACCTCACCAATTCCAGATAAGAGCTTTTTTTGGATCATGCTTTATATTTCAGAAAAATAACATTTAAACAACATTTCTAAAATACTGTATATATTATCACATGAAAGTTATAAATTTTAAGTGTGACGGCATATAACTTTGAATGTCTGCCTGCTTACGAGATTGTTGCTGAAGATTTAAAAATTCATTGTATGAGGCGTATTCGGAAACTAAGTACCGTTTTGAAAAAAAAAAAAATAGTAAAACAATTTTTTCGAATCCAATTTTATTTTTACATGAAAATACATGTCTTAAACTATTTTTCAACATAGTTTCCGCCAATGATCAAACACTTGTCATAGCGGGTGACCAGTTTTTGTATACCATCGTCAAAGAAACTTCCCGCCAGTTTCGATAACCATGACTCCACAGCATTTTTCGTGTCATCGTCAGATCCAAAGCGCTTGCCACCAAGCTCGCGCTTCATGTGCAGGAACAAGTGATAGTCGGACGGCGCCAAGTCCGGGCTGTACGGCGGGTGATCGAACTGCTCCCAATGAAACTGTCGAATTAACGATTGAGTGACACCAGCAGTATGGGGCCGAGCATTGTCATGGAGCAACACAATTCCTTTACTGAGCATTCCTCTTCGTTTGTTTTGAATGGCACGCCTTAGTTTTGTTAAAGTCTCACAATATCGTGCCGCATTAATGGTTTCACCTCTGGGAAGAAATTCAGTAAGCAAAACGCCTTTCCTATCTCAGAAGACAGTGCACATGATTTTTTGTGATGACATTGTCACTTTGAACTTTTGTTTTTTCGGAGAATGAGTGTGTCTCCACTCCATCGATTGTTGTTTCGATTCTGGTGTGAAATGACACACCCAAGTTTCATCACCTGTCACAATTTGGTTTAAAAAGTTTTCTCCCTCATCACTGTACCGCGTGAGAAATGCCAGGGCACTACCAAGTCGCTTTGTTTTGTGAACATCAGTGAGCATTTTTGGAACCCATCGGGAACACAGTTTGCGATAATTCAAGCGGTCAGACACAATTTCGAACAAAACAGTACGTGAAATTTGTGGAAATGCCTCTGAAAGAGTTGTCATTCTGAAGCGTCTGTTCTCATGAATTGCTTCATCAACTTTCCTTACCAAATCATCGGTGACAACAGAAGGCTGAGCCTCAGCGTTGACATTTGTTCGACCTGCATTAAACATTCTTACCCACTTTCTCACCATTCCATCACTTATCGCGTATTCACCATAAACTTCTGTCACTTGACGATAAATTTCGGCCAGTTTAACATTCCTCGCGTTCAAAAATTTAATCACGGCACGAATCTCACAGTCAGCGGGAGAACTAATTGTCATTTTGATTGTGCACAGGAAACTGAAAACACAACATAGACCAACCAAAATGGCGACAATTGAAAGTCAGTGAACAAGAAAGACTAGTGCGCATGCACTGCGATGGCGCTAGAATGAAACGGTACTTAGTTTCTGAATATGCTACGTATATATATAATGAAGCATTGCAACATCATGTATTGACATAAAACTTATCCTGCACTTGCTTAGCTGTCCTTTATAGACGTCCTTCCTCATAACTCTCTTATTTTGCATGCTCTATTCATCTTCATCCTAATCATTATCTTTCTCTTTTCCCAGTATGTGTCTGATTGTTTTATTATTAGCTTGAGAAAGTATGACGAGAGCAGATTTGCCTACATCTATCCAAAATGCTTCCATTTTACAAATGTTAATCTTTGAACATGTAGCTAAATCTAAGATATCGAACTCAGGTACCAGGTGTATTTTAAAACTTGGAGAATCTTTATCATCCATGGCCATGATCATAGCCCACAATTTAACCAGAGCCAATATAAAGTAAGGCTCTTTACATCTTTTCAGGCAAGAGACAAAGTAAATATTGCATCTTTCAATGTAAATTATGTGAAAAAATAATGAACACTATCTTTAAAATTCATACATCAATGTATAAAAAGATACTGGTAGCTGATATTTGTATTCTGGAAAATTCATTTGATAACACTGGGACATGGGACAGTAGAAACATAACACACATATTTTCCACATTTAAGTCTTTAGATTGTTGGCTTAGATATATTTTTTAATCTCATAGGCCTAAATTTTGGATTTAAATTTAGACCTTTAAAAGTACTGTTATTTTAATAGTGCTAATTAATTGGATGCTGTTTATGAGAGATTTACTGTAGATGTGATCATTATTTAAAAAAGAAATATAAAACATATTCATATAAATCTTTCAAAAAAATGTTTTTCATACTTTTTCTGATAAGAGATAATTAGTTTTATTAGAATCAATTAGTTGCATCTAATTTTTTATCACATAATACTTTTTTAGTCCCTTCTCGATGGTTTATCATTCTGAACATTAAAACGTATAACTCTGGTAATTCTTTGTATGAGAAATATTTATAGAATAAAATTTTATAGTTATATGTCATTGCTAAGAAATTAATTCATTTATGTTCATTAGGTGGTCGTGTGTTTAAATGCTCCTTCTGTGATTCATTTCTCTGTGAAGATGACCAATTTGAACATCAAGCGAGCTGTCAGTTCTTGGAATCAGAAACTCTCAAATGTAAATATTTTTTGCCCTTGCATTTAAATTCAGTTGAAAATAACTGATATTCATTACATAAGAAATATTATGTTGTTTTATAATTAGGTTTGATTATGAATATTTCAGATTCAAAATTTTATTTTACTATTATTATTCTGGGTCTCAAAACATATGTATCGTATAAAAATTATTAATGCTTGAAGTGTTTAGGACTTTTGCAAAATGATAGCATATTCAATTCTGATTAAATTTCTTTCTTTCTGCATAATGGTTTTTATCTCTTTGAAACTGGAAAAACAGTATTTACCTGTTAGTGTGAAAGCTTAGTGATATTGTCATGCGTTTGGGCTAGTAATTGACTTTTTCTACTTTGTGCTGCCAAATAAATTTTTCCCGCGTATTGAATATAACAAAAGTCATGAATTAATCATACAGAGAAAGTTTAGTATGGTTTCTTTTTATCATGTAATGCTAATTTAACCTCCAAAGGCAGAATGTTTTGCATTTGAATTTACAGTGTTCTACAACAAACCTCCAAGTAACTGCTTGAAATGTTCGGCAGGGGATAAATCATGAATTTTTTCAATCACAAGTTCCTTAGAAAACTACATTAAATATTTTTAAGTTTTGCAAAATATGAATCCTTTATGTTTGTTTGTATGTGGATGTGAATGTACAATACCTTTTTTATTCAAGAGGGTACATGTCCCTGCAAACATATTTTGAATCTAAGGCAAGAAAGTAAAAAAAAAAAATTAAATGTTGGAAGTCTCCCAAAACCAAATGTAATATAATTAGTTATTTGTTATTTTTATGTAGCATATGTCATCAATAAAGTTGCTTCATTAGATTTAAATTCACTAGATGCACTGTCCATGGAAGCCAAGTACAGCCGAGCGGTAAAACACTAGGTCATCACTATGTCTGCGAGTCCAAATCGCAGTTTGAACTTTTACACTCGCAATTAAATCTGTGTAATTTATGATTTAATTCATTAGAATTTTCAAATATTTTATTGAGGAAAAATATTTTTTTATTATCACACCTCGTATTTTAATGTTCATCTAGAAACTCAAATTCAGCATTCTCCAAGGACTCTGTATCGTGACTTTTAATTTTTACTGCTTGCATATATTCCACAGTTTGTAATTAAATTTTTATCTTAATATTTCAGCCTCAGTGACTTTGATTATGCCAATAATTGCTCTCATTTACATCTGCTTTGCTAATCTGACTTACTTAACCAACTTCCGTGTTCACCAGATGGCCCCAGGGCCACTTCGTTTCTAAAATTTTTTGCCAGCTCGATGGCTCATTTTATATCCTTTCGACATCTTGTTTAGAGAAAATGGGGCAAGACATTTTCTAATAAAATTCTTTTTTAAGTCCAAGTGCTATTGGTCGAGTAAATTTTTATTGACAGGGAAATTGTATCCAACAAAATTTTATGGTAGTCTTATTTTTAGCAACAAAAGAGGCTAAAATCCCACTGTGAGTATAAGTGCTGGATTGTAAAATTTGCCCAAATACCTCCTTTAACCTTTGGTAAAACAGGAATAATGTACATGTGTAGAAGATTTAAACTTTGTGATAGTGAATTGCTAAGAGAATTTCAAGAATATCTTTTAGAAAAGAAAATTCCACTGTCATCACTTATGCCTCTTGTAAATACAGTGAAAAATGCCCTGATTTCAACAAGTTGGGGAAAAGTGACATTTCATAGGTGAATTTAATAGATTCCAATGAGAGCTTTGTTTGCATTTAAGCATGTAACAAACTTATATGAAAGACAGCAGGCCCTCGATTTTATTTAATAAGCTTTTATTGTATGTAAGGTCATTGTTTTTTAAAGAATGACGTCTGTCAATGGATACCAAAAGCAAGCAAAGGAATTGGGAAGATGTTAGCGAACACAACCTCATGACAGTTTATAGGATATTTAAACTGTATAATATGAGTATTAACCCCTTCACGCCGGGTAGCTCAAACACGCGCTTATCGCGGAGCCCGGCAGTGTCTTACGCGAGCGTCTGTCCAGGGCCGGAGGCTTTTTTTGCTATTAAGCCTAAATCCATGAAATTTCCGAAGTATCAACGCATTGTTTAATAATTCTCTATAGAGTATTTAAACGGCTTACGCTTTATAGATATTTTTATATATACTTTAATTACCTTATTTCTTGTTTAAATGCATATTTTACACATTTTTTTTCATTACTCACCATTTTATGACTTTTAACATTATAACTAAATATACTTAAAATTTCTTTTTGGTATGAAAAATTTGAAAACAGGGATCTACACACAGTCCTACGTTACATTCCTTGCGCTCGTAATAACTCATTTGCCGTTTTGGAGGATTTTTCCGGGAATGTGAACAAACGAAGCATCGTCGTCTCGTTTTCTTATCAGTCTCTTCTGAACAAAGTTTTGGAAAATGTCTTTCAGTTAATCTGAGCGGATTTAATGATTCTGCTGATCTTGGTGTGATATTAACATTGGTGCTTTTAGAGGAATACCGATAAATAATTTGATTAACTAAATTAAGCCGATATTTCAGTTGAGGATGATTTTTTTACTTTTTTTGTTGAAAAGAGTATTGGCATTAAATACAGCCATATCCATGATATTGAAGAAAAGCTTCTTAAAATTTTAGCTTATAAAGCTCCATTTAAGAGTTTTTCTGAAAGATGGGTACTGAATAATGACAGAGCGGTAATTCCGAAAAATTTTCTATTGTGGATGACCATGGAGGAGTACTTGCTTTTGACGTACTCGGCATACATATGTCCGAAATGTCCTCATCATCATTAGATTCGCCAGATTCTTTATATATCATAGTATCACTTTCACTACTATCACAATCTGTTTCAGAGCCAATATCTGAAATATTTTGCATCATTTCTGCTATTTCATGCTCTGTTAAATATTTTCAACGCTTCGACATTGCAACGGTAAAAATAGAAGGAATTTACGTCTAACAAGATCTAATTATTTTCTAAAAACTGAACTGCAAACCGAAATACCCAACGCTTTAGCGAAAATAAAACTTCTCTACTTACAATAAACAACTACCTTTGCGAATTTAAAGAGACGTCATAAAGCACGCGATTCGGAAACATTTATTTCCCCTTTTGTTTAGATAATCAAAAACACGTGTATGTGAGTCATGCTTCTCTCATTTCGAGTAGAAGGTCTAATGTACATGTATCTGAAACCATATGGACATACAGTGCCATCTTGTGGCAGAAATTATAGTTTTTAAAACGTTCCAGAACACTGGCACAAATGCGTGACAGTCGGGACTAAACTTGAAAACGCTCTGGCACGCCTGCGTGTCGGCCGGGAAGTGAGTGTGTTCGTTGCTGGCACGTAGACGTGACAATCGGCGCGAAGGGGTTAATGCTTATTTTTGGTAAAACGTTTTATCCATCGACTTCATTTATTTTTTGAATAATAGGAGTTGCCTAATGTGTAATGTTGGATTATGCAAAGAATGCTTTACCCTGTACCATATGATGTGAAATCTATTTAACATAATAAAGTTTTCCTGAATAATAGGTGTGCTTATAGTAAGTCGATTGCTATATGTGGGACATATGTATCCTACCATTAACTACGGCTGGGACATATGTGCCCCAGCCTTTAGCTTAAAAACCATTTGTCAAAAAAATCTCAAATGCTAAATTTACCTTACTTAAGACATATTTTGTTCATTTGAATAAAAAACTGGGTGATTTTTTTAAATTTGTAGTCAAAGAGTTAACAAAATAGGACACGGAGGATATTTTTGTAATCTGTAATGGTGTGTCTCTAGGCAAAGCCATGGGCTTAGAAATTAACAGTGAAGATATGTAGAAGTTAGTAGTGGAAAATAAAAATGAGAAAGTACTGAAACTTCAGAAGCAACAACAGAAGGCAATTGTAGAAGACATACTTTATAAGAAGGAGGGAAAATGATTGCAGTTCTTTGAAATTTATGCAAAATAGAGTAAGCTGCAAGAGTTTTCATATAACAATATTGTTTCAATAAAACAATAGCCAGCTGGCTGCAACAAAAACATTTTCAATGAAATCTCAATGAAGACTCGAGAAGTTTCAATGTAGTTTTTGTTCAGTCTCTTGTTAGAAATATTTTAAAACTTTGACATCAACAAACAACACTGACAGATTTTTAGTGAAAGGGAGGCCCACCGAATCTCAAGCAGAATCAATTGGTGCTAATAGACAAGAATAGTTTAAAGAAGATATACCAGGAAAATTGTTACCTGATGTTTATTGGAAGGAACTCCTCATCACGTTCTACGCATGCTGTCTACTCACTTTCATACAATACAGTAAAATTAAATTAAATTAAATTTTCATTTTATTTCATCTGCTTAAGATCGTGTTTATTTTTTATGTTAGATTTAATTTTTTTTCTTTTCCTTTGTGTAATGAACTTGTACATAAGGTGCTGTTGTAACCTCCTGAGTTAGCATGATGGGCTTTATCTGGTCATGAGATTTTTTTGTCACTTGATATATATTAGCTTTATTTTAAAATATGCTGTTTTCTTACTTTCTTTAATGGGGTAATTATCATCTTATTTAAGAGGGTGTTATGAAAACAGAAATGAAAATAAGTTATTATACAAAATTAGCTGATAAATGTTTTTAAATACAGGTCTTCATGAACAGATCCCAAAAGTGTGCCAAACAGAGGATTAAATGAGAAATCAAGTGCAATCTAGGAATAGATTAATACATTTTATATTATTTCCCATGGAGAAAATAGTTTTAATTTATGAACATTTTAGATAGCAAATGGCATATTTATCTTTCACATAGCATGCCCAAGGTTTTGCTGTATATATATAAACATGTAATAAAGTACAAGCACACATGCAGAGTTCACCCTCAAAAAAGGTACATTAGTTTGAGTTTAAATTTTTTTACAAATTGGTCTGAATAACTTTTTATTAATTTTATATTGGGGAAGGAGGAGTTTTACTCTTGATTGTTCTGAGAGATAGTCATCTATATTTTTAGCATAATCTGCTTTGAAAAGTTAATCCTACTATAAATCTTTTGTTGCTGTAAAAGTTTATTTATTTACATAAAACGGATAAGATTTGAATGAATTTTATTTTTAAGCATTCTAGGAAATAATGCAGTTTTATAATCTACATGGGCTTTTGAGCTATTTTATAACCTGCATGGGTATTTGAGCTGTTTTATAATCTGCATGGGTATTTGAACTAGTTTCAGTTTGGTATATTTATTATTATTTAACTGAAATTGATGAAAAAGTGTTTTAATTGTATTTAAAATCCTAATGCATTATTTAGAGAATTTACAATAATTATTTTAAAGAACTTTTTGTCACATATTTGTATTTGAAATTTAAGCACTGCAACTATTTTTATAGCCCCATTATTTAACTATTTTTATATAAAAGTAATACATTGTAAATGAGAATTTTTAATAGTATATTTATGATTTCTTTGTTCAAAATTTTATCGCCAAAAATATTAGATTTGCAGTTTATTATTACTCTTAAAATACTGGCCAGAATGCATTTTCTTTTGCATTTAAATTTTATATACTTTACAATTTTGCAACATTTGTTTGTATGTGAAGATTTATCAGGTTAATCCTATTTGCTTTTTATTTATCAGTTTGATCCAGTTTGATTTTATCAATTTGGTTTTAATCAAATGAATGTTTATCAGTTTCATCAATCAATTGCTTTATTGGTCTAACTTTCCTTTATTTGAATATATATTTTAATAAAGGATTTACCCTATTCAGTACTAAGTATTCACTGTTTTTTTTTTTTTTCCAAATAATAAGTGTACAATTTTTTTATATTTAATATCCTTTTTGTTTTCTTTCAGGCCAATCTTGTAATAGGCTAGGCCAGTATTCATGTTTGAGATGTAAGGTAAATATAGAATTTGGGTCATATTCTCTAAATGTAAAAATCAGCAAACACTAATAAATAAGAAATGCAGCTTTGCTTTATTGTACTGTTTAATTTTCTTATTATATACTTTTAAAAGTTTTATTGGTATAGTGTTAAAAGACCAAAAAAAAAAATTGCAAACTGACAGCAAACTTTCTTAAACCTTTACCTGAATAATCTTATTTTGCTTGCCATGTAACTTATCTAGAATCTCAGTTGCTTTGCATTAAATCTCAATTGCTTATGCAATTTCTTTTTAAGCAGTAACGTGGACTCATTAAGTCATTTCGAACATGTGATGTATTATTATTTTCTTTATAGCAAAATTGTTCAGTTTCCAAAATCTGTTTACTCTACATATTTCATGAAGGTACAAAACATTGCAAAAGTATGGATTCTGCATTGTGCAGCATTTTAAGATATTGCATTCTTTAGAATGGAATCTTATTCTCTTTTTGGAAATGTTGTCTCTTAATTAAATTCTTTAGCCATACATTTTAATAATTTAAATCAAATATTACAAATGACAGCTTAGAATTAATCTTGACACTCCAACTAGCAAAGGATGTGTGATTTATTTTCTTCTTAGATTATGAATTTGGGGAGGAAAAATTGTTTCACCTATATTTTAACTTCCGGTGCTTTTTGTAATTACATACAAATTTTATTATTATTGCTAAGATTAAAAGCATTTAAAGTATGTCTAAGAAGAAAATTTCAAATGTGTATTAAAATGAAAAACAAATGTAATTAATGCTTATACAAAATTTCAGTTAACAAAAATTGTTAAATAAATCATAACAAAGACTTCTTTAAGTATAGTTTATTCTGTTAAAGATAAAAATTTAATTTTGTAAATGCACTGTAAATATTTGAGAGAAAATTTTAATTTCTTATTCTGCATGTAACCAAAATTGAATTGACAGCTATTATAAAACTCAGAACTATATGCTAGCAAATAAAATACTTCTTGCTTTTTCTGGATTAAAATTTTAATTTATTTAAAAGCTTTTAATTGTCAGTTTAAATCTTTGCTCTGAAAATCGTTTTATTAGTCCCAAGAGTGTGTGTTTTCAAGGTTTTACTGTATGCAGTTGCTTCATAATTACTTTTTTAATTTTTTCATAGTTACTATTTTAATGTATATTTATCATCTATAATTTTTTATTATTATTTTATATTAAGACTTGTTACTGTGAAGACCATGTAAAAAGGAAAGGATTTAAGTATGAACGAAATCAGCCCATTCCATGTCCGAAATGCAACTATGATACGCAACAAACTAAAGATCTTAGTATGTCTAGTAAGTATATTTTAGTCATTAATTATGAAGTTATCTTTGACTCCTTTGCTTACTTAAGCTAACTAGAAGATAAATATATGCATAAGTCTAGACATATGAAGCAAGTGGAAATGCAAGGACTAAACAAGAGTTATGATGTGTGTTGTTATGTATGATATGTAGTGTGGGCCAAAACAAAGAAGATAGAATGACTATATCATGCATAAGCACATGCCTCAGTTTTGCTTATTCTGCTATAAACTGGGCTAAGATGAAGTAAACAGTATAAAGTGTTTATTGTTAATATTATGTTCACTCATATCTACTTATATACTGAAATGTCAATTTTTGCAGTATTTCTAAGCAATTTTAACAGTAAACACCTGGTAATGTGATTTTATAAAAAGTAATTAAAAATTGCATAGCACAGGGAGCATTATTATACAGTGCAAACACTGTATGAACTAACCTGTCACTATGATAACAAACATGAATTACAAAAGTGTACATCTCTAATGAAATATTTACAGGGAACCTGTTAAAAATAAATTTTTGTCATCTATGAGATGATGATTTTTCTCACAAGATTCAAACTGGACAACATTTGATAACATGCAGACAATACAGCCAAATTTGGGTATTTTATTTTGATGTTAGCGATATAGTATGATGGTCTAACTTTCTTTTGCAATGCTTGTTTTACTAACAAAAGCTATATTCATTTCAATGGATTTATTAATTAATCTGTAATAACTTTTCATGGTTTTGAAAGGCTAGATATCATTACTTTGTCTTTCATAATCAGAATGTAACATGGTATATCTAGAAATGCCATCGTGTTTCAATTTTTGTGAGCATAAGGATGGAAATCCTGTTACTGTGAATCAAAAAGCAGCAGAAAGAAAAACCATTTTTAGGAGATTATTTTTAAGATTCTGTCGTAGAAGAAACTCGTAGAAGAAACTCGGCATTTCATGTGCATTGATTTAAACCAAGGGTTCTCAACCTTTTTTGCTTGTGGATTGCCATATAAGCATTTATAATATTCCTAAATGAAATATTTTTTGTAGGATACCAAAATCTAATAATTAAGCAATTTCTAAATGAAATATTTATTTCTAGGTTATTAAAAATGAGTAAACAATTTCAATACAGTGTTGAAAATTTTAATTGATAAAATTGAAACAAATTTTTACTTACAGAAATGGTTAAAACAATTAAATATACTCTTTCAAACAATGTGTATAGAATTACTAAAGGGGATTCTATTAAATAGGTAGTTCTACTAATGAGATCCTTTTGGCTGATATTTTGATATTAGCATGTTAATATCTGGCTTAAATTCTGCGAGAATAATCTTAATATTTACTATTTGTACAATTATCTTCAACTTTAAGGATCAACAGTTGGATATTAAAAAGAAATTTTAAAATGAAAGTTTAAAAAAATACAAAAGATGAAAAAGTGGACTGAAAATAATTAATATTTTGTATTTTATTAAACAGTGGAGGTACAGATACACCATCGCTCGCCTTAGGAGCCACTACTTCTTGTAGGTACTCATGAAAACATCATTCTCTAGAGAAATAACATTCAAAAACACAAACAATAAATTGTACGAAAACGATACCAGTTAATCAGTATAGAATGAAACAACTACTACTGACTGTCTGACTGTTTCTAGATTAATTGGTGCTTAAATAATGATTTTTCTTTAAGAATTTTTTTTCCCATTAACTAAAGAAAGATTTTATTAGTAATATTTTACCATGAACCCCATAGTTCATCTTATAGATGACTGAATTAATTTTTTTTTTTTGGAGGAGAACTTCGGCTGGGAAATGCTGGTTTAAGCAATTTAGACCTACTTGTCACATGACAAGAAATTCATTATATGTTTTCATACAAATCAGTGATTTCATGATTTTCTCAGGAACTGATTCTTCATATCCTTCCCACTTCCCTGATCTTACACCTTCTGACACCTATACTAATAGCTGAGGATACCATTTTTCAGAAGAACTCACCAGCAAGGATTTAGAAACTACGGGAAAGGATTTTGACATTTGTGATGGAAAAGAAGCAATCTTTCTCAAGGTCATGTCTTAGAATGTACAAGTGCTATCTGAAACACAGTGTAAAATATATCAAAAGCTACTGTTTCATAGAAAACAATGAGAGAGACTCATGCATTGTTTATATCATTATATTTAGGAATTATTCATGTCTAAATCAGCCTTTAATATTATTTTTCTTGACATATGCTATGTACAATGTATATGGCATTATACAAAAGGAATGACCCTAAGTCACATAAAAGTATTTTAAAAGGACTGCCCTGAAATAAGAGATAAATTTTATTTGTGAAAGAATATGGGCCAGAAAAAATTAATTCATTACATAAAAATAATTTGTTAAAACTAATTAGTTGTATGTCCATGAAATTCATATTGCTCAATGCAGTGAATATTTTTGTGGACTTGATGCTTCCTTTGGTCCTTTAGCGTATTCACTGGCAAAATATGACAACACAACTGAAGAAGATTCATTTTTTAAAAGTTGCTAGATGTGAAACACTGGTAAAATACTAGATCTTGGTTTTCAAATATTTTTGTTATCAAAATCACTTGCCGTAATGTCAGGAAAGCTAAGAAGCCTTGAAATATTAACACTAAGACTAATTAGTCTGCAGTAAAGTGCTGTTGATTTTTTTTTTTTTTTTTAAGGATTCCATTTTGCACAAAAATTGTCTGAGTATTACATTCTGTTTAACATTTTGAGTGCTGAAATCAATATTTTACTCACAAAAATGTTCACCATATAAAGCAGTATCCACATCCACTTTATTGACTAAAAGTAAGTGTAGTTAAAGTTATAGAAAACATTGTTTGTGTGTAATAAATTAAATTTTATGCTGTCTATGCTATATATCTTAGTGTTGTAAAACTAGAGGATGCTTTGCGCAGAGAAATTTATTTTTCGTTTCATCCCTGGATTTTAATTTAATTCCTCTTATTTGAATGTAGTAATTTTTACTTCAGATATTGCTAGTTGAAATCTAGTCTTTGACATTTTAATAATTTACTGTTGTTCTTGCATTTAATTTTAAGTTGATTATCCTGACCATTTAAACTCATTTTATTTTATTTTATCTATTTATTTATTGTGTATGTGTGTTTGTGCAATTTAAATTAGTATTAAGGTATTTAGTTAAATCTCTACTGTAATTTTGAATGCAAAATGTCGTAAATTAATATTGATTGAAAATTTGATTCTTTTTATTATTTCTGTAGCTCGTAAACATGACTATGGCCGACAAACTGCTGGTGGTGGAGAAAATGGATATAGTGATGAAGAAGGTGCCTCTGGTTATTCAGGTAACTATCATAATTTTTATTATGATCAAACAGTTTTATTTAAAAAAAGATGGTTTAAGATGCAAGAAATTATTTCTGTATCATAAAAATGATCTTTGAATTTTAATGCTTCTTTAGTGCATACAAATTAGGCATTCATTATGCCTTAAATTAGTTCCCATCTGCTGACTTTTCTTCCTTTGAGTCCTTCTCATATTTATTTCCATAGCATGCATATCTGATTATTTCCTTTCATCTTAATTTTTCAGTTATGTCTGATAGTGTAGTCTGATCTCTTACTATTGATTCAGTTGAAATCTTGCATAGGGCATGGATATTTGTGGATTATTGTGTCTTTGCAGCATGGGGGTACTTAAAATCTCTCAAGCCAAAAGGATGGTGGTAGGAAAAGAAAAAGAAAAAGTCCGATTTTATGTCAAAATACCTATGTTAGAATGATGCTATATATAAATCTAATACATATCCTAAG
The DNA here is from genome assembly GCA_000611955.2 of Stegodyphus mimosarum. Classification (NCBI taxonomy): domain Eukaryota; kingdom Metazoa; phylum Arthropoda; class Arachnida; order Araneae; family Eresidae; genus Stegodyphus; species Stegodyphus mimosarum. Next base: position 466,503 of record KK116622.1, read on the forward strand.
TCGCGCTTTCAAGACATGAAAAATACAATTTGAATTTCGTCAAATGGCCCAGTAGAACGGGAGATATAGAACTGTCGCATTTTTTTTGCGCAGTGTACATGTTTGCAAATATTGCAAAAAGTATCCTTACTTAAATCTAACATTAAATTTGTGTTAATGATCAAATAATTTATATTCTTAAATAAAACCATGTTTTATCCTGCCCAAAACATCTCATCTACATACTTATTTTTCAGGAGGTTATTATGGCAATGACTATAATGATGATATAGATGATGATGATGATGATAGTTCTACAGATGATAATGAAGAGGATGATGATGGTGATGATGAAGAAGAGGAAGATTCTGATGAAAAAGAGAATATTTAAGCATTTATTAATGAAATGTAGTAAATTAACTAAAAAAAAAACTTTTATCATGTGTGTTTAAAATAAATTAATTATTTATTTTGCGAGCAAAAATATTTTTAGATATATTTGCTTTCACATGCAATATTTATTCATGATAACATCTTACAAAATATGTAACTTGTTTTTAACATGGCTGGGAAATATGTACTTGAAAATAGACTAGAATTAATATATGGTAATAAATAATAATAATGTTATGATGAGTAAATGTTATAATGTTTAAAATTAGGCAAAAGTGAATCTCATATTGGTATTAATATTTTAAAAAGTTCTATGAAAATTGGGACAGTCAGATGTGGTGTCTTTATTTTCTGAAGAATAGTATTCTAAAGTTTAATTGGGCCTAACTTTAAAATTGGCATGTTTTATTACCTCTTAATATGCAATAATCACAAACAGTTGAACCTACATTAATGAACACTTCACTTATGAAGATATACCTCATTAAACAGACAGTTCCTGAAACCTAGACATTCAATAGGAGACCAATGTATTCCCATTTAAGGGATATTTCCTAATAATGAACAAAGTCCGTAGTCCTAATGAGTGTCTATGATTAGAAGATTTGACCATGTTTTCCATGATTATATATGTACCATTCAACCTACTTACAGAAAGATTCATAACTGAAAATTTCGTCAGTTCAGTATTAGAAGGATTCTTGTTTATATATATAATATCAAAAACCATTTTTCTTTTTGTATATAAAGAAATGTTATGCAGGAATACAAGTTATGTGATAATATAGCTATTCAGTTTTACCTAATAGAATTACTATCATGTACACGTATCCACTGAATCAATATCTATTACATCCTGAAGTATTTTTTATAAATTAAAAAATAAAGTGTTTATAAATTGCATTGCATGCACAAAGTAAGAACAAGCCTTTATGTGATGAATTACAGCAATTTTAATTCATCCAGTATGTCTTCCTGTTTATAAAAACAATTGTGTACAAGTGATTCCATAGACATTTTAATTGCTTATGCAGTCTTTTGATGAGAAAGCATGTTTTTTAATGTTAGTTATTATTTATAATTATGACATCCTTCGAAACTGTGTACACTATTGTGTATAGCATAATACAGTATTTTTCATTATTTTGATTTCTAATCTTATTGAATATTAAAATATGATCCCTTTCTTTCAAGCACTCTATGCTTTTTATTATAATTTTCTTTACTGTTTGAAATATCTGTGTGTAATTAACTAAAATTTAACTTTTTTAATGTTTGTTACATGAATATGTTATATATAACATTTAGTATTGCTCTTGGTTTCATTTAAACATAGAAAATTCTGAATATTTGGATGTGTGGACACAAATGTGCATGCAGATACCATCACTATTATCATTTATAATGAAAATATTGAAATTATTTTCTAAATCAGCATTTCTCGGAGAATGTTCTCTGTTTGTGATTGTTGCAAATAATCTGTTAAAACTAGTAATAAAAATATTAATTTTTAAAATGCTTATTTTTTCTGTATAAATTGCCGGTTAATTTATGAAGACACGATTTTTTGTAGTTTGTTAAATAATAACTCCGGGGGGGGGAGGCTGAAAGTTTGTTCAAAGTCAATGATTTGTATTTACATTTTAGCATTCTATCTTCTTAAGAAGAGAAAAAGTTAGCATTGCGGCCACTTTATATATCAATATTATTCATGATATCAAGCATTGCAGCCACTTTATATATCAATATTATTCAAATCAAAGTTTTGATTACTTATTTTACAAAAATGTAAAGATTTTCCAAAATTTAAGAAAAAATAGATATTTATGTATCATAATTTATATCATGGATGTCCTGATAATTCCATAAAATATGATTACAAGCTTTATGTAAACGCATAAATATAAGTTCATATGTCTGTTATTCAAAAAATAAAGATAATATAGTACTAAGTGTGAAATCTGGATGTCCAGTATCCATAATGACCTAATATCCAGACTATTAGCAAAAACAAAAAATATCCCTTACAAAGTCTAAAAATGGAGAGTATAATTACTTTGTTTCATTTATTATCATCAAATTAGAAAATGATAAATATCATTATTTAACTTTTTCTGTGGTTCTCTGCATCTGTCAATCAGCTAATGGATTTAATTTGCATGCACTAAAATACAGAAATAAAGTAATTTTTTAAAAACTGATGCTAAAGTAAGACTGTCTAAGAATTTTAGGAATGTAGTGTAAAATATGATATTATTATAAATCATGAGAGGATTTTTAAAAATGCTTAGCTTAATTTATAGCTAGCTATCCAATTTCATAATGATGAAAGCCACAAATCTGAAGGCTTTTAAAATATTGCAAAAAAAAGGGGAGAATTTTCTTATTAATGGAATATCAGAAGAAATGCTAAATGAGAATGATATAACTAAGTCTTGCATTACGATGACAGTATCAGTTATTAACAGAACGGTGAATATCGATAGTATGGTTTTAAATCCAGAAAATATTGCCATTTTTGGCTTGAAGTTGCATTTTAATTTCACATGATTTTCGCATTAATTCAGAAAAATCTTTCATTATGCAAAATACCTCTTAAAGAAATAAATAATATTTTTTATAGTTTCTACATGTCATCTGTAAGAATCATCGTGTAGTCAGTTGTCATCATGTAGATTTAAACTGATGATCTAAAATTTGGAATCCCTAAAGTCCCTCAGATTCCAGATCTCAGACTTTGTACTGTATTACTTTGCCTACCATTTTATTAAAGTGCAGTTTGCACATAATATTGAAACATAAATACACCAAGTGGCTAAAATTTTATAGACACCTTCCATTTCAGAATGGATCAGTCTCCCATTGACTTACAATAATGTAATAGGAATTGCTTGCATAAAGCATTCTCATCTTGAGCAGAAATAATTATCACTGGAATTAGTGGGAAAATGTATAAAGAGAAAGATTTGAATGAGGTATGATTGTCAGTACAAGACTCGTCCAGCATTTCTGAAAAATCTAAAGTTATTGGTTTTTCATGCAACAGTATCTTATTTAAAGAATCGCAATGAATGAAAAAGGGGAAAAGTGGCTGGCACAAATAATCCACAGCTGTAGAATGGCAACAATATGACAAAGTACTGCTCAATGCAACTCAAGTGTATCACAAAGTATAGCTGAATACACAACACGAGGGACTTGTTTTTTAGCAAGAAAAGGGATTTAGCAACACTCAACTATCAAGGATATTCATGAGATCCCTGATAAATAGGAATTCATGATTGATATGGATCAAAAAGAACCAAAACTGGGCCCCTGATGATTAAAAAAAGTTGCATAATTCGCTGAATCTCATTTCCTGCACTATTATGCAGATGACAGCATCAGAATGTGGTACAAACAGAATCAGTTCATGGTTTCTCCATGCCTAATGACAACTCTTCAAGTTGGAGGCCATAAAATTATGATCTGAGAAATATTTTCTTGGAGTACTGTGGGTATTCTGATATGTCTGTGAGCTCTAACACCATAGCTTACCTCAGTGCCATTGTCAATCATGTAGTTTATGGTTTTGTTGCTCCTTAAAGCCGGTGATCACTTCAGCAAGACAGTATGCCTTTTTATTCTGAATATTTGATCTCAAATTATTTGAAGATGTTCATATATTTTTAAGGACAAGTTGTTTTGTAGTTAGCAATGCTTTCCTGTAAAGTTAACTTTTATAATTTAAAATAGTTTTTAGGGCAAACATCTCTAGTTAACCACGGATATTATTATTTATTTTATTTTTTAATATTCCATAAAGCATAAACTTTTACCCTTTATTTTTGGCCAAAGTATTTATAAAAATCATATTTGTTTATTTTCTTAATATATTCTGAGAAATATTCATCTTACTGTTTATAAACAACATAAATATTGAATCTTTGAATAAAATCCATCCAAATTATCAATACTAAATAGTGAACGCAATGTTAAGTATGGCAATAGCACACAGCTTATTTTATTTTGTTGCTCTCTCCAAGTATTGATTGAGACTAGTTGTGACTTCACATTCCAATGTCTGGTTTTCTTCTGTTAAAAAGGTGCACACAGCTTATTTTATTTTGTTGCTCTCTTCAAATATTGATTGAGACTAGTTGTGACTTCACATTCCAGTGCTCTGGTTTTCTTCTGTTAAAAAGGTGCACACAGCTTATTTTATTTTATTGCTCTCTTCAAATATTGATTGAGACTAGTTGTGACTTCACATTCCAGTGCTGTGGCTTTCTTCTGTTAAAAAGGTGTTGGTAGGAGCAGCAGACATGTCTGATGCACTGGAAATGGTTCCCTGCGCAGACATCCAGAGATACTTGTTAGGAGATATATAGCCTCGTGAAGCTTAAACTGCAAATGAAATTTCAGATGATATTATAAGAGCATACTATTGAAAATCTGCCATTAATATCAATTTTGAAATTTTGTATAATTTTTGAAAATCTGATATGTGCAAGTTTTGAATTACCCTGCTACACTGAATTAATATATAAAATATTAACCACTGATGTTGTTTTGCTAACCTGGATATCATCATTCAGTTCAGCTATCCTCAGAGTGATTTCAATTGCAAATACCTAACTAGAACTGCATAATTGGTAATAATGACGAGAATGTTTTATTTAATTGCACTAATTCTAGGTTTATGTGTGTTTTTGTTCCAACGCATTTAGCTCATTTTACTTTAAATGGAAGTACTGATAATGTTCTGACATTGCTTATATTGTATAAAAACTACATCATAAAATTTGATCTTGTGATTGTGAATATAGATCATTTGACCGATGATCTATCTTGTCAAATAACAACATTCTATCTATCGTCACACACACACATGCAAAAAAAAAAACCCCACAAAATGCTCTTTTGAAACTAACAGCCCTTCTGGCTACTGCCCATTTGGGATAAAAATAAAATCTGAAAGCATTCAGATTTTATATTATGCCCAAAATGGCATTTTTTTTAAACATTTGGTATGTTATCTCAATGTGCTAAATATCATGTTCTTTACACTTAAACTACATAAAATTCAATTCAACAGCAGTATCACAGAATATTTAAAAACAGCATATCTTTAGAATTTTCGATAGACAGTCTTGCACACTGGAGATAAAAATGTTATTTTCCATTGTAAGTGGTGTTGCCATTGCTCTCTTTGAAATCATTTTGTTAATCAAAAATTCGTCAAAAGTTTTTACAAAATGTGACAACATTCTATCTATCGTCACACACACATATGCAAAAAAAAAAAAAAAAACCGCAAAATGCTCTTTTGAAACTAATAGCCCTTCTGGCTACTGCCCATTTGGGCTAAAAATAAAATCTGAAATCATTCAGATTTTGTATTATGCCCAAAAGGACATTTTTTTTTAACATTTGGTATGTTATCTCAATGTGTTAAATATCATGTTCTTAACACTTAAACCACATAAAATTCAATTCAAAAGCAGTATCACAGAATATTTAAAAACACCATATCTTTAGAATTTTCGATAGGCAGTCTTGCGCACTGGAGATAAAAATGTTATTTTCCATTGTAAGTGCTGTTGCCATTGCTCTCTTTGAAATCAATGAGTTTGTTAATCAAAAATTCATCAAAAGTTTTACAAAATGTGAAATAGATCATAAAATAAATTTGGGCATCCAAATCCTCATGTTCGGATGGAGGACTACATTATTCAAAATTTGATGGCTCTCCGTAACATCATTTTTTCACAATGCAAGAAACATACATACAGTCATGCAGATTCTTCATTATTTAATTTTTTTTAAATATAATACAGGGTGATAATATTTGGTGGCGACAATCTGTAAAGTGAAACAGACATTTATAGTGAAAAAATGTAAAATGCCATTTCGAAACTAATAGCCTTTCTGGGTTACTGCCCTTTCATGCTTAAAAAAAAAATAACATTATTTTCCCAGGAACTCTTCACTTTCTGAGAAAGTGTTGTCATGAGATCATACTGTTCCATGTGTGTGGGTTCATGATAGATTGAATGCACACAGGTCTGGAACTTTCCGCAGAAATACTCATACAGGGATTCACAGTATCATAGAGTACAATAAGTAGTTACACGTGAAACACAACATAATGCAAAGTGCATCTAAAGAGCGAGGCTAGCCTGGAGATATCTTGGCACTCCAAACTCATGCTGAACTAACAGCGCACAATTACAACTGAGAGCAGATGCTCTCTACAATCTTATACAATATCCCACCCACCGAGAAATTTCTAGTACTTCTCAAAATTACTGGATAGTATACATATCAAATAAATTACAATACCTATTACGGTGATGCAGAGACTGGACCAAAATGTTTCAATGTTTGATGACTTTTTCCAATTCCTCTCCATATTTGTGCCAGCTGGGTGGCATTTCGCCAAATTAACGATATAGCCATTTACTCAATGTTAAATAGACTTGCCCTTGAATTCTTATTTTTTTGGGCACAGTATTGTTTCTATAGATTTTCATGTTATATTATACAGAAAAATAGAACAATTTCTCATATAATTGCACAAAATCATCTATCTATGTAAAGAATTCATAACAATACAAATATATTCTGTAAAATCTGATACTAAACCCTAAGTTTTACAAGCAAAAGAACAGATATCAAGAAAAAATGTAATGAAAGCACTGTGTATGAAATAATAGAAATATTCATCAGTAATCTTTTACACAAAGATCACTTGTGAAAAGCTGCTAAGCAAATCAGGAACAACTTCAACAGCATTAACATGGTTTCAATAAATTCATAAATCTTTCATTCCTCAACACAACTAAGTGAAGAATAAGCAAATTAATTCAGAAAAAAAAATTCGAAATTAATTTATCTGCTGTTCAAGAGACTAGGATTGACAACAAAAGCGGAGCTTGCCAAAATTAACAGCGAATCGGTGTTGTTCTTCCTTTTTTTTCCATTCAGTGTTTTTCCAGGATTTCAAACATGGTTGTGTAAAGATTCTTCATGCTATAGATTTAGTGCAGCCTATCTAACAATAGTATATACACTGAAGTACCACTGAATTAGGGGCACCTACCTAGTAACGAGTTGGGTTTCCTCTGGCCTTGATAACAGCTGCCACATGATGAGGCATAGATTCAACAAGTTTCTGGAAACATTTCATGGGAATGGCTTGCTAAATATTGGCTAAAGCTGCCCATAATTCAGTAAGGTTCATTGGTGCTGTATGATGGCCTTTCATGCCTTCCTTCCAAAACATCCAAAAAAAGCTCAATAGGATTTAAAGCTGGGCTTCTAGGTGGCTTATTTATGACAGAAAAGTCATAGGAATACTCATCCAACCAGCCAGTAGCCAACCGGGATTTGTGAGAGTACAGTTGGCTTGCTGGAAAACTCCATTACCGTGTGGATAACAGAACAGCATAAATGGATAGAGGTGATCACCCAGCAACACTACGTACCAAATTGCATTGAGGGAGGTTGGTACATGCAACAAAGATCCCAAACAGTGCCACGAAAAAACACCCAGACCATAATTGAGTCACCATGCCCTTGTACATTTCCAACCTGGCATGCAGGATCCATGGCTTCGTGAGCCTGGTGCCATATTCTCAGCCTCCCGTCGGCGTTAAGTAGTCGGAATCGAGACTTATCACTCCATGCTTCTCGTTTCCAGTCTCAGTGCGCTCTTGCCCAGGCAAGATGTGCAGCCTGATGGCGAGCATTGAGCAATGGCACCCTCGTAGGTCAATGGCTCCCGAAACCCATGCAGTGAAGTGAACGCTACAAAGTCTGTTTACTGACTGTACGACTGGCACCGTCATTCAACTGGGTGGTAATCTGAGCTAACATTTGGCTTCACTGGCTACATACAATATGCCTGAGCCATCTCTCACTATGCACTCTCAAGGCTAATTGTCCTTTGCAATTTGCCCGATCGCTAGCTTTTTGTCCACCACCCATGAATTCTTGGTATATTCTTGATACTGTCGACCTTGAAAATCCTAGCTGTCTGACGATTTCGGAAATTGAATGGCCTATGCTTTGCGCACCTACAATTTGTTCGCGATTGACGGCGTCTAAATTAGGCAGTTTATCCATACTGGCAATTCCAACAACTAATTCAGAACAACCACAGTACACGCTATATATGCAATTACCACAGCGCCCTCACTAGCATATAAATGAAGCGCAGAGCTTCACAATTTGCATAGCCCTTGCTATCCCTAATTCAGTGGCACTTCAGTGTATATATAAATGACTAAAAGTATAAAATAAGTATCTGCATCATGAAATCATGAGCAAATATTAATACCAACTAGTACTACATCTATGAACTATTTAGTGCTTGCATAGCAAAAAATGTCATAATCAAATACTAATACATAAATGATATGCAGTAAATTAAAAAGGTAAAAGCAAATTACTGTGAGTTACTTCTCTTATTTTATTGAGTTTAAAAAAAGTTTAATCTTGATTAATATTTGTCTACCAGATACATAAGTAAAAATCACACATGACACATTTTCATTAATTTGCGACCATATCTTTGTATTAATCTGGCCAACATGAATCAAAAACATTTAATACTACTAAGTGAGCATAAGTAATAGAATAACTACACAAAAAGACTACAAATATCTTAAAAATTTTATTTCTAAATGATTAGTTTAAAAAAAAGTAACTATCTATACAAAATATTTTGTACTTCAAATTTCTTTTGTTTCTATATTTGAGATAGTTTTCATAGATATTTTTCCAGAACCTCGCTTGGCAGGTTTTGGCTAAAATGAAAGGAAATTACACATTAAGAGCATGTAACACTTATGACAGTAGTAATATTTAAAACTTTTTTTTTTGTATGGTATCTTACTTGCGATTTATCTGGTTTCCACCCCAAAAGGTATATTATTTGAAAGGTAGCTGGAACTGTTCCATCTTCATTTCCAAAATTCTCTGTAATATATATATGATAGACAAAATATGTAAAAGGAACATAAGTGAAAAAAATTAAACATGGTGTAGATAGATATTTTCATTAAGTTTTCCATGTTAAAAATACAGAAAATCAGTTTGTTAAATAAAAGGTAACTGTGCATTTTATTGCACATGTGCAACAAAATGTTTACATAAAGTTAATGATATATTCAACTTGAAACCTATTCAATAGAGATACCAAGGTTCAAAAACCCTCTGAATATTTTGATTCTCACATGTCACATTACCCAGATTGAGATAACACCATAGATTCTGAACAGACTACTCTTCCCTGCATAAGGCTGATGGGTATATGGACTAACTAAAAAAGATTACAGTAAGCGTATGGATTGTTGTTTGGTTTTATTGGCATAAAAGTCAACAGGTCCTACACACGGTCCTCATTTTCCACAGTTCAAATGATTAAAAATAAAGTAAGAATATACAAGGAAGTAGAAAAATAGCATGAAACTGTACAGATACAAAATTGTTATAAATTAAAATCACAGAAAATTCAGTATTTTTTAATCATCTGCACTACCACCAAAAAATTGTGAACTCAATTGATGACTTTCAACAGCATTTGTAAACTCATTGGTAATTATTTTTTTGCCCAGCTAATGCACAAATGGCAGCAGCAGTTTTCAAAATGGTACAGCATTACAGGCTTCATGTAATAGATATCAATCAATAAAATTTTAAAAAGCAAGAAACATTGGTATTGAAACACTTACCTTTTTCAAGAAATCCTTTTTTGCATTGTTGTTCTCTCCATGTATACAGTGATCTGATTTTACATAAAAATATCAGAAAAATGCACAAACTTGTCATCCGTACAACTTCGGCACTGTGCACTGGCCAAAACAGACATGTGCTATGCATATTTTGGTTGTCACATTAAATACCTTCTGGTGAACTTGTGGGTTGTAACATAACTATTTTGGTGACATTCTTCTACATTGCCTCATGAATACTTTTTCACGACTTTCCAGTAAGGGTGTAGATAATCAGTACTGAAAATTCCTTTCAACTCCAAGATAGATAAAACCAGTCACAGATAAAACAAGTAAAATCAAATTATAGATTTCATCATGTACAAATTTAACTTCAAACCATACTGTGCCTACCTCAGAGTCAAAATGAAGATAACTAACATCTGATGACAGTTTTTAGACTTGTAGCATAAAAATCAATTGCAGTTAAAGATATTTGAAAAGATATTCAACAATATATAATATGAATGATAAATTACCATGAAATTTGATCAAACAAAGTAATAAATCTTTCATAATTAGTCAATATAACTATTTCAATTATATGACTAATGAGACCTGTTCAAAATATGATGTCTTCCGAGTGTTAGTCAAATAAGTAAGATATATAAAAATGCATTTTTATTTTTCGTATTCTTGAATTAGCTTCAAATACAATAATTTTGAATAGCTTTAAAAATAGGAAATAAAACACCATATGATAAAAAAAATTATAGAAAATGGCATAAATTTTCTAACAAAAACAGTTATGCATAGTAATCTGGTCAAAACATGGATATTGACTGCTTAATAAAATAGCTTAATACATACCCATATAAAGTGCTGCAGCAGCAAGCAAGGAATCTCGATTTATGTGAGGTTTACGATTCCAGGCCACATTACTTTCAGACATTCCTGATTCAATTTAAAAAGAAAGTATCTTACATTCTCTAATTCATAGTGCTAAAAAGCAGTATCATTATTAAATAAGATACTAAAAATGCAGCATTAAATTGTAATTACCTCTTAAATCATCTAATAATTCAAACATTGTTGGGTAGTTTATTTTTACCTCATCAGTATCCGTTATGAAAAAAATAAACATAAAAATCATGATTACATAAAAAAATTAAATTTTAAAATATAAAATCAGAGATTTTAAACCATGCAAAAATTTACATGTAGGAAAATATCTTACTATAGTAAGCCCTGAATAACCTGCCCTTGTAAGTAAATCCCCAACATCATTAAGCCTTGCAAATGGTGAAATATGAGGTGCAAAACCCTACAATCAATAAAAAATTTACTTTTAATGCAAAAATTAAACACTTTAAAATTATTTTTCTTTAAATCTCAATTTTTTTATAGAAATATTTTTGTACAAAAGTTTATTAACGAAATACAGGAGATGTTTATGCTAAATACCGGACATAAAACATGAAAACTGTATTGTTAAAATTACAAGTCACAAGACTGCCTTCAACTGAATAAACACTATTTAAGCTCCAATTCAGATTTCACAGGCAAGAATTCCACAGGCAATGGATTAATTGCATATGTTGTTTTCATATATGTTTTAATCTCGTGTGCAAAAAACCTCATTATGTTTAGTTCCGTTAGACTCTTGCTCAGATAAAATATCACACATGTTCAACTACTCACTTAAAATTATAGAAAGAGCAGAGAATGAATAAAAAAAATCTTTATTCTAATACACTTTTAAAACTTTTTAATTTAAATGTTTTTTAGTACAATAAATGGGTGAAATGTTTTTGTACTATATACTATTGTACTGTATTGCAGATCAACAGTAGAAATTAATAGAAAATCTACTTCAACAAAAATTTATTATATCTACGGCAACTAAAGAAATTTAACAGAAATGAAATTACAATGGTACCTCACAGTATGCATCATTAATACATTCCAGATCTCTGGATGTATGCCAGACAAACTTTTCAATAAGAAATAAAGGGAAAATAATTAATCCCTTCTTTTAAAAAAAATCTTATTGTTATCATTATAGCACTTTTTAATACTAAAATACAAATGCAGTAATGAAACATATTCTGTACATAAATGAAGCACTGCACCTGATATAGCGCACAAGTGTTTTTCTGCTATCCAAATGAAAATCAATTTTTCAAAATACTCCGATGTCTCTGATATTTATTTGGTAATTAATTTCACCTCCTTTGTAATGTTAACTCCTTCGTTTTCCACAGTTGCAAACACCTTCACACTCAACATATGGTATGCATTAACTAAGTCCTGGATACACATGCCATCATCATATTTTTTTTTCCATCTCTGTGATGATGCTCATAACATTTTTTGTTGTTTGACTTTTCTCAGGAACTTTCCTAAAACTCACCATTAATGAATTTCCAAAAGGTTTACGTGAAAAAAACACAAAATCACTCGGAAATTCAAAGTGCAAGTTATTTACTGAATAGTAGCAACATGTTACAACTTCCTATGAGCAGTTGTAACATTGTCTTAAAAGAGTTGAAAAAGTGTAGTGCATCCAGTTGTAATCCATCAAACTCCAGTTGTATTCCAAATATTGCACACACCCCACAATTTTTCTCTCTGCATCCGAACAAGCTGTATTTCAAAGTGGACATATATCAAGGTACCACTGTATTTTATATGGGCTGTTACTTGTTATATTACAGCAGCATCGGCAAATTAATACCATTTATACCAGTTTCTGCAGGGAACTATTATTTGCTCATGGTAAATTCTTTTAGCTTTCATTACAACTTACTTCCTAAAACTGTTAATTTAACATTGCTTAACTTTAATTTTAATATGTCATTTAATATTAAACTATTTTACTGCTTTATATTTAAATAAAACAGAACTGTTATATAAAATAAATTATTTTCATACAATTTAGATTAATGTCTATTATAATGAAACAGTATGCCAGATAAAGAAAGGAATGAAATTTTCCCATAGAAATCCAGAGGAAATTAATTTACATTTTAATCTAGAGAAATTTATTTTTATTCATTGAAAACTAATACTGCACAACTTTCTGTGTATTTCTTATATGGGTATATGAAAATTGTCATTCCACATAATGAATGTGTCATATATCATTTGATAGAAAAAAGTTGTGTTTGCTATGTTAGAAATTTTGTATGTGAATTTTTGCATATGTGTTAACACAAAGTGACGATTTTCACCATAAACATTCTGACTGCAGAACAGTTGTTGAATGCATTGTTGCAACAATTCCTTGCCAAATTTGTGATAAGCTGGTAATGAAAGGAGCTTGTGCACGGTATTTGAATGAATTCCTGAAAAATGAAATTGACAACAGATAGAGTTCACAGAACAAAAAACACATCACAGGGTCATCTAGCACACTTCAACAGATTCCAGCTACATTCAAACAACACACCGAACACATAAATAAGCACAGAAACATATTCTTTATTCTTTTCCTTACCAGATAGTACTACATAATACGTTCTATTACAATAAAAACTTTTCAAAGAAATAAAATAATTCACTCCTTCTTTTCAAAATACCTTTCATATGAGTAACAGAGTTAAATAATGGTGCAATAATTCTCTTAGATTTCCTATGCATTAAAATGTTTCTGTATTAGATAAGAATAATACGATTATTTGCCAGCAATGACTAATTTTGTGAATAGCTAGAATGAGAAAGGATTTAAAAGCTTAGACTTTATATCCAAATTATTTCAATTTAACTCAGAAATATGTGCACTTAAACACTTTGGCAAGCTATTAATGAGGTTATTAATTACTATCTGAGATGTCACAAATGAGTTCAGAGGGAAACAAATTCGGAGAATCAGTAAGCTATGGTAGTACATAAAATCCATGTGGACTATGCTTGTGCTATAGTCCATATGGATCAGCCTAGCACTGCTATATTGAAGCACAGCTCCCAGAATACTCCACAGAAATGGCCATATAACCAGCTCTATAATCAAACCAACATGATGTTGATCTTACAGTGTATGAGGAAGGAAACCAAAAGTAGTCTGCATACCATACATTATACTACCTAAGACTTTTATTTAAGAAGCTTATTGGTATGATGTTCTCCTACGCAGACTTATTGATGGCATGTCTCGTGTAATCAACAGACCAATCTCTGATCAACAGTGCTTTCAAAACAAAAGCAAGAGTCATCACTGACAAGGGTAGTCTACTCCAATTTCTGAAAATAGTAGCAATGGAATACTTGTTGCAAATAATCTACCTTATATCTCACTATCATGGAAGCACCTTTTGCCAAATTTGCAGATACCATTTGTTCTGAACATGTAAATGACTTCCAAATTAAGTAACACTTAATGTTAAGTAATGATGACTATGCATCATTTTTCTAATCTGACAATCTATCTGGACAGAAATTTGCCATTCAAATTTGTCTTTTTTTTTTTCAGCAACCACTGGGATACACAACACTCAACAAACAGTATTGACATTTTCATCTAAGCACATAACTAACTTTTGGGCTTTTAAACCAATATCTCTGAAATTAAAGATTTTGTCCCTCTCTGTTTGTGATACTTGAGGATAAGTGATACATCAGCAAACTTGAAACACCACATTAATAGATAATGCAATTTCAGTTTCATCACAAGACAATGAAATATGTCAAGAAATTTCATATGACCAAAAAAAAATGCATTTGATTAAAATTTAAACTCCTAGATATCACTGGTTGGTGCTAGGCATCTAAATACTTGATTTTTCACATGTCTTAGCTACATCTTCAATACTTTATGCACACAATTTGTATAATCTTCTTCAGTATCACAATTTAAATATTGAGAAGTTTAGATTCCATCTTTTTTTAATGTATTTTACTATAAGTTTCAAGTTTTACCATCTAGTTGAATTGGAATAAATACATATTTGTAAAGCCAAGTAATATTAAAATTATTTTTAATATGGTTTGCTATGTGACAAGTACTTAAAAAGAACGTTTATTTTATTTCACTATTTTGGCCTTTCCAATATTAAACAGTTGCTCAAACTCTCCTTTCAAGTTATAACAAGGCAGCAGTACAGTAGAACATCCCTTCGAGTTTTTACCACCAAAACACATTTCTCCTTTGAAGTATAGAGTTTTCTGAGGCAAAATTCGATAAAATAACGCAGTTTTGTTTGCAGATTTGTATATCATTTTAGCCTCATATCCTTCATAAATTTCATTCAGCTTTTTTATACAGTCTGTTACATATTGCACATCTACTGATTTTTCTTCACCACAAACATCTTAAAAATAACGTTATGTCTTTGTGTAAATTTTTCTAACCAACCAATTGATGCTTTGAAGTTCTGTAGTCCAAGACTTTCCATTTTTTCCCCCTTTTCTTGCAATAATACTCATTTACATGAATATTGTTTGCTGTTACAAAACAAAACCAACTGACCACTACTGCATCAATTTCACATACTTCAATTTTTCTAAATGTTACAGTCTTGGAATGTTCATTTGAATCAGCAATCCATAATACTCTTATTTCTTTCTTTTCTAACCTTTAAAACATGACCTACTTGGTGTTTACTTATTCTAAATTTCTACCTAAATCTCTCACACTAAGTTTTGATGGAAAACTTGTTTAAAATGGAAAGTTGTTACACCAACTTTCCATTTTAATGTTCATGTTTCCTCTTTGAAGCCATGTTAGATAACACACATAAAAACAGCATACAAACACAAAACTAAACTACTTTTGTTCCCCAGATTTAGAAAGAATTAACAACGATAGAAGTTTTCACTCTATTCACATTGTGAGATCCCTATCCTTTGCACGTGGTCCAGTGCACCACCATTTCTTTGGCACTGGTCCCCGACTTGGATTTTACAACTTTCTAACACTTTTCTTTCCCCAAGAACTGTAGCAAGAATAACTGATCTTTGAATTCTATAAAGGTGAAATACTTTTTTGATTGCACCACAACTTGCTTTCTCCCAATATATTGTTCTCCTTTTCCCTACTGAAAAGCAGTTTTTAAAAAACAGGGATTAGGTTTTCACTTCATTGTTTCCTTGTCACAAAACTATCTTTCACAGAACAGAAACTTGCCTTTGAAACCTCAAAAGATTACTAACAAAGAATATTTCCATTTTTATCTATTTCTTTAACTCTGTCTTATTTTTTAAACTTTTTTTCAGTGTCCAAGAATAAGAGACAGACACACTGAGGTTCCTATTCAAAGGGACTGGGATCAACAGAATTATCTCTTAAACAGAGATATCCCTTACAGGAGATACTAATGTATATAATTTGCTAAAATTATTTCAAATTAAAAAAAAATATCAAAAAACATTGAAGAAACCTTTTTATTTTTAGTAGTTATATTACCATGACTATAAATAAAAATTTGATAAAACATTTTATAGCATATTCATATTTTTTATTTATTCAGATTTAGTACTTTTATACCCACACTGAATAAACTGATGAAAATGTATTTTATTATAATGATTACTTTATATTTTCCATTAACATGTATATTCAAAGCTGCAGCAATGTATTTTATTACCAGTATTTACTTTTAATAAAAATTAGGAGATTAAAAAAAATTACCCCTTCTCTTTCTATTTCAGCTAATTGTAAAGATGACCTAAGCTCAAAAAGTGTCTCACCACCAAACATAGATGCAATGAGTGCACCATCAGGCTTTAGTGAAGTGAGTATCTGGAACAGAAAAAAATACAATACATATTAATTAAAATTAAGAAAGCATTAAGTTTAAATAGGGTAAGTTTTAAAAAACTATATTGTAATTATAAACTTTTACTTGCATATAAAATTACAATTTCTTTACGTTAAAAAAGAATGACATTTTTTAAAAATTTATAAATTTAAAACTTACTTGTTGAAGCACACCAGGAAGATCATTGATCCAGTGAAAGCTATTATGATTAAAAGATATGTTAAAGCTAAGATAAATTAAAATAAGGATAAAACAAAGCTTAGAGATATTAAATATAAGTTATTATGATTGAAAAATACTATATATAAAAGAGATGAGTGTAATTTTTTAGATTTTGTGAAGAGTTAAGAATTTTTTCAAACTAATTAACTTTGCATTATTATTTCTTCTTAATAATAAGGTTAATTTATTTGCCATTAATGTTTGCATTAGTGTAAATAATAATAAAAAAAAAGTCTTATCTAGCCCTCAACATGATAAGTGAACCACAAAAACCAATATTTGTTTGAAGTGGAATGTTACATATACTAGCTTCCTTTTGTTAGCCTAGCAGGAAAGGAAGAGAAAGAATTTGGTTCTGATTAACTTTAACTCAACTAACATTGCAAATTGCATTTTTCCTTAACTTTCTGATTTTATCCAGCTTATTATTTTTCTCGGTTTATTGTTATTATTGTTAGCTTATTAAATTTTACTTTTTGTAAAAGAAAATATTTCGATTTTCTACTTCTTTTTTGGCACTAGCAAAGTGGGTTCTTATCCACTGATTTTCAAGCCTGTACAGCAGAAGCTTGACATCAGCTTGTAAAACAAAATAACATTTCTATTTATACACAGAACTTTTCTATTCATAAATACCTACAGTTTTAGAAGGCTAGCTCGCATTAGGTACCAAGATAGCTATCTGCTTTCAAACGCAAAAACTGTAAATCTGCAAGATAAGAATATCTATTAAAAGAATATTATAATCTGCTTATAAGAACCTTTTGATATGAACAATCAAGATTTTCTGATTGGCTGTTTTTTGTGAAAAAACTTGGTTATACTTCATTGTGGATTCAAAATGTTCATTAAAGCAGTAGAAGAATTCAGACACTTCCCCTCCAAAAAAATTTAAAGGCCATTTATAGGCAAAGTCACATCCAGTATTTTTGGAAACAAAAGTAGCACACTTAATGCGGATTCCGTCTTCTGTGATACCTCCACTGACAATGATTACTACGATCAGGTTCTTAGAGATACTATATGTAGTACTATCAAAGAAAAATAATCTGGCTTGATCACTAAAGGTGTTTTATTTCTGAATAAATGCAGGTTTACATGCTGACCACTGAAATATTTTTATTTTACAGAAACTTAGCTAGAAGTTACTGAACACACCTATTATAATAAAAATGTCATTCTAATCAGTTTTCACTGTTTGGACTCTTCAGGGAATTCTGTAGAGACCATCATTTCAACAACAATAATAAGGTGAACCCATCCATCTGGTTCTTGACTCAACTGAATGAAAAAATCTGTCTACACTTTGGCTATTTACCACTGGAAAAACACTGGGTTTTGTGTATTATTACAGGAGGATTACACTGAAATAATAAAAATTATTATCTCTCAATTATGTGTCTTTTTTGTTGACAAATATAAAGATCCCTTTTGAATCAGATCCTTGTTATAAATAGGCAAAAGACTTTATTTTTCAGCCAATAAACTATCTATATTTCCAACCAACAGACTATCATGTAGTAACAAATGACATTCAAATTAATTTACAATGCAAATATTAAAAAACCACATTAAAGAAATCTTTTTACCTTAAACTGCTTAAAAAAAGATCAACACTATTATTTGAAAATGGCAAAAACTCTTCATCTACAACCATTTTAAAGGTAGGTATATCTTCAGGAACTTCACTGATTTCCTAAAAAAATAAAGGGTAAAAGTGGATAGACATAACAACATTCACAACTAAATAATACATGTGATCACAGTTTTTACTTAGCATTATTTTAAAAGAGACACAGTTTTTAGCATACCCTTTACTTCATATGATTTCTCTACAATTAACTTGAACAGAGAAAGAAATATGCCATTTAGTATATACACATTCTTAGAATTTCTTAATTATTTTTCAAAATTAGAAATCAGACTTATATTTTTAATAATTAATTTGAAATTTAAAAACATTGCATATATATGCACAGAATGCCTCTGTACCCATACATAATATGTGGAACCGTATAGTATAATATACTGTTTCAATTCTTTTTCTACATACTTAAATACAAAACAAAAAAAAAGGGGGACCAATTCTAAGAAAACATAATAGATAGTACCCAGCAAGTTTGAATTCCAGTATTTCATTATGTTACAAGTATTCACAATCAGCTTTCTTAAAATTCAATTTTTTAGGGGTAAGTGCTGTGAATTGAATACTACTGAATCAGTGGATATAGCAGCACAGATGTGTGTGCATGTGTGTATATGTGTACATACAACTGAATTTATAAATAAATTCATTTGTACATACACATATATACATGCACATAATTGTAAAAATTCTTACATCAGTAAATTTGTTACAAAAAGTATATCTTAGAAAGACAACAAAATCAATAAAATACAGAAATCTACTTTGTATTTTTTTAAAATTCCTTTTTTATTAATAGACTAATTAGCAAGTAAACCTTGGCTTTTGCTTTGACTAAAAGCTAAAATTAAAGGATCTAAGCAATCAATTCTTTTTACAATGCATTTTGAGAATAAAACTATTTACAAATTAAAATCCATAACCAAAATACAAGAGGTCATCTGGAAACTTTGAATTTACTTTAGGAGGATCGTTATTCCTCAAAGCTCTCAAAGTAAAATTATAATAGAAGTATAGCTATTAGCTAAGAATTCAACATACATTTGTTTAGAGAAAGATGATAATTATAGCATATAATCTATGTTTTCTGCAACAGTGTACAAATGTAAAGAAATGTTTTGACTATTTATTTTGAAATTTATGTTGACTATCTCTTTCACACCTATGTGAACAAAATAAATTTTCTTTTTCCTTAGTAAAAGACTTAACTGGAAAAACCATTGTTTCTGCTTTCAATTCTTGGGCTGAAAATAGTAATGCTCTTTTAATTAATTTTTCTGAAGTGTGTCATTTCTGAACTAATAGTTGTTACTGATGTACAAGCTCATATAATGGGAAAAGGTAAAGTATCAATCCTTTGCTTAGTAATATTTATTTGCTCAATTAAAAAAAATCATATAGGAGTAGCCCTATTATGAAAATTCTACTGACTAAAACTAAAACGTCTCTTCGTGCCTCTCCGGAAATCTACACTGGACATGGCTGGAACTGGACTACCGACTGGACATTCTCAAGGCAATCAAGGTAGCTCACGTGGAATCATACTGGTTGTTTAATAAAAACTTTGTAAGTATTAGTACCTAATTTTATAGTTTTCTTATGTTTTAAGCTCTTTAATAAATATATCAACCTCTCCAAACTAGGCACATTTGATTCGGACACTCTGTATATTGAAATACAGAATTCCTCCTTTCTTCTGTAAACAAGGTTCTTCTGGGAGAAATTCCCTTAATCAAGAACTGTGAACTATTTTATAAAATTATGACCTACAAATTTATTTTAATATAACAATGAGAATAAGAAGTGAAAAGAATAAAATGTAAGCAAAAAATTTTAAGCAGACTGCAGAAAAAAAAAAAAAAAAAAAAAAAAATTCGGTACATATTTCAGTTTAACTCTTTAAACTTAAAAAAAAATGTATATACATATTTAATATATTTTAAAGCATATTCAGAAGACTTCCCTTTCAAAATATATATTTTACAACCTTGTTCAATTTATTTATTCAATGCTACCCTTTTAAAAAAATATATACATTTTCAAAGGAAGTCCTAATGCAACTTATATTATAATGCAAAAACAAGGAGCATGTATATGTCACAGATTGTTTCAGATTGTTACACATGTAAGCATAAAAAATTTAAACATAAAAATACTTTTCCTGAAGTTAAAACTTAAAATGCACTTTTTCTCAAAATTTAGGTTTTGAGTATGTATAATTCTGAACAGTGTAGGTGATATTAAAATGGATTCATATAAAAAATGGTGTTAAATTATGCTGCATAACATACTAACACGTAAACTAACTGAAGAAAGATATCAATAAGAATTCATTTACCACCATTCCTTGAGACATATCACATTGGTATATCACATCAACTTTTTCCTAAAAATAGAAACAAACGGTTAACACCATGCTGTATATAAAATGTTTAATTATAATTAATATATTACTAAATAAAATTTTCAATGGAGATTAAAAACATATTTATCATTATTGTCATTTGAATGCAAAAGCACTAATCCTGCACAAATTTACAGTGTTAACTAAAAGATAATAATAATAATTTTGCCTTTTTTACCTAATTTTATAATTTATACAGTTCCACACAGTTTATATTACAAATCTTTTTTCTCATCTAATATTAATAATGTTAATTTCACCGTGTTTCTCATTTCAGAAGCCTTCTATTTTATGGTATATAAAAACTTTATAAAACATTTTAAATCATGGCTTATAAATCTTATGTGTGATCACACCTTGATCATATTGTTCATTAGTGCCCCTTAACATTTTACACCAAGTTTAGACATGGCACGAACTGTGTTCTTCTATTTATGAGCATGTATCAATGTTTAGTGGTTCCATAGAGTTACAGACTGGCACAGAAACTAAACAATCATCAAGATTATTGGCTTTTAAAAAACTGCCTTTAAAAGAAACACTTATGGCTTAATAATGTGTAGGTGCAAATTATTTTAAAGACAATAACAGCACCTTTTTAACAAGTTTTTCTGAAGCTGAAATAAATCTGAATTCTGATGTTATGGTATTTTTACAGTACTATTTCTAAAAGAAACGATTTATGGGTTCTTGAGTAGAAAATTTCATTAGACAAATCCATATTCTCTTATTGACAAGGACAGATTTACACATAAGCTAGCTAAAATAAAACCTAGGATGGCAGTACTTGGATTGATAAATTTCAGTGAATCTTAAAAATTAAACTAAGCACAAAACACAAGAACATCATTTCTTTTAGCTTTCACACATACACATGCACAAAAAGGGGGGGGGGCGACAATACCTAGGGAAGATTAAATGAATAAGAATTCTGATAATATAATATGACATACATAATACTTCTTTTAATGATAAGCAAGACTAATTTCTTTTAATGATAATAATTAAGAATTAATATAAGATGATTAATATTCTTTTTAATGATAACTGGAACTTGCTGAAATAAAATTACAATGCAAAATTATGAACTACATAAATAATTATACCTTATTTTATGATTTGTTTTCCCTCACAATTAATGAGATGTACATCGATTATGAAAAACTGGTTAGGAAATTAAATATGATTTCCTTGTATTTCATTGTCTCATGATTTCCTTTTTTCGCTTATAAATCATAAATACATACAATTTGTATCACAGTCACATGAAAATAAATACTTGTAAAATGGTATTTTGATTTATTATCATCCTAAATAATAGTTATGTTCAAAAATATAAAGTAGAAAATAAAGAGAATTTAGTGAAAATAAGAATAATTTTAACCTACAGGTGGCAAAATCATAAATTTACACCTCTTTTAATACTATTAAGAAATTCAGAGAAGAAATTAATGTAATTTTTATGGATTTACAGGCTGCAATAGAAATTCTTACACAGAGCCATTAAATTTATCTTTCACCTACAGAATATTTATGCAAAAATTTCATTTCTCATTCGGTGGAATTAAAAAAGATATTCATTTCCAATAGATTCCAAGCTGCTAGGGTTAAATATATGGTAATAATAAGAAGAGAAACTGGCCTTTTTGTTTACTCAACTGATACTTTTTGTTTGACAAAGTTACCTTTTTGTCTACTCAACTGATTATTCATATTTGTTTCTTAACACCAATTAAGTAATACAACAATGAAAAAAAAGAAAAGAAAAGAAAGAAATAGAAATTACACATATTTTTCAAAAGAAATTATCGATCTTGCTGATCCTCTTTGAACTTTCCGGATCCACAGGGTTGCGTGTTTCCAATGAGTTTTAATATTATTTCTAGGCACTTGCACAAACTAATAAAAGATGAATTCTGTAATGAAATCTAGCCAAATTTTTCCAATTTTCTTTATTTTTAATTCGAATTACAATGCTGCAAATTGAAATACATACAGAATAATTAAATAATATTAGATTATTACAGCTATTACTGAAACATCTCATTATCCAAAATTCAAAACCATCAGCAATTACCTGAATTTATTTAATTTAAGAAAGCAAAATCCACGGATACCAAGCCCTCCCCCAAAATCTAGCACTTTCCTCCTATATAAAATGTATAATTAATATTAATTTTTATTTTACTTTGCATTGTGCAATCACATATTTAATTCCAGTTTTCTAGAATCAAGTGATTACATAAAAGCTAACATAATAAATCTAGTTAATAATGCAAAAAAAAAAAAAAAAAATTATTTCCAAAATTATTTCCTAAAATTATTTTTATACTAACCCTTTACATTTTTTTATTACAAAAAATAAACTTACACTATTAAGATGCTTTGTAACATGGCCTCTTCCACATCCCAACTCTACACAAACAGAAAATTTCCTGCAACATAAATTGCATTATTATGCAAATATTAAAACTAAACAGGCCAAAGTAAAACAAGTAAAATCAATAAAACATTTTGAAGAAACTATAAATGGAATCCAAAAGAATTCTTACAAGATAGTATTAAAAATAAAATATAATGGTTCCGTTACTAAAAATGGAAAAAGTTATATAATTATCCTCAGACTCTTATGCTGTCAAGGCCCACCAGTGGCCGAGCGGTAAAGATGCTGAACACTGGTAGTTCGGTCTGAGGTTCAAATCCCGCGAACGGGCTGGCTGCATGGGCGTTTTCGTGGTTTTCCCCATGTGTAACGTGTATACGAGCCAGTTTCCCTTAGAAAGTCCTCCACGAAGGCATCCCTCCCTTTAGGCAGATAGCCCTCGTGTGCTTTGCCATGATTGAATAACCTAACCTTGTGCTGTCAAGAGGAGGTAAAGCCATCTTATGATAATACACTTTTTCCTAACAGATTTATTCTATTTCTGTATGCTTAAAATTATCTGAGACACTGAATTAACAATATAAATACTTCTACCTACACAGTGCATCTGAAAATTAAAAGCTCCTCTCCTACAGAACAAACCTTGCCCTCCTCAACACGCATCGACACACACACAAAAAAAAAAAAAAATCACATTAAATAGTTATACAGTCCTATACATGTGAATATGAGTGAACAACTTTCAAATAAATAAAAAAAAAATTCAGTACTTAAAATTTAATCTATTATACTTAAATAATAAAATTTGCATCATATAAACAATGGTAAGAAATAATTACAACCATGAATACACAGCCAAAGATATAATTAATTGCATCTCACTGAATCTCTGACAAAACAAAGAATTGATATACTCTGGAATTTTGAGAGGGAATAAAGGAATGTGCAGTAGGGTTTGCTATTGGAAAATTTTTATTCTTGAAACATAGTTTTGGCGACCAAAAAAAATCAGAATTTAATAAAAAACTGCTACTCTGAAAGAATTAATTTGGTCAAGTAACAAAAAATGTAAATTAAGTAACACATGTTAAAACATAAACAATCTACTTGCTTATTGGCAGACAATAGCAACTTTTAGAAATGAAACATTGCCAATTTTTTAGTTAAAGAAAGAATAGAAATATCATATAAACTTAACGAAAATTATAATACTATCAAATTCCTTCTCACACATCTGTATTATTCCTCCTAAAATAATGGCTTAAAAATGGCTTTCATATAGCTAGATAAAACTTCACAGGTCTTACACTACTCCAGCATTTTTTAACAGTAAATTAATGAAAGCCAATGAAACTTGATTACCTTCTAAAATGTTTATAAACACAGAAATTTCTTTTTGTTGCTGTTCTATTTCAGTACAAATATGCTTCATTTTATTATTAAGAGTATTAATTAAAACTTGCTTTGGCTTAATCATTTAATTAAGGACAAGGATGACAACAAAATAATTGGTATGTAGGGTAAAAGGAGGAAGATGATGAGAAAAGTGATGATGATGAAAGAGGATAAGGAAAAGTTGCAAAATAAGAGTGTTACACAGAAGATAACTGAGAAAGGATTTCAGACCTTGTTTCATAAAATTTGCCCAGCAATGTTCATCTGTATCAGTACATGATGTTATGAAGCTTCATTATATACAAAGCTAATTTTTAAAGCTCTGGCAATAATCTTATCATATGGTAATTTAAAAATGTTTAATTTTATTATTTCTTTTACACATAAAATCATGTTCATGCATTTTAATTATAAATAATCTGTATAATTTTCAATATTATTTCTTTAGTAATATTGGATAAGACTTAAAAATATGACCAACAGGTTTTACATGTTACAGTTTCTACAGATG
>KK116622.1:491937-509281 GCA_000611955.2 Stegodyphus mimosarum
AAAAAAAAAAAAAAAAAAAAAAAAAGATAAGTTCTTGAAATATATATTCAACTATCCAAAATCTCTTATCCAGAATCACTAAGGTCCTGTTGCTACTGGTTAGGAAAGATTCTGCTATAATCAAGATAACTTGCATAAAAATTAAATGCAAAAGGATTTTACATCTCCCAGTATATCTTCATCGGAGGTTGGTCTATCATAAGTGGTAAAGAATCAGCCTGTTTCTAAACTGATCAGTGCAAAAATGCATACAAATTAAAAACTCTTATCCAGAATCACTAAGGTCCTGTTGCTACTGGTTAGGAAAGATTCTGCTATAATCAAGATAACTTGCATAAAAATTAAATGCAAAAGGATTTTACATCTCCCAGTATATCTTCATCGGAGGTTGGTCTATCATAAGTGGTAAAGAATCAGCCTGTTTCTAAACTGATCAGTGCAAAAATGCATACAAATTAAAAATTATGAAATAAGTTCAGTTACTGGATACTAGGTTAAGTTAGACTGAAGAATGCACAGCCTGATTTGATTTAATTTAAGCTTATACTGCAATTTTTAATTTATATATATATGTGCAGTTATTAGTTCAGAAACAAGCTGATTCTTTTCTTTAAAGATATGTTAAATCCTTCTGCACTTAATTTTTAGTCATTAATTAAAACAGGACTTGATTACTAACATTTTTTACAATGATACATTGCATTTGCAAATAATTTTTTTTTACTTTACTAACTTTTTATTCCAATACAAATACAATTTGAATTTATAAAATTCAAATTGTATTTGTAAATTGTATTAAGCAAATAAATTGCTACTCACCATGCCATATATGTATTAGTGTCCAAAAGTTAGCATAATTGTTGTTAATGTGAATATTTATGGAAATTTAAGTCAGAATGGTGGCAAACATGATATGCAAGTGTAATATGGTTATATCACAGGAAACAAAGAAGGATATTCACTTTTATTATACAAAAAAACAGTCTGAAAGAAAACAGCACAAACTGATAATTTGTACTTTAGTGAAAAATTTTTTCAAAAAAAAAAAAAAAAAAAGGCTATTTGGCAGTTTAATAAATTGTGTGGTTGCCTCTGGTAGCCACGCATGCTACACAATTATTGCTCATAAGTGCTATGAAAGTGTGGATGAGTTGTGGCTTCAAACAGTAGCAAGCATTAAGGAGAGCTCTTTTCAGTTCTCTAATGGAGTTTGATGGGTGCGGAAGGGCTGAAATTGTCTACGGACTTGTCAATATGTCCCACACATGCTCAATAGAATTAAGATCAGGAGAGTGAGTAGGCCACTGCATGCATTGGATATTTTCATCTTTAAGGAAGTTGTTGACCAGGATCACATGGTTATCATCCATAAATATGGAGACATTATCACCCATAAATATGAATCCAGAACTGACAGCACCTCAGAACAGGTGAACATAAGGGTCAAGGACTTCATCTCTGTACCTTTCAGCAATAATAGACTTCATGTCAAAGACATGAAGGTCTGTGTGTCCATCCAGCATTATGCCTGCCCACACCATGACTCCCTTTAAAGGAAAATTATGTCTTTATGGGTTGTTTCCTGGGTGAACACGAGTTCCATATTCTCTCCATATTGTTATCTAGTGAGAGTCAAGTGTTTAGAGTAAACCAGGACTTGAACACTGAACATCTCACTGACCCACTCTTGCAAATCCAGTTTGGATGAAGGTGTTTATGTGCAGGTATGAAAAACATGCAAACGGCTGGTCTTCTGGCATACAAACCAATACGATGGAGTCTCCTATAAACAGTTTGCCTTCAAATTCATATTTCTGCAATAGCTGTGAGTGCTGATTCGAGTTCTCTAGCACAACTATCTCTCTGACATCCCACAGTTATTGTCAAATATTGATCTTGACAAATGGTGCTATCCTTGATCGATCTTTTACTGGTTGTCAGATAAGACCTCTTATACTGTGAAATCTCTGCCACAGTCTTGAGATCACACACTGAGGCACATTCAGAATTTGAGATACTTCGGTTTTAGATCATCCACATTTCAGAATTCCAATAATTCTTCCTTTCAAAAACATGTCAATTTGGCATCTTGGTACCATCCTATGGCCTTTTTGATGATTTAACTCACTTCTCAGCACAGCAATTGCACATAATCTGCCTCATCTCTGATGGCATTTGAAACGGTTTTATACTCTTTCTGACGTGCGCACGTTTTGTGCATGTCGATGTTGACTGAAATGTTCGCATATGCACACTGTTTTACCTTCAAATAATGATTCCACACGTGATTTTGAACAATTTAATTAATATTTACTCACATTCTTCCACATTTTATTAATTATGCTTAATTTTTAGACACCAGTATGTATGTATGTATGTTGTGTACACATATGTATACACATGCACACATACATACATATCTGAATCTGGTCTTAAGAACAGAAAATACCTTCTCTGCTGATAGAAATTTATAAGTATGAAAAATCTATCTGAACCTTTACCTAATTTCATTATATAAACATTAAGTACAGAATTATACAAACAATCACATTATCTGAAATAAATTAGAAATGTACTACCTAATGATGTCATAAACTCGATCAGCAACACGATCACCAATCTACGGAGAGAAGACATTATAAAAGAGTTTTGTATATCAAATATTCAAATGCAAAAATTTCATGAATACATTAAAATTTTAAAACATGCTGTAAATTATGGTCATAAATTACAAGACCAATATAAATTAAAACAAACACATATTACAAAGGAAAAATAGTTCTTCATTCAAGACGGAAGAGAAACACGCCAACATGGAAAATAAAACAGGAAAATCGACAACCTTGTATTCAGCATAGATTCTGAAAAGTCCTAATCGATTTCAATGGTCAAAACGGGTCCCCCTTTATCCGGAGCAAAAAATTCTGCAAAAGCAAGAAAGCGAATGTCGATCGTATTTATACCCACAAGTGACCAGTGGAAGAGTCGATAGCATAACCCTTCATTTTTTTTACTATTTCTGCTGATAGATGGCGCTATCAGCTCTTCTACTGGTCGCTTGTGGATACAAATACAATCGACATTCGCGTTCTCACTTTTGCTCCTGATGAAGGGAGACCCGTTTTGCCCTCGAAATCAATTGGGACTTTTCAAAATCTATGCCGAATACAAGGTTGTCGATTTGTCTGTTTTATTATGGTTCTTCATTACTAAAGTTACTCCCAAACTTTAATCACTAATCTACCAAGATGTAACATGTAGCAAAGTTAGGATGAAAGGGCTGGTTCTTGGGCTTCTTGCACATGAAACCAGAAGTAGAGACTGGTGACGTAGCTGGGTTCGCTTGCTAATCTTTTGCTTTGAGAGTGTCTTGTTCTGCCTTCAGTTTTATTAAGTATTTCCTTGAAAATCAAAAAGCTTTGAAGAATCGTATAGCAGACAATATGAGTCAAGGTTTTTAAGTCATGAATTTATATGTATTTATTTCTAAGCTAGTGATATAACTACGACATAGTGAATTATACTTCGCATAAAACATAAGCTTAAACTACTTTTTAAGATTGAATATACATTAAAAGTTGTTCACTTTTTTTGCAATAAATTTTTAAATATATGTAAATAGCAAACCATTTACAATGAATATTGATAAATATCTTCATTTATGAAGAATTCCTTTTGCATTAAAACTATAAATATTTGCACAAATAATGCTTTTGATGTTAGTTACAAAATAATTTCCATAAATGGAAAATTAAAAATATGCACGTACATTTTCAGAATATATGTTAGAAAGGTCTTTTTCATCTACTAGATTAAAAAATAATTAATGCTAATAACAGATTTCATAACAAATTCAAATAAATTTTGTTTCTTTTACGCTTCAATTAGCATTTGGAACGAGGTAATTATACGTTTGCAATGACTAGTATAAAAGCATTATTATGGCATTAATTACTCATAATAAAAATATTTTAAACTAGTATTTGTATACCAATTAACATATATATTCTTATATATTAAAAGTATAAGTATATATTCTGATAATAATTTATTTTTATCCAGATATTCACTGATCCTGGTATTTAATATTAGCTTTCTATTCCTTTAAATTTTTTTTTTATCCTGCAGAAGCATTAGCTCAGCCAATTTGTCTCGAAATGGCATTTTACGTCGAATCATTATAAACAGCTATATCCCTTTCAAATTGTTGCCACCAAATATTATCCCTCTGTATTATATTTAAAGAAATGAAATAATAAAGAATCTGCATATATGTTCCTCGCATTCTGAAAAAACAACGATACCTAGAGCCATCAAATATTGAATAGTGTAGTCCTCCACCCAAATATGGGCACTTGGAAGGCCCCAAATTTTTAATTTGTTTTATTATCTAGTTCATATTTTTTAAATTTTAATGAATTTTTGATTAAGAAACTCAATGATTTCAAAGCAAGCAGTGACAACATACTGTACAGAATAAAATATTTTTATCTCCAACACATGAGACTATCTATCAGAAATTCTAAAAATATCCTGTTTATAAATATTTTTAGCCTAAAGGGGTTTAGCACAAATCCTCTCAAAATGTATATGTATGTGTAAATGTAAAAAATACCCCTTTGGACGTAATATAAAATTTGAAAGCCTTCAGATTTTCTTTTTTTTATTTATTTGCTGGGAAATAATTTTTCAATGCTGCTTTCTCTTTTCTTTTCTTCTATCATTTCAAAGTTCCAGATATGCCTTTATAGAACTTAAATTCTCACTTCCATCAAGCAAACCTTATGATTTTTTTTCTTTCTTTTCTGTTGATTTTGCTGCCTTGATATATTTTGATTTCTTAACCAAGTCAGGTGTATTAACAGTTTGGATTCATTTTTTGTTGGTAATCCTAACAACCTATTTTTCATTCTCAAAATCAGATTCATTGAAGTTAATTGTTGCATATTTTAGCATTTTTTGTGTCAATAATATCTGCTCTTTGACATCTGTTCAGCTATTCTTTTTTTAATTGAATGCTTCTCTGTGAAAATTGATGAAATATTATGTTTGTTTTATGATACATAGTACCGCAGGTAGCGATGTCACAGAACATCAGATCTCAATATTTTCTCGTTACAGATATTTTCTAAATACAAATTCAATTTAAATATATCTTTAGTTATAATTTTCAAGTAAAATGAAGATCTTTCTAAGAACTAAGAGATCTAAGCTTTTGCACAGTGGAGCTGTGGTCAATAGGTGAGGTTACAAACCCAGTGATGTCATATACATCTGGTATGCTCCCTGAGAAGGTTCGTATCGGAATCGTTCCGCTCAAAGAAATAACCCAGCTCTTCTCTTTATTTAGTCCCGTACTGAGGTAAAAGAATACGTGGCCAGATATTCTGGTTGATTAACAATTCAATCTTGGGGGCCACTATAATACGGAAGTACTGGAAAAATTTTAGGCCTATGTATATTATTTTTTGATAATTTATTGTCTCATATGCATACCATAGAATTTATCATCTATTTGCATTATGTTTCCAATACACAGCAATTAATATTATGATAGACATCCTCTAACAAGATGTTTCCCATCTAAGTGTTAAAAAGGATGCGATTAAAAAAAATCTGATATGGACACTTGTATAACCCATTAAATTACACACATTTTTCTACACTTCATCTAAATTTATTTCCTTAAATTATTCCAACTTAATTAAACAATCTCTAAAGGTAAGATGAAAATGATGTCAAAAACTGCAAATTTAGAAATTAAACATCTTGTTCAATTTTGCCGCATGGAAGACAAATGTCTTATAATTTTATTTTTTCATAATGAGTATAAGACTTTCTCAGATATAAATACAAGACCTGGAAGATCACATTAAAAGGTTTAATTGTTAGTTGAAAAAAAATTTTTTTTAATTTGACATTGCCCAAACATGAATATTTTCATATTAAGCACTTCTGTAATTGGAAGTATATGACTGTGAAAATAAAGGCCCGCTAAGGGCTTTTAAGCTAGATAGGGAGGTGGGTGTATATAGTACATATAGTATATACATAATTACAAAACAATTTCTTTAAAAACAAAACACAACTATGCATAGATTTTTTCACACATTAAGCTGCTGAAAAAGTTATCAGTAAAGACATAAAGTAAGAAATTGACAACTAATTTTTCAGAAAGGCCAAAAAATTGAAATTCACAAGTAATAAATTTCAAATAATCCTAAATGCAATAAAGAATTCAATAAATGTTAAAATCAAAATGTTTCAAACAAGCAATACCCCAATTCAAAACATCAATGAAATTTAAAGAAAACTGAACATAGTAGAAGAGGAATTCAATCAACTTCAATGCCACTTCATCAGGAGGAGGAACACTGAAATCAATTGAAACCTCACTTCTACAAAAATCCTTGTTTTTCTATATCCTGATTTAGCCAATGAACCATTTCAATGTATTTTAATTATAATAGTTTACCTGAAAAAGTTACACACATATATGTATGTATTTTCACGTAGAGACATCACGAAAAAATTCCTTTTAGATCTATTTTGGCAAAAAATTCCCTTGTTCTGTCTGTATGTACAGATTTAGATAAAAAATACATATCAAACAAATATTAATTTAAAAGTCAATCAACAAAAATCTTCTCTCATCACACAAAAAGCACACTTTTGTTTTAGGAGATTATAAGAATTCTGTTGTCATTCCTTTCTTTCTATCAATGAGCTATAAAATTGCACGTATTTTACAGAAATTTAACTTTTGGGTTGTTTATTCTCGTATCAATAAAATTCCATGTTCCACACTTAAGGACCTCCTTCTGGATATGAATTCCGGAATATTTACAGGATTCCTTGAAAGTATAGTTTAATTTACATTGGTCAAACAAAGAGAGCCTTAAAGTTTCGCATTATAGAACATGAGACATATGTTACGAAAAAGGAAACACAGAAGTCCTCTCTTGCCCAGCATTGTCGGTCAGAAAATCACACTTTCCATTTTTATGCAGCCAAAATTATTCAAAAAACATCTTTCATTGATGAATTAGATTTTCTAGAGGTGCTTCACATTCAAAAAAATCTGTCTGTTCCAGTTAACGACCCTAATTCCAATCCATCTTTAGCTTCACCTTAAAGGAAATTATGTTTTCATCAATAGATGGTGCCAGTAGCTTAACTTCTGTCCAGCCATTCTTATCTTATTTTAGCACTATGTCTTATCTCGTTCATTTGCTCTTTGGCGGCTGAAGATGATGGTTCGGTAAAACCATCAAAACTAGTCCTGTTGGTTGACTTCTAAAATAATGTATGTACAGCAAAAAAATTGCCCACATGGATTTGGGAATGGTCAAAATGGATATTGCTTTTGAAATAGGAATAATTTGTAGGTGCCATGTGGTTCCACGACTGCTTTTATTATGGAATCAGAAGCCCTTTCTCATCCCAAAGAATTTTGCCATATAAACTCTGCAAGACAAGGCTTATAATGATGGACAAACATGCATCAATGACTTTTATTCCACCATTTAGCAGAGTGCCACAGTCTGTCAATATTTTATGTACGAGCAGCTATTGCTAGATCAATTCTTCTGCTTCATATTGCTTACCAACAGTCTGAATGAATCATCGTTCAGTCTTGCACATAGTTGACAATTTTTGCCATACCTCTGTAGTCAGAATTATCTCTATTGTTTATTTTGTCACTGCTTCTATATCCAAAACCTGGGATAGAAAGCACCATTTTCTTGGCATAACCTGCTAAATAACCAGTATTGTGGAAAAACCCTTTTTGCAGACAAATTATCCTTAACAAGAATTAACAGATTTTCGCTCATGTCCATAATTTTTTAAAGGCCCCTATTTGCTTATTAGATTAGATATAGAGAATGTTTACTCCCTCATAACTATTTTAGTCAATACTATATTCTCGTAAAAGCTGAACTGCTTCTCCTACCACTTAATTGACATCATTTCCTCTACCCAGTAAATAAATTGTGGCACTATTATAAATATTCTGAGTCAAAATGTATGGTTTTTCTTTCACTTGCAGTTTTTCATGCTACATTTCCACATACTTTCATTGATATGTAATTTCATTTAATGACCATTTTCAAACATTCAAATGAGACGTAAAACACATCTTTCTTGATGCATCTTCTTTATTTCTCAGCACACCAAACATTTTTAATTTCTTTCTTTTCAATATATATATATATATTTTTCTCAATGGTTGGCACTTTCCTATAGTGGCACTGGTCACTACCAAGGCCAGAAATGGTGGCTATTTTATTGTAGAGGCACCAAATAAGCAACTACCATTACCATCCTATGAAGGGACAGACAATTTTACATCCATGCCGTTTCTGGTATTTGAACCCAGGCCCTCTGGTATCGCAGTCAGGGTCTTCTAACTATTATACTGTCTGGGCTGCTTCTTTTCAACATGAAAAGAAAAGAATATACATTCACTCATGACAAGAAAATTATAAGTGATTATGAGTTGTTAACATTTATATGAAAAAGAAAATAAGATAATATGCCATTAGCAAATTATAAATGATTGTGGTTAAGACTAGAAGCCATTTTATGATGTTTTGCACTGGTGATTTATCAATAGTCTTGGCACCATTTACAAAATACAGGCAGTGATCAGGAAATATAAAAATAAACATATGTGTTACATTTTCCTCTTTCCATAACGTTTTGTTATTTCTGAAAATTTTCTGCTTGGCATCTTTCTTCACATTGCAAATTTTGTATTTGGCGAATCGTTTCACTGCAGCCACTGCAACACACAAATATCAAATTTTTAAATCTCTAATGTTTCTAGCCTCCCTTTTTTACTTTGCATATTGTTTATTAATAGGTACACAGAGGTTTAATTTATTATGTCACAACAATTATGACTCTCTGCTTTAAACTGTATTTTTTAGGATTTTCTAGAGTCTGACTTGAATTACACTATACGTGTGAAAAATCTCAATAACTATGCAGATAACTAATTCTTTTCCATAAATTCAATCTGAGATGAAATTAGTTGTGTTCAGTGTTCTTTTTCAGCTACCAGTGAGGTTGTTATCAAGTATACTAATTTCTCAGATGCTTCAGTTTCACTCATTTGGAAATAAAAAAAAACTATTCATTTAATTCAATTAGTTTATTTTTTATTAAATAATTTCCTATAATAAATTACACAATTTTTTTTTCCAATCCTCTTTTTCATATTGACAGCACTGCATTTTTTTTTTCAGATTGAATCAAAACTACTCAGAACTTCCTTTATTTCATATGTTTATACCAAATGGCAGTTGTGATAACAGTGCTGTTTAGCAAATGTGACCATTAACCGGAGGTATTTAACTGTCAAAATAGTATATAGTATACGATGACACTGACGACATGTACTATAATAACACAATCTTAAGCATGATTTAATTGTTGCATATTATTGTAATTATTGATATGTATTGGGCAAGTGCAATAAAAGGTAAGTTAATTTTTTCTCTTATCTGCATAAATTAATAATATTTAACATTAATACAAATATATTAATAATTCTTCTGTTACTGGGGCTGGATTCAAAAATGCATGGAATGTGTATGCATGTATGTATATATATATACACATCATACACACATACATACATTTCTAAACCCGGTCCCGATAAGAGAAGAGTACGATAATTTAACATAGAGAAATCTATAATTAAGATTTTTTTTTTTTTTTAAGTAGTTTACACATCTTAGGGGCAAAAATATACAATCGCTAGGGTTACACTCACTGAGAAGCAGAAAACGTGGATATGGCATGTGAGAAATGGATTCCGTTCAATTATTCTTTCCCAAAACTGTATGAAAGCTTGTTGTGTCCCAACTTCTTTTTCACTCATTGTACACAATCTGCATACAGGCCGTCAATGCTTAATTACGTAACATACGCAATACAAACACAGCCACATAGGTTTGAGCACATTTTTAGGTATGCCTAGACTTACTTCATCTTGTAGGACGTTATATATGTTTCCATCCTGCAGAGTAGCAGACCATTCGCGATGCACTCGTTTCGCTTTCCTATCAAATACATTTAAGGTAGTTTCTTTCGAAAAATACCTCAGTTCTCTCCTGAGATTATTTGATAAAACTCTAGCTACAGGCATCCGACTAGATTGTAATTTGTACATTCTATAATTTAAAGGATTAAACAAACTTGCTTCCTCAAATTTGGGACGAGTCCGTCTAATAAAATTCAATGCATGCGTCGGAGCAAACATAATCTGACTTTTTTAAACTGTTTGATGCCAGTTAAATATGTCAAAAAATGTTGCCTAAAAACAGTAAAACGAATAATTTATTTTTTAGATATTCAATAACAAAAATTCATGTATATACAATTACGTCAAAACAAAATTGTCTACTTCAGAAACTTCTAAAAACTTTCTAAGCTTTTCTGCCCGCTGTTATAAGAGGGTATTTAAACAATTTTTGTACGGTTAGAGTTGTCTTGAGAATTCAATAAACTTCAGGCTTTTGATTATTTGCATTAAACATTATTTAACTAATAACTTTATGAAATAGAAAATATTATTTTTTAATTTGAGTATAAATTTCAAAGTTTTAAAGACAACTTTTCCTCTTATTTAGCGTAGATATATAAAAATAGCGAAAATAAGTTAACTTAAGGCATCTTTTGTCACAAAGTCAAGTCACTCATTATTAAAATTAAATCACAGCTTATTAAAATGAGGTTATTATATAAATTTTGCGAGATGCAGAAATCTGTAATTGCCAAATGGCAAAATTCACTTCAACTACCTGTTCCTTCAAAGCATGGTTGTAAACATGGGGTCTGTTTCTGCTACGAGAAAACGTGTAAAAGTTAGTAAAAACAAAAAGAAATCATGGAGTAAGTTTTGTGACGTAAAAGATGTTGAAGAATATTTAGAAGAGAAACGTTTTGAAGAAAGAATTGGGTATGTTATAACAATATAAGATTGATCATTTTTCAGAATATCTTTATTATTCGTGCATTTTGTTCTTGTCGTTTGAATGGGCTGGTTGTTTTCCTTATTTGTGGCATGAATATGAATTTCCCTTTAGAAGCTCTTCCCTAATACGTACATTATCTTAGACAGAAACCCTCCGATTTCTGATGCTTTTTTGAAGTCAATGAACACACATGAGCATTAATATTACGATTTGTTTTGAAAGATCTCGATTTTAAATTAGAAAAATGTGATTGCTTTGGAGGTAAAATTTAATAAACAACGTGCTGTTTGTTTCATATACATTTCGTAAATATTGTTTTCAATCAGCTAATTGTGTGTCCCCAAAAATTGTTTTCGAAAAATATACAGCTGATTTTGCATCTTCTAAGCGAATGATATAGGTCAAAATTAGCTGCTGAATGCAATATTGTAATCCAGAGAGAATTGTAACTGCAGTAGTGATCACTAAAGCCAAATTTTTTAATGTACTTCTCTGTTATCGGGACCAAATTCAGATATATATGTATCATCTGTGCATGTATACATATATGCTTACAAATGTATGTGTATGCATGCGCACATGTATATACATATATATATATATATATATTTGACACATAAATACGTACATACACGCATGTATACATACATAATATTTTTTAATCTGATCCTGATAACAGAAGTGTACCTTTTTTAATAATGTATGGTGCAACTCCATGATTTTACTTATCTAAATTTTTTCTTTGCATATCAAACTTAAAGTGTAAAATCTCTGAAAAAAAAGCAGTTTTCGCATGTGCAAAAACCCAATTTATGCTTAAAGCCTGAAATAAAAACAAAAAATTTAGATACGCGTGAAGTTTCTTACCAAAAATGTTTGACGTCAATTTAAACTAAAATAACCACAATAAATTCCAAACAATTTCAACACAAATAAATTTAAAAAAATAACAACACAAAATTAAAGCGTTGCAATGATTAAAATAATTCTCTACAAAGTTAAAACAATAAAAAAGTAAATTCACTTACCATTCAAAGTAGTTCCCAAAAAAGCAAAATATTAATTTCAAAGAAAACCAAAATTAAGAAGAAAAAACACACACAATTTTATTCAATAAACTATATTTTAAACTCATTCCAGTTAACTTTTCTTACAATTTCAGTAAACTTATTAAATGTGTCTTCTCCTTTTTCAGAGCAGTAATGATAAAACATATAAACTGCCGGTTGGAATGCGCTTTAGCCCACTGCTTGGCGGCGATTGTTTTTGAATGAGCAATAAACGCGCCAACATGGGTAACTCCGTATAACATGTGTACGTTGCCTACATTGTGCAATTCGCTGAAGTTTTTTTTAAGTTTAAAAGGAACACTGTGCACATGGCATTTTCTTGTAATTTATTTTCATTATTTTAGCTTATTTTGTTCATTTGTGCATGTTGCCTACATTGTGCAATTCGATGAAGTTTTTTTTAAGTTTAAAAGGAATGCTGTGCACATGGCATTTTCTTGTAATTTATTTTCGTTATTTTAGCTTATTTTGTTCATTTGTGTACGTTGCCTACATTGTGCAAATCGCAGATTTTTTTTTAAGTTAAAACGGAACGGTGTGTACATGGTATCGTTTGTAATTTTAATGCCCTTTTAAAAAAAATTCCTTCTTTCTTCAATGCCATTTTGGTTACGTTTTCGCGGAGCGTGTCAGGAAGGTTATGTAACAGCATAAAATGTGTAAGTATTACAACATAAAATGTAAATAATTAATTTAAACCTAACTGACAAATATTTTAATGATCATAATGTTCGTTTTGCATATTATTTTATTATCTTTTTGTAGCAACAGTTTCCATACTAATTTATGCTTTAGAATTCTATGTTTTGTTTACAATAGGTTTTCGCGGAGCGTGTCGGGAAGGTTGCAATTGCAAAGACGTTTCGCAGAAACACGCTGAATTGGCGATTTTCAAAACATCGCCAAGCAGTGGGCTAAAGCGCATTTTCACCAAACTGCCAAATAAAATAAGTCACGGTTGGAATGCGCTTTAGCCCACTGCTTGGCGGCGATTGTTTTTGAATGAGCAATAAGCGCGCCAACATGGGTAACTCCAAATATCCGCCAACATGGCTGACTGGGTATTTTGAAGCTACGGAAACATGCAGTTTTCGCGCATGCGTATTTCCTATTTTATAAAGAACGGTTTTATTGGTAATATGAGATGACGTAGCGGTTTATTCGAAATTCTTACGTGTTAATTTAAGTAGTTATTTCAGTTGTCGTTGTATTCTTTGAATGCGGTGTTTTTGTGTTGAGTGTTTGCTATTTTCGTACCTTATATTTCGCTAAATACCGAGTCGGTATGGATTTAGCTGTGATGCTGAGAGAGGTGAGTGAATGTACATGTACATTTATTACTTTATTGGAAGTGCAAGTTGCTTAATTTTTATATTTTGTTGCCTTTTATTGAAATAATTTGGCTCAGCTGAAGAACAGAACGCTGGTATCGTTTGCAATTTATTTTATTTTGTTGATTTGTGCACATTGCCTACATTGTGCAATTCGCTGATGTTTTTTTTAAGTTAAAACGGAACGCTGTGCACATGGCATTTTCTTGTAATTTATTTTCGTTATTTTAGCTTATTTTGTTGATTTGTGTACGTTGCCTACATTGTGCAATTCGCTGAAGTTTTTTTTAAGTTTAAAAGGAACGCTGTGCACATGGCATTTTCTTGTAATTTATTTTCGTTATTTTAGCTTATTTTGTTCATTTGTGCACGTTGCCTACATTGTGCAATTCGCTGAATTTTTTTTTAAGTTAAAACGGAACGGTGTGTACATGGTATCGTTTGTAATTTTAATGCCCTTTTAAAAAAAATTCCTTCTTTCTTGGATGCCATTTTGGTTACGTTTTCGCGGAGCGTGTCGGGAAGGTTATGTAACGGCATAAAATGTGTAAGTATTACAACATAAAATGTAAATAATTAATTTAAACCTAACTGACAAATATTTTAATGATCGTAATGTTCGTTTTGCATATTATTTTATTATCTTTTTGTGGCAACAGTTTCCATACTAATTTATGCTTTAGAATTCTATGTTTTGTTTACAATAGGTTTTCGCGGAGCGTGTTGGGAAGGTTGCAATTAATTGCAAAGACGTTTCGCAGAAACGTGCCGAATTGGCGATTTTCAAAACATCGCCAAGCAGTGGGCTAAAGCACATTTTAACCTAAGTCACATTTCTGATTATATGAAAGCAAAGTACTTTTAACATGTCTCCACATGCTTTCAATAGTATTAATATGACAACCAGATTCGCTGTCTACAAAATTAATACTGTTATTCACTGACAAATGCTAAAATCCTTCTTTTCGTAAATCCTTGTAGGAGCTCCATCCATCCAATTATACAGCTGTTCCTTCTGTCGTTTACATTAACCAAGAACAATCTCCCAAACTTTCTTTCCACACCTCCAAACACCCACTGCCCCTCAACATGATGACTCCGATTATATTTCTTCTTTCCAAACTTCGACTCATCAATTTCTACCACTTTATCCTTATCCCCTATTTTCTCAGACATATCACATATAAAATCCATTCATAAATTCATTAATAAAACTACACTAGTCACACAAAGCATGTGAACCAGAATGCCATGACTTGGCTATGTCAAATGTTTTTCTAAGATTCAAAATTTCAGAAGTTACAATAAGAATTTCCTCTGAAGTCAACTTACTGCTGGAAAATAAGACTCAAACCTAAAACTTCATTGAGAACCACATACTGTACCCTCAACAATTTTCCTACAAATCCATCTGAGAACAGAATTTTTCTTCTGATTTTTCATATCAGACCCACACTTCTTACATATCAAGTTCGGCTTCAAAAATCCTCTAGCCTATAAAAATTGCAAAAATACACTTCTGTCAGCATGATGACAGCCAAAACACTCCAACAACATATCTTCTCGAACTAAATCTAGCTTGAATACACTTTAAATCACGTGGCTGATATATCTCCACAACTTCCTTCATGGAACTATTCGCCATTATTTAACACATAACCAAACAACTACCAGGACAAAATACAACTACATTTCTCACAAAACTTTCCACATAAAAAGGGTTGCAATACAAAATCCCAAGTAAACCATCCAATACAAAATATCACCACATTTGGCGACCACATGTATCCCAGGCCGTATATGGCATTTGTAGCCTGTTTTGTTGCTGGTAGCATTATTTGCTTGATCAAAAGCATAGTCACAGCTTTTAGAAAATTTTCAGTCAGACATTAATATGTTGAAGTTAAGTCATGTACAGTAGGTGCTGTGTAATCCGATGACGTTTGTGTACGGCTACTTTAATAACATTAAATGATGAGAAAAAATATCTTTCAAATTAGCAATAAAATTTAACTACTTTAATATAAGTAGAAACATACAAATGCTTACTTTTAAAACATTTTAATTTTAAACAAAAAATGTGCGTACTAGTGGATTGTCTACAAGTGTTATGGGAAAGTTTATTTATGTACTGTTTCTTACATGTCTGGAAATTATTTGACTGATGCTGTACCCTAGTCTGAATATTTGAAATGCGTCTCTCATGCCAGCATTTATAGGGAATTTGCCGAGTTCATCTTTATCTTCATGAGAAAGTTAGTTACAAATGTGCTTTAATTTGTTTCAGAAAGCAGCTTGCAGATTTCTTCTTCTGTCTGAAGAAAAGCATCTAATTGTCCTCAAAATCAAGCAAGTTATTCAAAGTCTGCACCAAACAAGGCAAAATATCACTTTTCTGCCTAATTTTAAATGGAGGCCCAAAATAAAAACCAAGCAGTTTGGTGAATTAAATCCCTTATTTGCTGATATTTTTGAGTCATTGGCAATTTTGAATTTATTTTGACCTTATTTGACAAATTTATTCTGATTTAAAAAATTCATTCTGCAATATTTTGATAATGTTAAGTAAATTGTTGATCCCGATAAGTGATGTATTTTCTGTTTTCGGGTACAGATGGGTGGTACTTCAGTAATTCGATATACTTCATTATCCATGGTAACATTAAACAGCATCTACTGTGACTGCTTATGCTTTCACTTAATCATCGGTTATTTATATATGTGTGCATAAAAGTAAATAATTGCTACATTTAAATTTAATTTTGGTACAAAAACTGCAGGTATCTGTGATTGTCAATCCTGTAATTTGATTCAGTTGAATAAAGGTAGCTAGTTGACCTCATTTCTGCCGTGTTCAATTCGACATTAACTCGCTGGTTGTCACTTGAAATATATATTATTTGTATTTCATTGGTGCCTATAGTAGAAGGCATCTTGCCAAAATGATTTTCTGAATTTCAGAAATTCAGATTATAAATTTTAAAGATTTTTGGTTTTTTTTTCCATTTTTGTCTAGTTTTGTTTCATTGTGTATCAAGTTAAAATGCATAGCATTAAGAATGTATGTTATTATTACTGTTTCACATTTTTGATTTAAAAATCAGTCATTTGGGAATCAATGAAGCAATATTTTAAAGAATTGTTATATTTTACACTTTTTCAATTGTGCATCTACATCAATTCAATAGCAAATTTTTTATCATTATGTATTTTTAGACGAGCAGGATCATTAGTACCAATATAAAAGGAACATTCTGAGTTTGAAAATTTTTCTTGATATGCTATAAATTTAAAAAAAAAAATGTTATGTAAATTTTTCTTGATATGCATTGTAAATTTTGTCTGCTTCCCTTGTTTGATAGAGAATTCCTTTTAAAATTCTTTATATAAATAAAAATTTTGACTTTGTTTTCAATTTAAAATGTGCCAATAATTCCTGTAGCATTGGCAGAATGTGCCTTAAGTCATAAGCAGGATGGATAAAATCATGTGGAGCTGTATTTGTATAATTACTTATTTTACTCTTTGCTTTTACCACCTTTGTTTCATTAGGTTTTTAAAAATTAGATCTTTAAAAAAAAAAAGGCAAGACAGACTATTTTAAATCACAGCACAGTTTGTACTGACTAATAAGCATTCTCGTAAATAGAAAAAATTATGCCAGTCAAAAGATTAAGGAACTTACCTATTGTATGATTCTTTAAAGTTTATTTAACATTTGGTACTTATATATCAACACAACACCTTACCACAATTTGATGATATTTTATAGGGGGAAAATTATTTTTTACTATCATTTATCCATAATTGTAAAAAATAATGTATTAGATACATATTTTACACTTTAATTAGGTATATGTACCAAAAAAAATCAATCAATAAAGCTACTTATGAGCAGAGTTTTTTTATTATTTGTCCTGGTGAAAATTTCATGTTGATTGTTTTAAGATTAGATTCA
>KK116622.1:509299-538143 GCA_000611955.2 Stegodyphus mimosarum
TAAAAATTTTCTTTTTTTTTTTTTTTTTTTTTTTTTTTGTTGCAGGCAAATTCCATAAGTGCATAGTTTAAAATTGTGTCCGAGACAAAAAATATCACGATTTGTTGATAAACAAAAGTTGCAACTTGTAACACAACAAAAAGAGTGCATAGAAAAAATAGCAACATAGTTTATTAAAACAGAAAAATTATTATGCACATAATTTCTTAGTCTGCCGCATTCTAAAAAAATTACTGAATACTACTGAAGTGGTTGCGCAAATATATAAACACCTGGCATTTTGTGTTTGTTTTACTGTTTTTTTTTTCCACACTATATTTTATGGGGGGGGAGAATAAGAAAGAAACTTCAGAATAAAGCGTAAAATGTCACAATTGTTACAAATACTTGACCAAAAAATAGTCATCACTTTTATTGATGGATCCCAAGCATGTTTTTATGATATAATGTTTTGTGATGTGGTGCACTTCAAATTGCAATAGTTTCATAATTTAATAATAATAACTTCATAAAATTAAAAATAAAAATGTTAACTTTTATGTTTGAACATGCGATAAAATGATGGGAAAGGAAGAGAAATCCTTTTAAACTTGTTTTATTTATTTCAGAGGAGCAGTATCTGAGAAAACTGATGCCGAACTGTTCTTTGTTCAGACTGGTACTGAAGAAACAGGTATATTTTACTTATTATTTTGTTTATAGTTTTTATGTAATTTTTAATGTAATATTAATTAGTTTGTTTCAAATAATTTTGTATTTCACAACAGTTTGTATTATTAGCATTTTTGCTTATTTTTGTAATTGAATTTATATTGCAAAGTAATAGATTGACTTTTATACAGTAATTGAATTAAGTGGACATATTTGTAGCAATAGTGGGGTAATGTTATATAATATAGGGTACTTGCTTATTATCCCGTCAACCATGAAACTGTCACCAAGTAGTGTGATTTAATGCTAGTTATGGATAAGTGTGACGTCACAACACTTTCATCTGCACTTTTTTTTTATGTAACCCCAATTGTTTCTATTATGAACAAGCATATAAATTAACTGTTATTGCTTTATTTTTCCCTTGCATTTTAAAAAACAAATGATTAAAATTTGAGATGTGCCTTCTACAGAACAGTCAGCAGTGGATTATTTTCAAAGTTATGGAATCTTATATCAACAGAAGTATGTATTTAATGGCCATGATATGGTCAACTTAATATGGCTGACAAAACAGATTGGAAAAATAACGCACTGGAAATTTGTGCTTAAGCTTAGCAAAATTGTAGAAATCAACAAAAGCCTTTTTACAAAGTGTAGAAACAAAGCAGGTCGAATACTAATTTTTTGTTAAATAAGGCATCTGTTCCTTCAGAATTCTGCAGGAACGGTTGGCGCAACTGTGATGGAATCCTTCAATTTTCACTGTCAGCTGTATCATATGTAAGTACCTGACATAGAAACTGTTTTAAAAGTTTGCTAATGACTTTAAAATCTTTTCATTAAAATTTTCACATATTTACAGCCAATCAATAACATATTCATGCAGTAATATTTTATGTCATTAGTATACTCTTATTTTAAAAGTGCAAGCATTGTTGAAATTTTGGTTGAGATATGCTGAGATATATGCCGAGTTTTAAAAATATCAAGAAATATCTCATCTTCATTGCAAACATATTGTTTTGTGTGTACAGGTTTGTAATAGATTTAATGACACAGAACCAATAATAGCTTGATAAAGTTTATTTTACCAAAAAAAAAAAAAAAAAAAAAACTTCACAGTTCTGCAATTTTTCACAAAAATATTTATACAGCTCTTCAGAGTATCGCAGGTACAATCAGTAGTCTGGCAGCTCGGTCAAAGAATTTTAATGGAATCGGTAAATCTGTTCACTTTTTTTATTTCAATGGTCTTGTAAACCACATCATGTCTTATGATATGCTTATTTTATCCTCATTCTGTGAGATTTGTTTGTCACATCTGTTTCAC
Organism: Stegodyphus mimosarum; assembly: GCA_000611955.2. Taxonomy (NCBI): domain Eukaryota; kingdom Metazoa; phylum Arthropoda; class Arachnida; order Araneae; family Eresidae; genus Stegodyphus; species Stegodyphus mimosarum. Next base: position 511,284 of record KK116622.1, read on the forward strand.
ATAACCTTTGTTTAGAAAAGTTGGGGTAAAGGTGAAAGAATGGATGGAATGTTCATCCTAATATTCTAAAACTTGCAGAAATTCAGAAAAAAGACTATAAAAAATATAACGCTTGTTTCCATCAAAAATAGCCATACAGTTTGTTTAGTTTATTTTCATGCACTTGGAGTTTCGCTGTAGCAGTATAAGCTAGTGTTAAATATACAGGAAACTGGATTTGAACGAAAGATTTATTTGTTTTGCTTGGGGATTTGTTATAAACCAGGTTCACCCTAGCAGGTTCAACTCTAATTTAATTTCATCAGAAAAAGTTATAATTTATATTTAACCTGTTCTTAAGATTTTAATAGAAAGTAAGAGAAGCTATGAGGGGAAAAGAGCCTTTAAAATATGATTTAAAGTAATTATTGCAAATAAAGTATCAATAGCTTTTTGGTGAAATTATATTTTGCCTAAAGTATGTATCAGATGATTCAAAAGTGTTGAATTAAAACAATTGTTTGGTTGTATGAAGTGTTAGTAAAACACATATCAATTAAGTTATCTGGTGATGTGAACTTTTCTTTTAATAAATTGTGTCAATATGACCAATATTTGATAACTACTAGTGCATTTTATTAGTATTATGTAGTTGTTTTATGGTATAAATGCAGACTTTTCATTCGCAGAAAATTAAAATATATCCAATTCCGTATGTAAAGATTTTAAATTTAACTAACAAAATATTTTCTTTATCAGAATAACTCTTCAATTAAAAAAATATGAACGTCAGAATTCACATGTATGTTTTATATTTTCTAAGCTGTTTCAAAGAAGATAAAGAAGCCCTTGAAATGTCATCAGAATATTGGAGCTTTCTCTCAAGTGCAACCTCCTGTCAATTTGTGAGTTATAAAAATAATTTCCTTATAAGTTTGTTGCCTATATTAATTTCATTTAAAGTTTTGTTATAGCCAAACTTGTATTCATTTTTTGAACTTTGTTTAACTTTATATAGTTTCTTGGGTAAAAATATATTTACGAGTGCCCCTTAGGAAAAATTGGTGGTTTTGTCGGTATATGGACGCCAAGTTTGCGCAACCCAGTATCCATGTACACTTCGACCTATTTTCACTTAAAAACGCATTAGAGAATTGCACAAACTCAACATTGCACACTCCCTTGATTGTCCATGTATATATCGACCTGTTTTCACTTAAAAAGTCAAAGTACCACCTTTTTGACTAAACAAAAAATATATAATCTCAATAAACTACATTTAAAATCAAACAATGAAATAACATAAAAAAGGAAATTCATCTTATAGCATCTAAGCACTATACAAAGGAAATATCCACTTACATTATTTAAATATTTCTCTGTCTTCAGTCTGTGGCACACAAAATTCCTTAATAGCATCCAAATATTTTTCCTCAAACCATGTTCCCTTTCTAATGGAATGCTTTATATAGAGAGCATTTGATCGTTCAGATGCGATCCTTTCTTGCGACGAACCCATTCAAAGCCATCTGAATGATCTTTACGTTTGACTGTATGCATTTCCTTCGTACAAACAGGACATTTATAATTCCATTGAATTACATCCAACAAAGTTTCTTTCCTTCTGTCCTCAACCATTTCAAAACAAAAACCTTCCGCTGTCTCGTTCTATACCATGAAACACCCAGCTTACCACTGACAACCATTTGTATGCGTGCAAAGCACACAGTATGCAATGTACTTCTAACTGACATCCAACACACAAACAAGCCCTTACAAATCTTTTTCCGTCAGTCAAATTCACCATAATCACACAACCAATTACCTCATAATAGGGTTTCCATAACATTCAACTACTGAGGTTACCATAAATGGAACAACTTCATGATAATTCAAGGGGCACTCTTTAATATAGGCTAACCAGTTTCTTGTTTACTGTGTTTAATAAATAAAATAACATCACACATATGTAAAAAAAAAAAAATCTAGGTTGATATTTTTTATTGATGGTTATACAGGATAACAATTATTGAACTATATGAAATAAAACCGCCGTAACTTCTGAACGGTTTGCGTGATGAAGTTCAAACTTCGTGTTTGGGTGCAGGGCATGGTGAAAACTAGTATGCTCATGCGCGCGCAACTTGTTATTATCAGCCATTTTCAAGTGAAAATGTCACAATTATTATGTGAGCAATAACAGCCCGGCTGGAAATCGATCAGACGAGCTGCACAACAAGTGGAAATGAACCAAGAGACCTTGCAACAAATTGTTGTCTTCCCATACAAAACTCAAACCCATCAGCCATTAAGCCTTCATAAGCGCTATACGGCCATGTTCCTATGACCATGGAACAGTAGTTGTGTTTCGCCAATGCTATTGTCAAGAGATTTGACGAATAGGAATTTGATATGAGTATGGTTTGGTTTAGCGACGAAGCCCACTTTCATTTAGATGGGTTCGTCAGTAAGCAAAATTGGTACAGTTGGGGGGACTGAGAATCCACATTTCATGATCGAATAGTCTCCACCCTCAACGGGTGACTGTGTGGTGTGCAGTGTCCAGTCACAGAATAATCGGTGGGATATTCGTTGATGGCACGGTGACTACAGAATGATACATGAAGGTTTTGGAAAATGATTTCATCCCCATTATCCAAAGTGCTCCTGATTTTGATAAGATGTGGTTCATGCAAGACAGAGCTCGACCCCACCGGAGTGTTTGATGTTCTGGCGGAGCACTGTGGGGTAACTAGAGGCCACTGGAATGAAACTCACTTCGCTGCCATATTCTCCAGATCTGAACATAGGGGACTAATTTTTGTGGGGCTATTTTAAAGACGATGCGTACAGAAATAACCCCAAATCCATTGCTGAGCTGAAAACTGCCATTCAGGAAGTCATCGACAGCATTGATGTTCCGACACTACAGCGGATCATGAAGAATTTTGTTATTCATCTGCAGCACATCATAGCCAAAGATGGCAAGCTTATCGAACATGTCATAACTTAAATCTGAATATCTGTAATGATGTTTACATGTTGGTTAAAATTTATGTAGTAGTTTTTAAATAATTTAAGTTTTATTTCATATAGTTCAATAATTGTCACAGTGTATAAGCTGTGTTGTTAAGCTGAGGAAAGAAATGTGTATTAAAATTTTGTTTCTGAAATTGGTGCAGTTTATAATACTGAATAAACATTAATCACATTTCATATTGAAATTAAAAACCTGAAAAATGTGCTATTTAAACTTTTGCTGTTATGTAAATTCATATCTGACTTCATCATCAAAGATTACATGATTATAATCATGTAGTCAGTTTTCTTGAGCTATGCATTAAGACAAGCACCCTGGATTTTGTACTGTTCGAGTTTCTTTCTACAGTGTGCTCATCTACAGCTGAAATATATTTTATGTAATTTCCTATCCATCATGAAAATTGGCTGATATCTTGCTAAATGTGCACCAGTCATTTGAGTGTAAGGTGAAGGAATAGGTTCCTCCTTATTTAGTTGGATGATCTACAAATTATAAATACGGCATATATGCAGTTATAAATTACAAATACAGCACCTAAAAAATTTAAGTAAGATTAAATTTGTGTCAGTTTTCCTTGTGGTAATTTGGAAGAAATAAATATCTATCTTTCATAATTTATATCTATATATCTAGATATATAGGTAATCAATAGATATAACTTATGGAAAGAGTACATAAAATGCTTCAACTGTATGAGCTTAAAATACTGAGATTTTCTGACAAACAAATTCAATAAAACTTCATTGATCTTTCTGGCAGACAAAAATCTGTAATGGCATTTAAAATAGCTACAAGGAGTTAAATTATGTTATTCTTTACAAAAACCAAACTGGCTTATATGGATTCTCTAAAATTAAAAGGGAGATCTTATGGGTGTGTTATGACATCATGCTTATCCTTTATTGGTGCTGTGTTTGATGACAGATTTTATGTGTTAAAAATGGTTAACAGGAAATAAATACCCAGCTAATTATTAAAAATAATTTTATAAGCAAATAAAAAATTTATTGGAGAAGTCAAAAATCATTTTTCTGATTAGTGTTTGTTTTTGTTACATTCAAACACTGTCCCCCCCCCCGGTAAGGAATTGCATTGGAACTGTGGAGTTTTCTGCATGACGAAAAGGAAACATTGCATTTCTTCAGAATTATGGCATTTTGTTCAGCAATAGAGAACGAAAAAACTTTCATTCTGTAAAATTATTGTCAGGGGAATAGAAATGCATTAAAAAGCATGCACTTTGCTTTCTGCAGAAATGAGAGCACAGGAACATGTCTAAAGCAACAGCTTAAGTTTATTTCACCCTTAAAAGAGACTGGGCTGCACCAGCAGCTTTTTACATGAAAATTACAGAAAAAAATCTCATGTGTACACTACACAACGTGACCTTCCTTGTACGGAATATTAAATTATACGCATTTTGCATTTCATTTAAACTTTTTGGATTGAATTCAATCTACTTCATCGATAACGCATAAACCATAATAGAATAAATGCACTCTTTAAAATTCAGTATATTTTTTTACCACAACGACACTCTGGCGCTAGCTTTACTAAACAGTATTACATCTTATTCATTTTATAACTCATCAGAATGCACAAAAATTATGTATATCATCTTGAAAATTACCTAATCGTTGCCACATGTTCTATTCAAATACTCTGTATAATAAATCTAAAATGATGTGTAAAAGAATTTTTTAAAAAAAAAAGAAAGAAAGAAACAGTTTTTCACAGACGATTCAGTATTTCTCGTTCAATTGATTCAGTTATCACTTTGCGACAAGGCAAAAATACATAAAAAGTCAAAATATCTGTAATAAAAATTACGAAGTACATCTTAAACACTTATTTCCTCGAATAAATTCCAGAAGAGATTAAACGGGATTTAATTCCCAATAATAAAAAGAAGGCGTTATCTTTGTTGTTGCGAATCTTACTTTCTGTAGATAGTTTTTTATGATACTTATTTGATTCCTTCCTACACAGTTCGAAATTTAGGTTCATTCCAAATAAAATTCACCCATTTTTTATCACTTATTTTTACAATTTGTATTTTTAAATAATTTTTATAAATTTTTCGGAAAAAATTTTGAATTATAACCCATAAAAGTTTTACAATAATCTTAATGTAGATGTATTTCTAAGCATACCTGCAAAAAATTAGAGATTTTATTCAAAATTTCCGAAGATATACGTGAATTTATATATTGGCGCGTTTTGAAATTTAGCATGTTTGTTGAAAGACATTGCATTTCTTCAGAATTATGGCATTTTGTTCAGCAATAGAGAACGAAAAAACTTTCATTCTGTAAAATTATTGTCAGGGGAATAGAAATGCATTAAAAAGCATGCACTTTGCTTTCTGCAGAAATGAGAGCACAGGAACATGTCTAAAGCAACAGCTTAAGTTTATTTCACCCTTAAAAGAGACTGGGCTGCACCAGCAGCTTTTTACATGAAAATTACAGAAAAAAATCTCATGTGTACACTACACAACGTGACCTTCCTTGTACGGAATATTAAATTATACGCATTTTGCATTTCATTTAAACTTTTTGGATTGAATTAAATCTACTTCATTGATAGTGTGTAAACTACAATAAAATAAATGCACTCTTTAAAATTCACTATATTTGTTTACCACAGCGACACTCTGGTGCTTAACAGCGTTACGTCTCATTCATTTTATAACTCATTGGAATGCACAAAAATTATATATATCATCTGGAGAATTACCTAATTGTTGCCACATGTTCTATTCAAATACTATAATAAATTTAAAGCGATGTGTAAAAGAAATTAAACAAACAAAAAAAAAAGCAGTTTCTTACAGACGATTCAGTATGTCTCATTCAATAAATTTAGTTCTTCCTTCGCGACAAGGCAAAAATACATAAAAACTCAAAATATCTGTACTAAAAATTACAAAGTAAATCTTAAACACTTATTTCCTCGAATAAATTCCAGAAGGGATTAAGCATGATTTAATTCCCAATAATAAAAGAAGGCATTATCTTTGTTATCACGAAACTTAGTTTCTCTAGATTGGCAACAAATACACTATTCTCCTAAGTTTCAAATATAAACAAATATGTCCGCCATGAGAAAATTTTTAGGCATAGCTGCACTTAAACAACTTTTAAATTGGTGATAATTCTACAAACCTTTCATGCAGATTTACTCAAGGCATAAAAACCTTAACCAGAAGATAAGAATAACATAATTCAATTATTTTTAAAGCAAAAAAATGCACAATTTACCAACATATAGGAATAAAAATGCTGAGCTCACTGAGCGGAGTAACGAGTGGATGTATATATACATAAATTTATATACTTTTGGTGTGGCTGATTGCAACCAAAATAGGAGGTGCACATCTACATGTTATAGCAGTCCTATATAAAAAATCTCAATGTTCTGAGGCTACTCACCAGATTTTAAAGTAAGCCTTAGATAGTTTCATATATTTAGAAATTGGCAATTGATAAGAATTAGGGTACCATGTTTTGTCAGTAACAAGTTTCTAGATCTATGAAAACATATTTTTGCATGTGTATGAGTTTGTAATGCACTGAATGCACACAGAACTGATGATAGCTTGATAAAATTTATTTTACCAAAAGAAACACTTCACAGTTCTAAAATTTTCCACAAAAATATTCATTCTTCTCTTCAAAGTACCTCAGAGTGCAATCCATAGTTACACTTCAAACTACCAAGAATGTTAAACACAATACAGTGCAAAGGGTATCTGAAGATTGAATCTAATATGGAGATATCTCAATACTCCGAACCACACTGAACTAATAATTAGCAACAAGAGAAACTGAAGCTGTCTCCAGTCTTATACAGTTTTCGTCTGATCACCGAGATATTTCTAGTATATTCTGCTTCTCAAAATTACTGGAAGGCATGTGAGGGCTGAATGCAGTTACAGTTATGTAAAGCATCAATTACATTTATTTGATTGCATTACCTATTATGGTGATACAGGGACTGGACCCAAATGGTCACCAAGTTTGGTGACTTTTACTGATTTGTCGCCAAATTTGGTGATAAAATTAATTGCCAAAACTATCGCCGTCTTGGCGATATCTCGCCAGTTTACTGAGACAGACATTTACTCATAGACTTGCCCTTGTATTCTTATTCCGGAAGAGCATCTTTTCTCTTAGCTTTTCATATTACATTTTACTGGAAAAAATAACAATGTTAAATATAATGTCACTAAAATTATCCATGTACAAATTTCAGAAAAATATTTATGAATTAACTTTGAAGTACTGAAATCTAGTTGTTTCTAAATGCATTGTGAAAATTTGCAATTATGAACAATTATGAATCATATAATGGAACACTTAAGTACTTGGAAAGAAAGAGCTTGTTACTCACATCTAAAAAAACACATCTTGTGTAGTCTTTAAATTCCCCCTTTCACCAGGATTCGAATCCCGGGCTGAACTACCAGGGCTCAGAGACTTCACCACTCATCTGCTGGTGGGCCTTATGAAGAGGTGTTATCTGTATTGCTCTTTTAAAAAGCTGCAATTTGCACTGCTGAAAAGGAGACTGAAACACCAACTTAGAGTGTGCGTGATGCTATAAAAGCTAATAATGCATCCTGATATCACAGCACAGACAAAACTGCTTTAGCAGAGCCCGGAAGCATAAAAATGCTAATCCTCTTGACAGTTAAATGGTGACAGTGATGTCACTTCATCTGATGAAGATGACGTTGTGAACCTGGTGTTAGTTTTGAGAAGTTTGTTAGTGGAGATGATGTTGTTGCTGTGTGTGCTTCAGTGGAATTTGATGTATGCAGTTGTGCCTTAGGTGCAAGAAATGTCATCAGAAAAAAGGATGACAATATCCTTTCACCCATCCAACAGAAAATGGTACATGCTTTGTATACTTTGCAGTATTTTGTTGCGACATTTGAATTGATTGCAAGTTTTATGGAAGTGTACAGTTTGCTGTGAAGGTATTAGGTAATTACGTTCCTGTCTGCAAAATATACAGCAGTTTTTCAGCAGAAAATTATCTGTGAGTACAGTTTTTCAAGTTACAGTGAAGTAATTGTAATGTGGTAATGTAGTGTTTTCTACAATGGAATACATAATATACTGTAATATTTATGTACCTGTACTCTGTAAATGATTATTGTGTAGAAAAAACTGTTCTAAAAGTAAACTTTATGTTCCTGGTTAACATAAACTCTTGCAATTTTGGTCCTATGGAATTTGTGTTAACAAAGGTTTATGGTGTTTAATGTATTAGACTATTTTTGCATTCTTTATATCTTTGATGGATTAGCTTCTTTTGATATTTAGCTAGTACAGGTATGAGTACAAAAGTCATTTGGGCCTTACTCTGTAAACTTAATCATAAAAATTATGATTTTATATCTGAGCTATAACTATCACAGCAAGACTCTGCCCAGCTCTCTCACAAAGTCGTCAGTTGTTGGCGGCTAGTTTTTCACCAATCTAACACATGAGAAACAGTAGCTATTTTTTTTTAAATGGTAGCAGCAAATTAAGGAAATTGAAAATGCAAGAAACATCCACAATAAAAAATTTCGTAAAACAAACATCCATAATGAAACATTTAAAATTTCATAAAATGGTTAGAAATTAACTAAATTTAAGATGCAGCAAACATCCATAATAAAACACTTAACTTTCTATTTTCTTGGGTTTCTATCTGTGGGCACAGCAATCTATCTGTTTTAACTTAAAAAAAAAAAAAAAATTAGAACATTGTAGAAACTAATTTCATGGAATATGCATTTCTGTACTCTGTATTAGTAGGCAAAATGCCATAGTTCTGAAAAAATGAAGCACTTTCTTTTTCATGAACAGGCAATAGTGGCATCACAATTCATTACAAGGAAAAAACTTCATACCTTAATCATAAAAATGACCCTCAAATTTCAAAACCATGTGAATTGCTAAAAAAATAGATGGCAGTATTATATGCTGGCATTATGAGTTCTGATCCACTAGTTGGTTATCAAATATGTACATTTTTGTAAAATTCTGGTTTGCCTACTATGGCAATATAGTGCTTTCTCTGATGATTTTTGCCAGAGGATAATGCAATAGTACCTAATGATTTTGAAAGATTGAGCTTTGTATTTTGGTTGTGTAATCACAACACAGATGTTAGTCTTAGTCCGTGAAATAAAGATATAGGAAATCTGTTTTATTTTATGATCTGAAATAGTCTCACTCTGCTTTGGTAATTTTGATATGCTGCCTGTAGTTTTGATAAAGGATTTTGCCTGTATCAAAAATCTCATAAAATTACATAAATAAATAATTTGTTTTCTTTTACATCCATTGTTCAGTTTTGCTGATGATTATAATTATTTATGCTTGATATATTTGTTATTATTTGCCAGTATAGCACATAAAGCATTTAAATAACTTCAACATACATGTTGTTACTAACTTCAAGTGTAGATTGAAAAAATAAATCTGTAGTCTTTCCTTTCTAAATTTTATTGATAATAAGAAGATTTTAAAGCTGTGAGTTAAGTAACTTGGAGTAAAGGGCTGCTGTTATGAATTTCTGGTTTATAATACATTTATTATGAATAAAATGATTAAAGTTCAAAAGGAGGAGAAAATGTTACATGTTTTTCAAAAATTTTTATCTAATTATGATTTTTGTAATACATTGTTAAGTGGCTTCAGAAATAGTGTTTACAAAGTTAGTATCACAAAAAGATTAGGACAATATTAATTTCAAGCACAAAAATATCAGTTAGAAATAAAATTATGAATTTATAAAGACAGCTAAGTGGGAAAACAGAAATGTTTTTATCAAAATATTCACAATTTTAATTAAAGGTATTCAATTCAAAATAAACATCTGCTTAGAAACAAGTAAATATTTTCACTTGAAAATTCAGAGAACAAATGTGAAATGTGTACAATAATCTGAAAATTCTCAGAAGTTACATTTTGCCAAGAATAAAATAACCTCGGTTTCTCAGTTACTAACTATTAAAGTATAACTGTGATTCTATTTTATTTGGTGTCAGTTTATTCAAGAAACTTCCTTTATTCTTTTATGTTCATATTTAGTTCTTGCACACATTGTTGGCCTATTTCTGACTAATATTTCAAATGTAATAAAACAGTTTGATGCTGCAAAGGAAACTCGGGGGAGATTTTTTAGTTTAATTACAATATATGGTTGATTTCATAAGATTTGTATCATAAACTTGTGACTCTTGATATCATAAGGTTTGTATTTATAACCATTTTTTTCATTCATTAATAGCTGTAATAGTTTGTTTTTTCAGTTGTATTTCAAATTAATATTTTACTGTTTTGAATGCTATAGATATTATATTATTTATCCCTATTCAAGGACTCTTAACCGGTATAGTAAAAGAATCAAAAATGCTTTGGATCGAACTATTGAAAGGAAAGCTAAGAAAATATTACGAAAGGCTTCAGCTGAAAAACCAAAACAGGAGCCTGAAAAAAATGTCTTAAAAGGAGATTTATTTACCGGAGAACTTCAGGACTTATGGAGTAAAGGTGAGAAGAGTTTTCTATTTTCTATATTTGTCATTTCTATCGAATAGAGAGGGACAGAATAATTCAAATTGAAGATGTTGGTTTATCACTTCGGCAGATTACTACACATTTTGGCCTAAATGTCAGTGCTGCTCAGAATTGTGTATTCAGATGATTCTGAAAATAATGATGAACTTGGATAGCTGCAAGTACTAGCCAGATATGAACTTCTTCCTGGATGGATCATCAAATTAGTAGAATCCCTGCAGAAATCATCAAAAAGGCACACGCACAGTATTTGGTTGTGAACCACGTAACCAGCAGATGTGTGCAAAAGTCCTCAGTGTCTTTTATTGTGCATAAACATTACATTTTAAAACAACAAAGTATTTTAATCATAAGTATTTTACCTGAATTTGTATCACTTCAGTCCATAAATCAAATAGTTTTCATGTTCGTTGCTTAAAGAACTGTGACTTAAATGCAATTTTTGATATTATTAATGCCTGGAAAGTGCTGGCCAGAATGTGTGCTGTAGGAACCTAAAGAGATAATAATCTAAAAGAGCAAGATCAAGTAAATATGCAACATGTGGAAAAACTTCTCAGCCTAAATTGAAATTGTTTCTTTTGTAGAAAAAAGTAATATATGGGCAAGCATTGTCATGTAACAATATGATCTGTTGTATTCATTAGCCTGTAAAAGAATGCTTTTCCTTGATTTTTTTTTGCTCAATTGGAGCAATATTAGTGTCACATTTGGCATTGATAGTTTCATCAAATTTTAGCAATGTGTAATGGAATTTGATAATGAAGGGTAACAGAGCATATTTGCTTCATTGCTACCACATTTAAGTGCTATCATGTTGTATATCTGGCTGGTAATAGAGGATTATCCTCTTCAGCCAGTCTTTCATCTGTCTCAGAAGCAATGTTGGTTGGAGATTAGTCTGGATACTATGGCCGATGTCATTAACAAGCCTTCGAGAGAGAACATCATTAAAAAAAAGAAAACTGAAATGTTTCAGATTTTAAATTGCGTCCAAAGGGGCATTTTTTTTAATGTTTTGTGTGTCACCTTTATTTATTAAATATCATGTTCTTCACACTTAAACCATAAAATTCAGTTCAACAGCAATATAATTTTAAAATACGAAATAATTTTAAAATGAGCATATCTTTAGGATTTCCTATAAAGAGTTCTGAGAGCTAGAGATAAAAAAGTTTTTTTTTTCGTTGTAGAGTGTTGCCATTGCTCACTTTTAAATCATTGAGTTTGTAATAAAAAATTTGTTTTACAGTTTTACAATAAATGAAATACATAATAAAACAAATTCCAAATTTGGCCTTCTAGATGCCTGTATTCGGGTGGAAACGTACGTTATTCAAAATTGGGTGGCTCAAGGTACCACTGTTTTATCACAATGCGAGAAACATACATACATTTATGCAGATTTTTCATTATTTAATTTCTTTAAATATAATACAGAGCGATAATGTTTGGTGGGAACAGTTTGAAAAGTGAATTGGACGTTTATAGTGAATCAACGTAAAATGCAAAAACGAAAACAATAGTCCGTCAGGGACAAAGTCCTTTGGACTAAAAAAAAAGTGTCAGACATCATAATATATGGTAGACATGTCTTTAATCTTCTTTTTTGTCACACTGATAATCTAAACATTATATAGATTTTGTCATAGAGTATTCTACGGCCATTTCTGCTGGGTATTCAAGAAACAAAAATGTTGTACACATATTGCTGGTGCTACTGTGAATAACCTACATGAATTCATGTGCTACTGTTACCTGTCTTTCATTGAGTACATGTAGGGAATCATTAGTCAAAGATCTAGTAATATGATTATTTTACATATCTAATGGCTTCCAGTGAGGCAAACGTTATCTCCAAAATAATTATTGATCTCATTTATGGTATCCAAAAGCACATATTTCTGATTTAATAAATTAAGATAATCTGTTGTTTGATCATTTTAATGAGATTAACAAGTCTATCAGTATTGTGAATTTTAAATTTCTGTGGTCCTTTTGTTGTTGTTACTTTAACCTCTTTAAGCATGATGTCAAGAAAGTGGAGTTCCTGATGTGCACATGATTTTGGAGTGTTAAACATCATTGTGCACTTGAGTGCATTTTGCAGTTAAGCTTAACATGCAAAAGTATTTCCTGTAAAGTCCACTTTTTATCGATATTATTTTTTTTAATATAAACAAAAACCATAATACTTATCAAAGTAAAAATTCAAAATAAGTTAATATACAGTATTAATGATAATAATCATATATACATATTTAAATTATTTGTGTATAATAATGAAGTAAAAAATCAGTGCCTGTAGTGCCATGTTTAGGTAAAAAAATTTTAAAATGCTTGCACATCACAAAACGGTTTTAAATTCTGAACATGCACTGTACATTTCTAGAACATTCAAGAAGAAAGGTAACATTCGAGAAATTGTATTCAATAAGGTTTTGAAGCATTTTGACATTTATGTGCATTTAAAGTTTGAAATAAAATTTTCCATTTTAGCATATCATGTATTATATGGTGGGCCACTAGTTACACTTTGCCAAGAATCCCATATCACATTTGATATGGTGAACCTATAAAGAAAAGTTAAAGCTTAAGTCTCAGCCTATCATATATATATGATAGGCTGAGAGTGAAGAGGTTAAGAAATATTAAAAAAAGTGTTTACTTTGTGAAGCATTATATATATTTAAAAGAAAATTTGTATCAGTTTCATAACATATAGCAAAACAAAATGTTTTTTATTAAATATCAAAGGTGCAGCTATTCGGGAAAAAGTGCTAGTTGGATATATTCTAAATTAAATGTATTTTAACTTATTTAAAAGAGCAAAATAAATACTGAAGTTTTTAAGAAGAGCAGCAGTATTAGTTTCAAATTATCAGTAGATTATTCATTAATGCATAAGTAAAATTGAAAAGATAATTTAAAGATCTTATGCATTGCTGAATGTCAACAGTTTGAGAATGGGCTTTAAAAGTATATATATTTTGCACAGTGGCAACACATGCTAAGTCACATTTATGATAAATTGATAAATGCTGCTTCCTTATTTGCCAGACTTTGGAACATATTCATATCTGCTGATTTCATTTTGCAAAGACATGATTTTGCATATTAATTGAAAACAACAGGCCTGTTTCAAAGTGCAATAATTTTTTCCCCTTAGGCATGAACTAACAACTAGGGAGCATTGAAATTATATAAAAAATTATAAAAAAACATTCTTATTTAAGTAACTGTATCTATTTATACTTGCACAAACAATTAAAATACTGTTAATTATATTGGATGAAACTTTGCATTAAATTCTTAGAAGTATGTGAGTGTACAGAATAAAGTGTAGTTTAAGAAGCAGTTTTATTTTCAACAGATATCAATTTAACATGAAAAAAAGAATGAGAACTTCATAATTCTTTTTTCCTCGTCATTCTATAGAGAAAGAAGATGTAGATCCAGAAGTTGAAGACTTGGTACAATATCGAGATGAAATCACTAAGAAAAGAACTCCAAAGGTAAATATAGAATTTGTAATTAGAAGGATCAGTTTCAAAGAATATAAATTATCACTAACATGCAAAAAAAATTATAAATTTTTTATTTGTTAAGCGGTGGCCACAGGGATTTATTGCCTGCAGCTGTTCACACTTTAGTGTTTTCATGGAGGCTTTGCTCACGAACAACACCTATGGGTTGAATCAGGAGTGTGATGTAAGAGATCACATGGGGACAGAACTTGAGTTTGTTTCATAAGTGTGAAATACTCTGGCTTGCCACAAAAAGCTCTCCGGTGATAATTCAAATAACTCAACTTTATCAAATTTGCAAACATTGGCTGGCTCCATGGACTGCCATACACCCTCCCATAGCATCTGTATGCTAATGAAGAGCTACAACTTGTTGCCGTATTTTGAGCCTTGTGTTTGATGTGGTTGGCTGAGTTTAGCTCCATTCATTAAGCATGTGTAATTGGGCACTTTAAATACTTGAGAAGCGAGACAGCATGAGTGGTGCAAGTGACATAGTTCATAATTTTTTTGCCAGGTGGATGGGTGGAGGAAGTTCATGGTGTACAGGCAGCCCATGGAGCCAGCCAATGCTTGCAAATTCAAAAATGTTGAATTACTTAAATTCATCACAGAAGAGCTCTTTTGTGACAAGGTGAGTATTTCACTCCCACGAAACACACTAAAGTTCTGTCCTTCAGGGTAATGCAGTCTCACCCATTGTACTTCTGGTTCAACCTATAGATATAGCCATGCCTGTGCTAAAACACCATAGCTGTGAGCCATAAATCAATGATGACCACACGGCTGCCGCAGCTATTCTGATCATGATGAATGCCTAAATAATGAATGTTTGTGCATAGGTTCCGTGTCATCGGTTTCAGAAACCATCTCTTCTGCCTCCAGTTGAAGTGCCACATGCAGGAGCTTCATATAATCCTTCTTTCATTGATCACCAAGTAAGTTTTATGCTTCTTTTTCAATTAATTATTTTGAGCTTTAATTGAATATTTAATCATGCTTAATTTTAAATATTTAGTTAGGCTTGTTGAAGGTATGCGTGGTTCGTTTGTTTACTATTGCAACTCAGCTATCGAGAGGACCAGATGAATGAAACAGAATCAAAGTTCTTACCTTGATAAAGCATAATCCATATTGCAGATCTAAGGAACACGATCATTATTATTAGCACACAAATAACATATTTATTCAGATGTAAGAAGAAAAAATATCTAGTGATTATACAAGCATTGTTTACATGACCATGGCAGAACATGAGAATAAGTCATATGAGGAGAGAAGGTTTCTCCTTTTTGAATTGAGTGCAATTCCAGTTAGCGGGGGTGAGCGGAAAGGTAACATAGGAAGATAACAGCTTAATCGCTTTTGTTATCAGTTGCTTCACAAGGCTGAGATCTCCTTGTCAGTCAGAATATTGCTTGATGGAGTGAATTAAACATAAAGCTAATGTGTAAAACATTTAAAAAAAAAAAGAGAAAGGGAATATGATAGCATGAAATTATATTCTTAGTTTATATCTAATATTTTTAATACTCCTAAAAAAGCTACTTGTTCCAACTTTTGTTAACAAATAGTTGTCTCATCTGTTAGGATCTTCTGCAAGAAGCTGTAAAGATTGAAGAGAAAAAACAGAAAGAAGAATTGCATTTGAAAAGAGTTTTAACAGATATGTTTCCCACAAAAGCTGAAGCACCTACGCCTGTAAGTATTAATGTCACCAAAGGTTATGCTAAATTTTCTGAAAGTATTAAACTATGAAAATTTTTTGTATACATTTCTCTATTTGTTCTTTTAGAGCAAAATGTATGTGCTATTAGCTTTTTCAAACATAAATATTTCATTTCCTTATTATTATTAAAATGTATTTAAATATCTTGATAAAAATAAATTTCTTGTAAAAGTTAAGGTTTAAAACATTTCCTGTATTATTCTCACTTGTGTTTTGCATTTAAAAAAGTAATGGAACATGTCAATAATATTTTATTAAAATATCATATGATTTGCTTTAACATAATATGTTATTTTTTCCTTTAAAATCTGATGGTAGGAATCCATTTTAGAAGAAATGTCACAAGGTTTGTTTGAAGGGGAAGATCCTGAAGAAGATGAGTCAGAATCATTATATACAACAAGAAATCCTCCTGTAAAGTCAGAAGATCGCCTTCCTAAATCTCGTAAAAGGAAAAGGAAAGAATTAAAAGAACAAGTAATAAGTTTATTATTTTTCATTTGGCCTTATTACATTCTTGTATCTTCCTTAGCCTGGCTGACATATATTTTTCATCTTTTCATGATTTTGAATTATATATTGTAATCAATGCATGAACGAGAAGAAATGAATGGAGTAAACATTCATTGCTATGAATTTATGCTGTTTAAATGTTTGTTCTTTGAACTGAAATCTGGTGTAATCAATTTTTGCTATGATTATGTATTATTCGAAAGGCTAGTGATTTCTTTCCTAATTCTAATTGAAGAAATAAATATTTACATTACTAAATACATACATATATAGATAATATATCAAGAGATATTTTTAGAATTTATCAGAGAGCAAAATTTCATGAAATTCACAATCATAAAATATGCAGGTTAATCAATCATTATTCATTATTTGCACTTTCAAAAATATTCTTATTTCATCTTATTAATAATTAAAAAATGAGACATATATGCACACACACACACACAAAAGAATTACAAAATTTCTTAATTTATATTTTAGCTGCTTTGAAAATTTAATATAAATTTGCTTAGTATACTTCAGTTTGTGTAGGCTAATTAAAAATGCAAACAACTAAAACTAACTATTGGTGCTGTACTTGAAATAAATTATAGTGTCTCTAAAAGCATGATTTTAGTTTTGATAATATAATTTTCTTGTAGATAGTGATAGTCTTGTTTAACAAAGGGGGAAAAGAGAATATCTGATTTAAAAGATATTGGATTCATCAGGAGCCAAGCTGTAAATTTTCTGAATACTAGTAACTCAACCTATGTTCAGATTCTAATAATGTATTATTAGATGGGTATGGGCATTTTCATGGTTTTCTCAATGTGTAACATGGATATCAGCTATTTTCCCTAAACAAATTCCCCACAAAGCCATCATTTCTCTTAAGAATATTTATTATTATTATTATTGTAAAACTGATAATGTTTTCGGTTTTATATAAAGAGAAAACCACGAAACAAGCATTATGCTTACCTTTTTCCTGTAAACGAAATGTGATATTAATTTTAAAAAAAAAAAAAAGTTGCTAAAGAGGTAGGTTTCGAAGTCACTTTTTTTTTTCGTTAATAATCTAAAATTCGGTAGGTGAATAATTAAATCTGGATTATTTTTACATTAAGGGCTTATTATATATGATAAGGTGTGAGATTTGATATATACAAAATTAATAATTATCCTTGAACTAGCTATGGTACCTGGCTTCGCTGAGGGAGTTAATATGAGATTATGAGGTACATGGAATAAAAAGGTAAACTTTAAAATATAAGAGGTGATTTTTTTTAAACATATTCCAACTATTTACAATACTTATTTATAAACAACATTTTTAATCTTGTTATACGGGTTATTATATATACAAATTTTTCGAATTTCCTATTGAAGAGCAAGCTATGTATAGCTGACTATGAGAAAAGCAAGAGTCTTTGAGAGTGATGCCACAATGTTTTTAAAGTTTGTCCTTGCTCTGTGTTAACTGTAAAACTATAGGCTAATTTGATTGGAAATTGCAGTCTTTTAAATTGGAATGGCAGTTCAGTAGATATCAGCCTTATTTTGGGGATAAATACTGTGTGTCCTGTGTCCAGTCATAAATTTGGCTTCAATGATGTTATTGAATAGCTGTTTGACGACCACCCTTGTCCCATTATATTTTTTTGGCGAGTTGAGATTTCTGAGCAGTATCATCAGAGATCTAATTTTCAGTCGAAAGCAGTGTAATGGCATTCCTCGTACTTGCAAAGAGTTTAAAAATTCTGTAGGGAAGTTAACACTTTCTTCAATGTTTACCATTATGTCAATTGATTTGTATAATCAGATAGTTTCTGTTCTCTGTCAATAATACATTCTTTATCCAAATCCTTCATAGTTCTAACACAGTGGTGACCAGAGTTAATACTAGTCTTGGATAAAGTTTGAAAAAAGCAGCTCCCATTTTATCATTTAACAAATATTTGAGACACAGACTTAAATTTTAAAAGTTGAAAAACTGAAACCAAATTATTCTATGCTGAATCCTGTAATATATAGCATTTGAAATATCTTTCATTTATTATGATAAGAGCATAAATCATAAAACTTTTCAGTAAAGTGGATTTATTACTTTTAAATCTCAGTTAAGTAACTCTAATCATATTCAGAAGTAAGAGATCTTGTGCTGTGTTGAAGAGCAGTCTTCTGAGAACTAGGTCTTTGCCAGACTGCAGGGAGATAAAGACATTATGTTCCCTGTAAAGACAGAATTTGTAGTAGGCAGGAACAGTAAATATTTGATCAAGTTAGCTAATGCTGCAAAAGCTGATATGGTGCGTCTATTCACACATTTCAAGATTCTATCTACATTTTTATGCTTTTAAATCATTTTCTGTTGTTTTATTATTCAGATATAGACCAAGGACCAAGTCAATTACGGGGCACTTAGGCAATTTGCCTTTATCCCCACATCAGCATTTAATATATTATCGCCAAAAGAGGGGTTCCGCAAAAGGTAAAAATTTAGTGCCAAAAATTTGGGAAATCCAAATAAGAATCCTGCCTTCGCAGTGACAAAAAAGGTAAAAACACTGAAGGACTTAATTTAGTAGATTTTTGTGTCGAAATAAGGGCCAGAATCAATTTAGAAGGGTTACATCATGAATTTTGAAAGCATCTAGTTTTCCTTGATCGATGGTCTTCATTATAATTATGGTGTTAACAGCGCGTGACTGGAAGTGTTTGCGAACTTCTTTCGCGCTCACTTCGGGTCTAGGAGAAGGGGGGAGCGGGAACTCGTTAGGCGAGTTGGAAATTTAAAGAGACAGGGCCGAACTGCCTCTGAGGAGAAACATTTTAAGAATAAATAGTTACTATTAACGTTAGGTGTTATGAATTTTGAATAAAGTATCATAAGAGAATTAAAATAATATCTTAGAGTCCTTTATAGAACTTTATTAAGGAAATAAATAATAGAGCGTCAGAACCCTTTTAAGAAGGGAACAGAAGGCGTTAAGATAGCAATCTAAGAGATTGCGTCAGTGGTTGCCCCGGTTACGGGACAGAGATAGTGGACCTGGGTGGAGCTGCGCGCGCAGCGGATTCACCTAGGCGGGGGGGGTTTGAACGAGAGTTGGGTGATTGCTTCGAGGCGACCCGTCTCCATGACAACGCCGCTTCGGAAAAGGTGACTCGTTGTAGTCGCGTGCCAGTGTTGCACGTGGCCTTTTCTTGGATGATGCAACTCCTGGGTGATAAACGGGTAAGTCATGGAGAACGGGGTTTCCAACCGAAGGAATCCTTTTGAAAAAGTTTACCGAAAGTCGCTGTATAAAGCCATTAATGGGGAGAATTTTGGCTGCATTATGAATATCCTCGTTCGTAACGTACCAAGGTGCTTTATAAATTTGCCGAAGCATAATGTTTTGGAAAATTTGGACATGTTTCCTGTTAGTAATTGCAGCTGCGCCCCATACCGGGCTTGCATATGTTAGAATTGGCCTTATCATTGATTTCTAGAGCAGAATCTTGTTATTTGTTGACAGGTCGCTCTTGCGAGCGAAAAAAGGCAGAAGTTGAGATTTGGCAGCCTTCGCATTTGAAATAACTTTCTTTATGTGAGGTTGCCAAGTTAATTTGGAATCAAGTATCACTCCTAGATACTTATACGTGGGAACCCAGGGAATTGGTTCACCGAAGAGTTGCAAGTTAGGTAAATTTGGGTATGCTCTTTGGATAAATAAGGTGGCAGCACATTTTGCGACATTGATTTTGATTTTCCACAGTCCGAGACAGAGCTCTAGGCTAGAAAGATAACTCTGCAGTGCAGAGATTACCATGGAGATGTTGGAATGTTGAGAGATGATGGCTGTGTCGTCCGCGTATAAAGCTAGATCGACATTTGGTGCTTTCGGAATATCATTAATAAAAATGTTGAACATTTGAGGCGAGATCAGACTTCCTTGAGCTACACCTGCATTGATTCTGCGGGGAGTTGAGTATTCGTGGTTAACTCGCACCCGGAAAGATCTTCCTCTCAGGTACGAGTTAAGAATTTTAATGAGTTGCGCCGAAAATCCAAGCCGCATGAACTTGTATATAAGCCCGTCGTGCCAAGTCCTGTCAAAGGCTTTGGCAATGTCAAGATAGACAATACCAGTTTTCTCTCGTTTACGAAAGCCTTCGTGAATGAATTCAACTACACGGAGTAACTGGTGTACCGTGGAGTGTTGAGGCCGAAAGCCAAATTGTTCCGGGATTATTAAATTTTGATCACGGCTGAATTCATTCAGGCGATTAAGTAAAACAAATTCATATATTTTTGAGAGAGATGAAAGCAGACTAATTGGTCTGTAATTGACGGGGAGATTTAAATTTTGACCCGGTTTTGGAATAGGGATGACTGCGGCAATTTTCCAACAGTCAGGGAAATAACATTTTTTCATCATTAAATTGATGAGAATAGTAATCCATATGATAAACATTGGGGGGAAGTTTTGGATCATGCGATTCGAAATTGAATCTATGCCAGGTGCCTTCTTTGGTTTCATCCTTTGAATGAAGTCTAGAACCTCAGTAGGGTCAGTAGGCCTGAGATCAGGCGTGATAGGTTGTGTTAAAAATTGTTCAACACGTGAATGTATGCGCCCCTGTGTAACCGGACGGTTACAGTAGGCGTCGTTATTTGGTGTGAATTGTGTAGCAAGGCTGTCAGCAATAGCTTCAGCCTTTTCAGCATCTGTGTATGCCATCTGTGCGCCATCGGCCGTTTCAAGGGGTGGAATGTGTTTAAATTGTTTGCGTAATCAGGCGGCTGCGCGCCAAACCGATCCGTCGTCAGTCGTTAAGGACTCAATGTAATTTTTCCACTCCGCCTGTTTTAAAAGGCGGGTTTCTGTCCTAATCTCGTTCTGTAGTCTGCGAAATTGAGCACGGATATTTGGATCTCGTGATCTTTGCCAAATTTTTCGCAGGTAGTTGCGCTGCTTAATTTTGAATTTAGTCTCAGGCGGGAGCCTAGCGCCCGGGTGAGAAATTGGTTTTGAAGCCGCAGCTCTCGCTTCTTTAAGTAAAGACTCCAAATTTTGAATGCTCCTGTCAAAATCCGCATTGCTGGAAATTTTGAGAGGGGGGGTAGCTGTACGTTCCAAAATAAACCGAAAATCGTCCCAATTTGTAGAGACTTGCTCCTGTAATTTAGAGTAACGATTTTGAGTATCTAGGGTAATCAAAACAGGGTAGTGATCAGAGTCTAATTCCTGAATCACTTTAATTTCATGCCGAAAATGAACATTATAAAAAGCAGCCAGATCAAGAACTGCGGGGGACCCTCTTACAGGGTGATAAGTCGGGGCAGTAGGAGCTATGATCTGTACATGGGAGCTCTGAGCCCATGAATTTAGTTTAAGGCCATACCGGTTTCTGTTTGTACAGAACCATGCGGTATGACGTGAATTTAGATCACCAGCAATGATGAGGTGATTTGAAATTGTTAATAGTTTATCAAAATCACTGACAGGAAATATATTCCTCCCACGAGCAGATCCTTGTGGGGGGAGGTATGCCGAAACAATAGTGAGGGGGGAGAATTTTGAATAAAAATTTGGATGATTGTCGCTTCCAGATGTTCCAAATCAGGGGGGAACCATGTGATGCCTTATAGAACGCTTCACATAGATGCATGTGCCACCACTTGCGTGTCTGCCATATGACACCCTGTCTGTCGAGTAAATGTCATAATTCCCAATTCTGGGAATTCTCCCTGGGATAAAGTGGGTCTCTTGGACCAATAATACATCAAGATCCTGCTCAGAAATAAAATCACGGACTTCGTTGATCTTATTATAAAGTCCGTTGGCATTCCATGTGCACATGGATAGTGATCCTTTGGTTACAATATTTTGTACGTTTGATGGATTGAATTTTAGGCCGTAAAACAAGGTTCTGCAATTATATCAGGAGACATGGGCCGAATGTTTAGCCAGATTAGTCTGAAAGCTCAATATAGCTTTCATATATATAAAATGCTCTTATTAAGGCATCTGCTTGCCGTAATTTGGGCATAGCCTTTTTGAAAGCAAGAAGCAGAATATGCTTGTCTACCGCAGGGTCGCGGGAGATGTCAATTAGGCATTTTAGAGTGGAGGCGAAGAGATCGTCCGATTCTGCACTCTCTGCTGTGATAACTGCTGGGGTAGCAGCACTTTTTGCTGTTACCGGCAGTGTTGGACTATTATTGTCCCTAGATGCATTTTTGGTACTAGTACCTACGGCCGCTGCATAACTCAGCCGGTTAACACCTTCTGGGCGAGCATGCGTGGGACGTCTGGGTGCGGCGTTAGCCGGGGTGGTTTCTGAGCCCTGAGATGGAACTGCCGAGGCAGTGGCCCTACTCTTAGGCGTGGTTTTGTTTCCACGAGACCGTTTATTGCCTGGGAAACGAGGACAAGATCTGAAATTGGCAGGATGATCCCCACCGCAGTTGCAGCAAGTAGCAGGAATATCATTCGGACGTGTACATTCCGAGGCCCAGTGTGGCCCAGAGCATCTCACACAATGGATTTGTAAGGTGCAGACTTCCGATGAATGGAAAAATCCCTGGCACCTAAAGCATTGAGTAGGGCCTTTACGGCCTCTGTAACGTTCAATGCTGACCTCTGTGCCCCACATGTCATGGATAGCATACAGATGGTCAATGAAGGGTTGCGGAATTACTTGCAAATACACAAGTGGCATAGGGTGTTTAGTGCGTGGTGTTGTCATCCGAACGCACCTCTGCACTTTGAATCCCATCGATTCCACTTCATTCTTGATGTCCTCGGTTTCAGTTTCAACCGGGAGGCCTCTAATAACAATTTTGATCGGCCGGTCCTGCTGTAGATCTAAAGTTTTGTACTGGATGCCAGCCTTTTTCATCCAGCGGGTAACCTCCCGGAATTCAAGTTCTGTTTGAACAAAAATTTTGAGGTAGGGACCAGTAAGTCTGCTCTGAATGTTTGGGGCAATCTCACGCAAAAATTGAAGTTGCGTCTTCCACTGCTTGCTTGATTTGATATGAATAGCCGGAATGTTTGGTTGCTGCGGTGGGGGGGACGCTCCGCTCACGCTCGCCGGGTGAAACAGTTTCTCCTTCTACCTGGTTGCTAGGGGCAACCGCTTCGGTTGCTACGGGAGACGACCCATTGTCAGGGCCTAACAATGACTCTTTTATCGCCTCATACTTGTTTTTGTGCAATTTCACGGCTTAGAGCTTGCGCGTGACTGAGTGAATAGAGCTGCTTTCAGCCTCGTGCAAACTACGCGCCATTTTGTCAGCCATATTGGATTTTATGTTAGAATTTACATTTGATTTTTCAATTCCAGAATTATTTTGCTTAGTATTTAGATCATTTACACTATGCTTTTTAGCATTAATATCATTAGCATTCATATTTTTATCCATTTTAGATTCATTTTTATTTTTATTACTAATAAAAATAACTTCGTTATCTGAGCATTCAGAATCCGAATTTATCCTCGCCTTACCTTGCTTTCGCAAGGCGGGAGTAATAAATCCGTCTTCATCAATTACTTGCCCTTTACGCTTACGCGCAATGTTAGGCTTTCCTACAGAAATAACTTTATCTATTTTTGATTTACGGAGAGCTTCTTTCTCCTTAATTTTAGACTCTTCTTCTAGCCGTTCAATTTCTAATTTTTTGAGAAAATCATCCCTGGTCGGGGGAAGGTGGAAAATTTGTACATCAAGGGTGTTTGCAATCTCATTAATTTTGTAAAAAAGGGTCTTACCCGCTTTGTTCAGAAGTTCATATCCTTGATTATCCAAAGGCGTAGCGGCTTGCTTCATAAATCGTTTTTGGCGCTGAATCTCTTCATATTGCTGCTTAAGTTCATAAAAGGTGATAATAAGCTGCGATTTATCCTCTAGTATTTGCTGCACAGGTTGAGTTGCGTCACTAGTTGCATTTGTATCCGTATTATTTTCACATATCGATGTATCCATTATCGAATTATCGACACTTTCGCTAAAATCCCCAGTACTAGGTTGCGTTGGCGGGAGCTCGCAAAACGAGCGACCTTCATCCACCGTGTCCATGCTCGGAATTATTCAGATATAGATAAAACAGGTTACTTTTAGCAGTAAATAAATGCACACAAGTGTACTTGTAGCTGGCATATGAAATATTTTTCAGTTTCTGTATAGCATATGAAATAATTTATTATTATTATTATTATTCATTTATTTTATAAGTTAAATCAGAGTTAGATAAGCAAAACTTACCTATTTTGTGAATTCATACAAAATTCCTGCATATACAATATGTTATTTTCTATTAGTTTTATATGAGTCATTAAAGATAATTTGAGCAATTCATTTATTGCATTTCCCAACTGAATAAATGCAATAAATGAATCAAAAAAAAAAGAGAGAGAGAGAGGTCTCCCTCTTCGCAAAAAAAAAAAAAGAGGGGGGTCCCCCCTCTCTTTTTGCTGGCATATGAAAACTTTTTTTGGCAAAGGGGGGTTTCTCAAAGTATAGATACAATAATTGCATGTTTGAATCCAAAACTTTTTTTGGCAAAGGGGGGACCCCCCCCCTTTTGCCAAAAAAAGGTTTTGGATTCAAACATGCAATTATTGTATCTATATTTTGAGAAATAAATTATTTTTCGTCCCCCATCCCCCCCAAAAAAAGGTTTTCCCTCCTTTTGCCAAAAAAAGTTTTGGATTCAAACATGCAATTATTGTATCTATATTTTGAGAAATAAATTATTTTTCGTCCCCCATCCCCCCAAAAAAAGGTTTTGCTTTCAAACATGCAATTATTGTATCTACATATTGAGAAATAGATTATCCATTTCAATATGCCAAGGTAACTAACAGAAAATGACTGTGTTTTATGCATGTTTGCATTATAAGGCAGACATTTATTGGTAAATTATCGCCAACACAGAAATCATCTTTATCAGTTAATGCTTAAATACTAAAAAGCTAACATTTATTATAGTAGTGTTCTTTTTGTTTCATTTGTAAAATTTTTGCTGATATTTAAAAAAAATTAGTAGTTGTTCGTTAGATTATTCTGATTTTAACTTTGTTTTAATGTATTGGCATTTTTCGTAGGCAAGGAAATTGGCTGAAGAAAAACTTGCTAAAAAGAGGTTACATGACGTTTATAGGTATGCATTGCAAGATGTTTTTTAATTTAAGCCAGTCTTTTAATTGCTATTCCTTTCTTTGTTTTATGATCTGCATATCTAGTAATCTAAGTTACTTGAATTGATATACTGAATATTTACTTTTTTTGGTTGTGTGATTTTGTACTAATTCTATAAACTTATATTCTTAAAGAATTCGAAGTATCAAGAGTGAAATAAAAAAAGAAGAAAAAGTATCTGATCTGAAACATAAGAAAAAAATTGAAAGAGAAATAGAACAGATGTATAAACCACGAGCCTTAAGCAAACATAAATATGAATCTCCAGATGTAGAACTTAACCTAACTGAAGAATTGACTGGCTCTTTACGAACATTAAAGGTATATATGTTTTCTTTTTTTTTTTTTAAATACTTGGCCCAGAAATTAATGAAATAGTTTCTGATGTTCATTTTACTTATATATGTGAAAAAACAAATCTTTAATTTTAAGCATCAGTTAAAGCCAGTTTACATTTGTATGAGTTCAGTTCAATGAGTTGATTGAATAAGAATGCAAAGAAAATGCTAATATTGAAACCTGAAGTGTCTAGCAGTGTATATGTAAAGAGTAAGTGTTCTTGTTCCAACTCTGAAGACGTGCATTAGTATCAGCAATTAAAAGGAAAAAAAAAAACAGTGCATGTATTTCTTTAAGTTTTTAAAAGGATGGGAAGAACAAGGAAGGATAGGCATGTAAATAATAGCCTTCTTATTGTATATGCTTTGTATGAAATTTTATGGACTTCATTATCATGCTATAAATTAATATAATTTGACATTGTACATCATCTTAGATTTTTTTTTCCTCCATTCTACTTAAGTTTTGGGTAGAAAATGAAATCTTAACCTACTTCTCATGCATTTTCCTGATTGATTTGCATCTGATTGTACTTTTGGGCATGGTAGTATATTGTTTATTGTGTATGTCCTCTTAATTTTTTTTTTTTATTTTTCATTTCTTAATATCAGTGTTTTATATACTATATTTTATAATAAAATTTTAAAATGTATTGGCTTTGTCCCATACATAATGCTTATAAAGAATTAACTTCAACATTTATATTTTACTGGTTGTTCTATTTGCATTCATTGTCATTTCCTTCTCTTTTCAACAATTATATTCATTGTTAGTTGGATATTTTGTTTAGTAATGTTTTATTTTAATCCTGAAATTTATATATTACACATACAAATCAAAATGTATAATATAGTGAAAAATTAAAACTTATACATAACTGTAATTTCCACTTTCTTTTGTTAGACTGATGGTAATTTGCTTGAAGACCGATATAAGAGTTTGCAACGCAGGAATCTTATAGAACCTAGA
>KK116622.1:538286-562597 GCA_000611955.2 Stegodyphus mimosarum
AAATAAAACCTGAATTTGTTATTATTATTCAACTGAGTCATTATTTTCATATTAAAGATAACAATTTTTATGTTAAATATTTCCTTCCATGAAACATTTTTCATAAAATTTTTAACAATATATGGCTATAATCTGAGCATAATGTTTTTAATGACAGTTATGTAATTCATACAGTTTTTATCCATGTATATATTTGTTAAAATTGTACTGATTAATATGGATAACATTTCACTCAGTTACTGTAATTTCTATTCTAATTTTTTTATGAAAATTCCTTTTTTTATAAGTATCAAATGGAATTAATATACATATATAAATACAAAAGCAAAAAAACTTTAATTTCGTGAATTTCAAAATTTATTCAGAAGAACTGTAAGGTAAAATCCTGTGTAACTGCTGTAAAGATATTATTAAATTTGGCATAGTAATAGAGAAAATAAAGGAAATTATCTCCTAGGAAATTCAAAGTGAAATTTAGAATGCAAAAGTGTTCTATTGTTGTAAAAGTTGGCAATAAAGAAAGCTAAAGTGCACTATTGTGGAAAAACAGAAAAATCATTGCTGGTTCCATAGAAAGATCCTAACTCTTCAAGGGATATTAAAATCTCTCCATACAGCCATCATCAATTCATGAAAAGCATGGTTCGTCATCTCGCAAATCCAAAAAAATGCTGTTTAACTAAGAATTGAAAGTATCTGAATCTCATCTTATAATTTCAGTCCACGAGATAATTCCCCGATGTGTGGCCATACCATCTGGAACCATAAAAATTAAGAATAAACAAAGTAACCGTACAGAATAATATTTAAAACTAACAGTAAAAAGGAATAAAAAAGAAAATGGAATAATAATTGAAATAAAAAAAAAATTAAAGGGTCATAAATACAGTAAAAACTTTTACAAAAAGGCCAAAATTAATTTTAAACTATTTACATTAGACTCCAGCAAAAGAAAGTTGAAAATGGCACCACAAGTGAAATATGCATGCAGCGTTAAAGGGTTACCCAGTGTTCCAGTGTAAATTTAAATGTGCCAGTCGGCTGGATTGATATTGGAAGGGGCAGGAATTTTCTTCTATTGTAGCAAAACAGAAAACTAAATTTAAAGAACTGCAAAAAAAATTTTTTTTAACTGTAAGATTAAGAAAGCACAGTAAATAGAATTTTAGAATTAATTTTGGCTGAGTCAACTAAAGAAAAAATTACTTTACATAAAAAAGGGGGAGCAGCTAGAATAGTTACAGAAAATTTTTTTTATACAGTTTAATTACAAAATATACAAATCTTTAAATCTTCCAGACATCCTCTCATGTCCTCCCGTGAGTTTGAGACAAGCTTAGCATAACATGTTGAGATTAGATAAGATATTTAATGCCAGCCTTATTAAGATAGTAATTAATAAAATTTATGGAAATGTGATTTTCTTTTAGCACTTGCATAAGTAAAACATTCTCTTTTTTTTTTAATTTATTAATTTGGTTAAGTATTGTATTACCAGTAGAGTTTCATTTAATAAGTTTAATTGTAGACAAATTAAAGACTCTTCTTTTGTCAAAAAGTTTAATTGACTTATAACTAATTATATGTTGATCAAGATATTCTATTCCTTGTTGATTCGTATTGATTTAATGTTTTTAAGCAAGAAGGGTATATTTGTAATTTTTCTATTGCATCAAAATTATTAAGTGTCATAATATCATCAATATACCTGTAGGTGTTAGTAAAGAATTTTAACCTAGTGTGGTCAAGAGATTGTTGAAACTTCAATTCTTGAGTGAGTAAGAAAAGGTCAGAAAGTTGTGTCGAGAAGTTTGTTCCTGTAGCAGAGTTGAAAATCATATTATTAATCTTTTTTGGCTATTGTGCAAATAAGCAGTTCGTGTTTATATATATATATCATACCTACCAACTTTTACGAATTTTTTGTAATTTTTACGAAAATGCATTTGTTCTTACGATTTTACGATCGTAATCCATTTTTTACGATTTTTTTCCCTTTTTCAAGTGTTTTTAGTGATTTTTGTCGAAATTTTAGAATTTTTCGCCAATTGCATCGTGTTTTACCGCCAACTACCGACTACTTCGAATTCAGTAACCTGCGGTTTCTCCCAACTCGCCGCTTAATCAGCCAATCCAATGCACTGAACTTGTTTCTCCCACTCTTTTCTTTGTGGCCGCCAGATTATTTTTTTCGCTTTCGCTTCAGCAGCAAGGGAATTACTCAACGAGCGTGGATTGTCGCATTCTGTTTTTTTTTTGTTTGTTTGCACGTACTACGAATTTTCTTAATACGCCGTTGTTACCAAATGAGTTAAAAAAAAACCGTATTCTCAATATTTTCGGCCTGCCTACAAAGCCGAATTTCCAACAATTAAAGAATCCTTCAAAGGAAATAACTATGCATTTTGCAACGTGTGCGTGCGTGACTTCATAATAAGTCACGGTGGAAGAAGTGACATTGTGAAGCATGTTAAGTCTAAAAAGCATGAAGCTTCGGCTTCGACAACGTCAAAGAAAGTGCATGATTTTTTTTCAAATTCGGCTACGAATTCGGATGCCGATGTCATTTTGGCAGAGTGTTTGTTTACTGCATTCCTCATCGAACACAACGTGCCGATCACGCCGGTCAACTTTTCAGACGGATGTTTCCCGACTCCAAGATTGCTCAGAAATATGCTTGTGCTCACACGAAAACATCTTCTATTCTGAACGAAATTGCTTGCGATGCACAAAGTAAAACGATAGCTGCACTCCAGAATTCAGCATTTTCGGTGTCAATCTATGGCAGCAACGACAGCGATTGGAAGCTTTACCCCATCGTTGTCGCATATTTCTGTGATGTTTCTAATGAAATGAAAACTCATCTTTTGCGTCTTCCATTGTTAAATGGAGACGCTACGGGGGAAAATATTGCCTCCTTGGTAATTAATGAGTTGAAACAGCTTAAGATCCCAATATCAAACTGCATTTCATTTGGTACAGATAATGCTCATATCATGGTGGGTGACAAAAAGAGTGTAGCCTCTTTCCTCAAAAAAGAACAAAATGAATTAATTGTTATTGGATGCCCAGGCCACTTAATTAATTTGGCAGCAGAAAAAGCTGCAGCTGCTTTACCATTAAGTATTGACCAGCTTCTGATTGATGTGTTTTTCTATCTGGAAAAAAGTGTAAAAAGGAAAGAAAACCTAAAGAATTTCCAAGAACTGTGCTCTTGTGAAACGTGAAAAATTCTGAAACATGTATGCACGAGATGGTTATCCTTAGGCAGAGCACTAAGAAGGTTTATTGAATAGTGGGATGCATTGCTAAGATATTTCCACGAAGAGACCAAAACGAAACCACAGATCCCATAAAATTTGTCGGCATATAAGATTCCAAAAACCAACTTTGCTTCTAATCAAAATGCTTTAAAAGGGAAAAACCAACACACAGAATCAAACCCTTTAAAAAGAAAATGCTTAGAAGACTCCTCAAAGGTCAACTTTGTTAAAGAAGTTGAAGGGAAGAAGAAACAGTCTTCTATTAGCCGGGAGGAAAGGATTTTCTATCTTCTTTCTTCGGATTTGAACAAAGCATATTGTAGTTTTGTGTTAAGTACCATTAAGATTTTTGAAAGTGTAAATACCCTTCTACAATCAGCTTCGCCAAAATCTCCCCTGCTTATCCAAATTCTTAATGATCTTTTGAAAGAACTTTATACTAAGTTTGTAAAACCGTCCGTTGTGAAAAACAGTGTGTTGATTCGTGTTGCCTATAATAGTTTGGCAAATCAAAAGGATGACAATGATCTTATAATTGGAAATCAAACCAGGGAACTTGTAAATTCTTTGAAAGATCATGAGAAAAAAGAATTTTTTCAATGTGTTAGAAAGTACTTTTCCTCAGCCTGTGATTACATTGTAAGGAAGTTTCCTTTGCAAAATGAAGTTCTTTTAAATGCTGAAGTGGCAAATTTGAAACAAATTGAAAATTCATCTTTTGAAAAGATTCGTTTTTTTATTGATAAATTTCCATTTTTGTTAACAATTAAAGAAAATGAATGCCATAATGATGCTTTAGATGAACTACAGAACCAATTTTCTGCTGCACAGTTTGAAGACTTTGCCAGTTCTGGAGAAGATAGACTTGATGTCCTCGTTGGTACCTTAAAAAGAATAAAAAGAGCTGATGGAACACCAAAATATGATAGACTAGCAAGAGTTTTATGTGCTATTCTCGTAATTCCACACAGTAATGCTGAGTACGAGAGAGTCTTCAGTGTTGTGAAGAAAAACAAAACTATGTTTCGTTCTTCAATTTCCCAAAAACTCTAGAAAACATTTTAATTGCTAAATGTTATGAGGAAACTAATTGTTATGACAGGAAATTTTCCGAAGAATTTTTGGCTAAAGCCAAAAAATGCACTCTAAATTCATTGCAATAATTTTTTTGTGTGACATTAAGTTCTTGTTTTATGTTTCCTAATAAATTTTTTAGTTACTACTTAATTGAGATTTACTAATGTAAGTACAATTTTCTTTTTTCTATTTGTATAAATTGTTATTTTTTTAATATCAAAGCATGATATTAATTCTTCGTGTTCTTCTGAATTTTGGAGAAATCTTCTGAATTTGGAGGAGAAATCTTCTGAATTTTTATCTTTAGAGGTTGGCAGGTATGATATATATATATATAATTTTTAGTCCTATTGTCAGTAAATCTGAATTTATGTGGCATTTTATGGAATTTGAGAATAATATAAAGTTAGAAAATCTATTGTACTCATTGGGAAAAGAAATTAAGTTTGTAGAGAAAAGCTTTAATCTTGTTAATAACTATTTTTTACTGATAATTTGGTAGTTCAATATATATAAATTGGTGGTAATTTTTTTTCCAAACATTACTAGAGTTATTACTCACCTTATCAATTTCAGTGACAGTAAATTTTTGTTTAAGAGCAAGAATTTTGTCTTCAGTTTGTCTCTATTTAAATTTCCTGAAAAATTGAACTTTTTAATCTATTGTTTGATGTTGTCATAAACTTTTACTCTCCATTCAAAGAATGTATTGCTTGGAAGATGAAGCTCATAAGCTGTTTTTACAATAATTTCATTGAGGTTTTTTTCAGTAGCTTTAAGACAGTTTGATTTTTTAATACTATAGACAAGCCTAAATTTAGTACCTAATTTCATGAGTTCTTTTAAATGTTGATCTTGGATAATGTCTATATTACCTGTAATGATATATTAACGGTGTTCATGAGAAAAGGAAGATACTCTAGCATATTACAGGAACATTCTGTAGCAGGATGCAGATCATGTTGGTTAGTGAGCCATTGCCTTAATGTTTTTGGGTATTTAAATGAAGGAATAATACAAATTGTTTTTTCTGGAAAGAATTTTTGGTGAGTTTTAAAAATTTTTTAGTAATTAATTAGGTCCTTTTTAGGATGAAGAAAATTGATTTTTCAGTAAGCTTTACATGTTTGAATTTTTTTTTTTTATTTGCAAGTTTGTATGTACAAAAGTCTAAAATTAAATCCTTAATAATATTGTGCTTAGTATACTGAGTTTGAAAATGTTGTTTAATAAACATCAAGAATTTACCATTACAAGTGTGCTACTAGTCAGTTAGATTTTTTGTGAAATTTGCAGTAGTGAGGAAATTGTCTATAAAATTTTCGTAGTCTGTTATGGTCCGTGAACTTACTCTTTTGCCTCTATTAGTTTTTTTTTACTAAAAATTTGAAACTGGCTGTAGATGGAGGAATTTGTAGATTCTTTGTGATGCAAAACGTGTGTGTTGAGCCCATAGGGTAAAGTGTTTTCATATGAAGCATGTGCAGAGATTCTTTTAATAATCTGTATTGTTTGTTAGCAACAATACCAAGAATTTTTATAGCAATATTGCTGAAATCATGTAATTGAAAGTGTTCCTACTCAGCAGATTAGATTGTTTTTAGAGAGTCCTTGTTTATTATTTGAATGATTAAAGTGAGAGTGCTTTTTAATTTTAGACCTTTGATTATTTATTCTAAGATTATTTTTGGTCTGTCCAACATATTTAAAATTACATGTTATAAGGTAAATACAATTGTAGATTTTTGACAAGTCTTAAATAGAGTAAGTTATGCTAAAAGCTGCAAGTTTAGAGCTACAAAAAGCAAAAAAACTTTAATAATTAGTGAATTTCAAAATTTATTCAAAGACCAAAAGGTAAAATCCTGCACAATTGCTGAAGTTATTATTTAATTCAACATAGTAAAAAAATAAATATATAAATAAAGGAAATTATCTCCTAGGCAATTCACCATCAAATTTAGAATGCAAAAGTGTGCTATTGTGGAAAAAATTGGCAATAAAGAAAATATTTTTGAAAGCTTAAGTTCATAGCTTTCACAAATGCTTTCTTTTATTGCCAATTTTTATCACAATACCACACTATTGAATTCTTAATTTCACATTGAATTTTCTAGGAGAAAATTTGCTTTATTTCTTCTATATTGAATTATATAAATGAAAAGCTATTCTTATATATAAAGTTAAATTAAATACAGGTATTTGGATTGTGTGAATAGGAATGCATTTTATAATTATATTAAAATAATAGTATCAGATTATTTAACTGTTGTGCATCCGTATCCTTCTACTAAAGTAAAGCCCACAATAAAAAACATAATGTAACATAATGTGTTTAAGTCAAATAGTCAATCACAGCAACAAATATTGGCATTGCTATAGAATTCTCTCTGCACCCAAAGAATTAGTCCTAGTAGCAAAAGTCTAACAAGTTTTTATGTAAGAAAGTATAAAAGATACAAATCTTCCACATATATAAAGTGTTTTTGCAAAATATGAAGATATATAATAAGCATTAGGACCACAAAAATGGTCAATTTGACTATGCATGAAAACTTTTATTTTATTGTTTATAAAAAAATTAATTTTTCTAATGATTTACTAAGCAAGAAAAAATGAGGTATTCAATAACGAAACTGCTCCATAAGTTTTTTATAAACTTCAAAATAATTTTGTGTAATTGATATCCAGATATATGCATATATATATTTCTGTGTAAATTAAACTGAGGCATTAATAATCATTTAAAAACTGCTGTAAACATTTTATTAAAAACCTTTAAATTAATAAATTTTAACTAACAAATATGAGATAGATTCTTTAGAAACAAAGTACATTACATTTAATTTAAAACCAAATTCCAATTAAAATGTATGCTTCTAATTAAAAATTTTTGATTTATTTGTAGTTTGCAGGTTTTAGTATACTTAAAATGCAAATGTGCCAGTAATATCTACTTTTTCTCTCCCGTTGTAGTATCTAATAAAGTAATGTACGTATTTCCTATATAAGCTTCCTTTCACTTGTTTAGGCCTATAATTTTTAACAATATTTTGGTACTTTTTTCCTCTGAATTTCTGTTTTAGTAATATATGCTCCTAACTTGATTTCTAAGCAGTTATTTAAGGAAAGAAAAGCTTTCTGGAGAGTATCTAAATGGCCTACTATTATATAATTCTTATTGAATATCTTTCTTATTGGTAGCTTCCATTTAATGCAGTTGAATTAAATTATTATAAAAATATTTCAATTGGCCTTATTTTTGAATGTATTTTAAAATTTTGTGGTATTAAAAATGTTATTATTTTTGGAAATAATTTTGTGTGCTCTTTACTTTATTTGAATGTAAGGTGTTTAGAATAAGAATATTTTTGTCTAGTATTCTTTATATGTTGTCTGTGTTGTGCACCATTTTTTTACAACATTCGGTGTGCGAAACACACCTCTGGAACATGTATTGGAATTGGTATTTCTCTTCTAGGACTATTCATTGTCCAAAGTTTCTTCTTTTAGGTTTTAAATTTTCTGCAAGTGTTAGATAAGCATGTGCTGATATTTTACAATGTCTCTGAATTTGTTTTTTGACAAACCTCATCTTTACTCATTATAAAAATCACTTTTTCTTTGTAGACATATATCTCTGGTTCAATTTATTAAATTAGACTTATTTATATTAATAAGCATAATCAAATAAACATTTTGTATATGTAGGTCTTACTATCAGATGCATACTCTTCATAATATGTGATGTATGCTACAGTGAGCTGCAGTTGCACTATTATCCCCTTTGTATAGCTGCCAACTCTACCAGTTTTTAAATTTTAGCTTTTATTAAAGAAAATGTTTCCCAGCAATAAATAAAATTTATTGAATTAATGAAACTTAAATTAGGCAAATTGCATTCCCATACCTCTAATGTTTTCAGAATAATTTTTTCTATTAAGTGTGCTTTATTACATTTTCTTATCAAATTTAATTTGATTTGACTTGTCTTAGTCTATTGTAGACATTTGTAAATTTTAAATCAAAATTTAAGCAGTGTTCAATCACTTAATATTTGTATTTAATTTCGGGATTATCTCAGCATAAAATTGCAAGAAATTAAATGAAAGTAGCTGAAGAATATAAAATCTAGAATATCTAATTAAATGCTAATGTATTTTACATTAGAACTGTATAACAAATAGTTCAATGCCTGAATTATGCATTATAAAGTGAATCAAAGTAATTTAGAATTAATTTGAAGTGGTGTTGCTGCTCACTGCAAAAACCTCCTGGTTTCTTGCAAAAATCTCTCCATTTTTAACATTCAAGGTTGGCAGCTATGTCTTTATCAAACTCGTATACTAAATGGTATCTGAAGTGCTTCTTATGTCTCTTTATTTTAAATCTTTAAACATGTGAGTAACCCTCTCATTGTCATTATATGTTTTATTCAGTCACTCAATATCATCGTCAGCATGGATCATCTAATCACAGTTTGCATATACAAAACAAAAAGCACTTTCATACTTTATGTTGAAGATAACTGTAAAGCATATAGTGAAACATTGTACTATTAGTACACAACAAAACTGTAACTCTTTAAGGGTTCATAAAAAATACTGCTTGAAATCAAACATGTAATCTACATCAGCCCAACATATTTTTACGGAAATACAGATTTTTCTGAGCCAATCATAGCATTGTTAATAAAATAATAATAGAAATAATATTAAATAAGATTATTCCTTGCCAACTTCGTAAAAATTATCCAAATAAAATTTTTTTGATATTATCATATCAAGAAATGTTTAAAACCACTTTGATCAATCTCTGAAAAATATACAGATTTAATAAAAGTATTAGCACAGTTCGTCACATTACTATATCCTTGTTGTGTAGTTAATTTAATTAATTGAATCTTGTTCCAAATTTCAACTACACATATCCAACAGGAACGGTTTTATTTTAACTAAGAGTTGTATTTCTTAAAAGTATATTTGCTCAGTTAATTAATTTGTTTCTTAAGATTTATCCTCAGTAATCTCTTTATT
The DNA here is from genome assembly GCA_000611955.2 of Stegodyphus mimosarum. NCBI lineage: Eukaryota > Metazoa > Arthropoda > Arachnida > Araneae > Eresidae > Stegodyphus > Stegodyphus mimosarum. The sequence goes on from KK116622.1 coordinate 547,663, forward strand.
TTCAAAAGACAAACACACAGCTTTAAGCGTAAGTATTGTTTGAAATTAAAAATACAAATAATTTATTCATCAATTTAAAATTTATACAACATGCAGAACATGGCAGAAATAACTGTCAAGTTCTGCTTGGTTTCTCTGCTTATTTTCCTGTTCGAGTTGGAGAAGATTTTAGCCAGAAAAGGGTCACTGTAATGTTTGCTTAAGTTAGCTTTAAGGAAAAATCCATGTGACTTCCTTGAATGGTCTATTAAATTATACACATTTTTTGGTGCGTTTCTTCAGTTCTCACTTTCCAGCAAAGATAAAGTACATAAAAACTCAAAAACACCTTCATTAAAAATTAAAAAATACAGTTAAAAACAATTTTTACAATTAAAATTAAACTTTCTACACAAAAACAGCAATTCAGCCAGCTGGCAAGAAGGCAGATTTTTCAATTCACAAAACTGAAAGTTTACTTTTGTTCCTACTTGGCAAAAAGGCATTGAAGATGCAGAAATGGACTTAATTCAGTATTCTGCTGAGTATCAAATGTAAACAAATGGTGGTTCATTAGGCTTTTTGAAGCAGAAGACATAAAAAATTAGCAATGTCCTTACTGGGCCTCAAACCTGGACCTCTCGAATACACGCCGAGTGTTCTACCATTACACCATAAAGGTATGCAGAAAGGAGGGAGAAAATACCTTTAAATTAAAATAACTTTTAAATTGTTGATAATTCTACAGCTATTGCATGCATATTAACTAAAAGAATTAAAACCTTAACCGGAATATAAAAACCACATAATTCAATCACTTTAAAGAAAATATGCACACTTTACCAACATATAAAAATAAAAAAACTAAGCTCACTGAGCCAGATTATTACCGAATGGGAATATATATATATTTATATATGATTAGTACAGGCGATTACAAAGGAAAAGGAAAGTGCACAACTACATGTTATAGCAGTCTCTATACAAAATTTCAACGCTTTACAGCTACTCATTCGAGTTATGCAAGATACATATTGTTGCGTGCATATAGGTTTGTAATAGATTGAATGCACAAGTCCGATAAAAAGTGAATAAAATCTATTATCACAAGAAATATAAGAAAATGTTGGATTTTTCCTCAAAGATATTTGTACAATATCATGCAAGCAAATCAGCAGCTATATTTTAAACTATCAAAACATTAAATAGAATGCAATCCAAAGCGTAGAGAGAGTCAAATCTCCCGTGAATTCGCTACAATCGACAACAACAGCTCACTAAAGCAGCAAATTAGCTGAGACGTTTCTCTCCGACTTTTTATAGCTTTTTAAATCAGCTGTGAAAGACAGTTCTAGCGATTTCTCGAAAACAAAAGTGTAAAATTATGGTTACCGCTAATGTAGTAAATTACGTTTATTCAAATTAAATATCAATTACCGAGATAAACTTTTATTCAATATTAAATGCACGTGCTCTTGTATTTTTACTTTTCTGGTGTAGCTTTCTCTTCAAATTTGTCACAATTTTAATTATAATTCTGCTAAAAATGTCAAACTAAATATGAAATTTGTAACAATATGTACATATATACAGATGTCAAGAAAAATTCTATTTCAAATCCATTTTTCAATCCTTTTTGGCAAAAAACAGTCCTTTATTCTGTCTGTACGTACAGATGTCATGCAAAAAAACATCATTCAAATGGTTCTGAGAGTAGTTGAAATGGATATTTTTGTTGAAATATGATACCCAAATTTTTTTGTGATTACAATACTTCCTTTATATCATACAAGGAAGTAAAAAGGGATTGAAATTTTTATATTAATTTGTTCTTGGTGTGGGTGTTGGAAATTGCCATATCTTTTATGGTGTTGAGTGGAATGTGGTAGCTTTCACCCTTTGTAAACTGACTGCATACTGAGAGAACAGATTCTTAACTGATCCAGATTGATAAAAGAATTTGTGTCCTTTGAGAGATGTGCACTTGAATTAAAGGTGTAATGGCCATGCTTGCTTATCCACTGTTGCTAATTAACAATTGGATTAATGGAGTTCTGCACTAGGTGTGACCAAGAAAATGCATCGCTAACAAAGAGGACTGTACTCACCAATGACAATTCTACCAATTTTTAAATCTATTTCCATCTCAGGCACCTTCATTCCACTTGTCTTCTACCCTATAGCACAGATCCTACCAGCATTAGTTTTCCTGGCTTCTGCTGGTAAAATTGCAAGCAAGAAACCTCTTTCTTCATGGAAGATTGGCAGAACCATGGTGGAATTTTTTTTGCTGTGCTGATTGATTTAAATAACAGTTTGTCTATTGTCTTAAGCTAAGTAAGTTTCATTTTTTTTCTTCTGCTAAGTCAATTACTGTAAAGGGAAATACTATCCTACGAGACCATTGATTGATGATAATTATATCCTGCATCCAAGTTTCAAATTGTTAAGAATTCAGTTATACTAAGCCATCAATTCATAGTATTGCATTCGAGAACCTTAGTCTGTGGTTGTTGAAAACATGATATGAAAGGGGTCATCAGTTAGGACCTTTTGATTGCGAAGTAAAAGAAAGAGGAATGTTGATACAGTCAAACTCCTGAAATCCGCATTGCCTTTCAAAATATAAACATTCAATTTAGAGGTTCCAGAAACCGCAACATGGAGAATGAAATACCGAAGAAAAAATATTTATCCAATAATGACGTTATAATTACCGAATAATAATGATTTTTTTTTAGTAGCAGAAAAAAATCTTAGCCCAGAAGAGGTTTTTAGTATATATGATGTGTTCAGATGAGCCAACACTGGCATATCAGATAACAGATGATGAAATCATTGGCTCAGTTTTGAACTCGCCACAGCAAGAAAACGATTCCGACACCGACACAGATGACGAATTTGATAGGAGTGAGAAAATATGTTTTAATGTGGGTTTGGAACATGGTGAAAAATACCTAAAATATTTAGAACAACAGAGCTGTGTCACAGAGCAAGAGAGAGTATGACTCTGTAGAATTTACAAAAAAAAAACTTTATTAGTATCCCTTATTTTTACATGTCTCTATTGTATGTGTCCTTAATGCTTTAAAATATTCCTGTAATCACTAATATAAATGAATAATATAATATATATATAATAATTTAATGCATATAATAAAATAATGTATATTATTGTACACAATAATTTAAGTAAATGTGTCTAATATGACTTATTTATTTTGCACTTTTAGTCTGAATATTATGATCTGGCTTTTCTGTCCTGAAATCCGCACAACTTCTGGTCCGAAGCATTGCGGATTTCTGGACTTCTACTGTATTAACTTTAAAGTTTAAGTATGTGATTAAAAACAAAATGTATCAATCTTTTCGATGTATTGTAAATTTTAAATCAAAATCTATCTCCCAAAAACTTTCATATCTGCAATTAAAAAATAATTTTATTTAAGATTAAATGAAATCCTTTTTCCTTTTGCAGCCACTAACTTTTCTACCAATCAGGGTTGTTACCTAATAACGATTTTCAGAACACACAGAACAGAATTACACATTAAGGTGTTTGGTTTAGTTTTAACAAGAACCACTGCAGAATATTCCTTCTCACACACGAAAATATTGAAAACAATCAAGGGAAATAATTTTTCTTTTATTTCAGTCTCACAGTCAAGATATCTCGAAACTTTAGTGTAATCATAATTCAGAAGTTTTATGCACTCTAATGACATAAAACTTCTGAATTAGATAAATGCATTCCAAGCCATGAATTTATCTATTTCTAAGTCATTGAACAGTGGTAGTTTGACTGGGGTTCAAATCCTCCAAATGGACTGGCTGCATGAGTGTTTTCCCCATGTGTGGTGTAGATATGAGCCAGTTTTCTTTAGATAGTGCTTCACAAATGCATCCTTCCCCCTTAGGCAGATAGCCCTTATGTGATTTATTGTAATAAAAGAAATTAAACCACTTCCCCAAAAAGAGAGCATAGACATTTTAAGGAAAAAAGTTTTACACTATTTTTTAAAAATAGCTTTTAATCTAACTGCTAAAAGATTCAAAAAATTTTTTAAATGTTGATGTTCACTCTGAAATTATATATAACACACTTCCAGTATTTTATAATTTTTATAGCTGTGAAATATGATAAAAATATAGCAAGCATTTTAATAACGTTGTGGTTGAGATTAAATTCTAACATTTAATAATTAATGTTAAAATATGTGGTTAGTTAAATGAATAGAAAAAAAATACTGCATACAGAAATGTATTTTATAACATATTTTAGAACAATAAACACAATATTAAGTATGAGAATACAAGGCAAAAAGTAATTTTATAATACTAAGATATAAATATAATACTGAAATTCTGCAGATATATGCTTTTCGTACTGTTTTAAAATTATATAACTTCAATTAATGTATCGTATAAAGAGTAAGTACCAAAATATAGGTATAAATACAATAAATTTTCATATTAATGTGAATTATTGCATTAATTAGTTAAATACGGTTAATAATAAATATGAATTATAATCATGTTTCTTGAATATGGAAGAGAAAAGTATTCAATTTTAAATAAAGAAGATCACTGTTAATATAAATTTACCAAGAAAGAGCACACTTCCTCCCCCCCCCAAAAAAAATGGTGAAAATTTAAATGAAATTAATTCAGATGGGACAACGTTCATAACATTAAGCTGTATATCTAATATTACTCCTTAGCCTCTATTTTAGGTATACATAACAGGCTGTACTTGCTGCATTCCCCAAAATTGTAACATTTTCCAAGAAACAGTTAATACAATTCTTAAATAATAAAACACATGGGAGATGTTATTAGTGAAATAAAGTGTGCAGAAAATTATAAGGTTTATATTAGGTTATAAATTACATATTCTATACACAACAAAAATACATTTTGAACTTTTATTTACTAATTTATCTATTGGCCATCTTTTAATACCACTTTTTTATTTACAGTTAAGTCAATAAACTATATATAAGATTAACAATTTTATAAAGTATGTTATAACTTCTATTTTATAGCATCCTGTTTAAAATAGTTCACCATAATAAATCAAATAATTTTTGCCCAGAATGTCATCTTAGAGATTGATTCTTCAAGTCAATGCAGAACAGTTATGCATTTATTTATGAATCATTTTATGTACCAGTGATTCATGCATTCCTCCTAACAGTTACCGTAAGACATCAGTTTGATCATCTGGTTCGTTATCTCTTTCTGATGAAGGAGTGCAATTATTTTCACAATCTTTGCTGCAGCGTAATTTTCGGGAATGCATTTCTGATAACAATGCAGCTTTCCATTCTTCTTCTGGCACCAAATGAGCCCACTGTGGTAAATTGGAAGTAGGTAATGTGATTCCTTTCATGACTGATTTAATTGTTTCAATGAGATCTGTGATGGAGAAAAAAATGCATCAGAAGTCCAAAACTAATTAAATGCAACATTTAGGTTCTTAATCAGCTTATCAACAAAATTCCATATACAGCAATATTACCTTCATTCATTTCTTCTTTGGGAGGGTCAATCACTTCAGAATTAGTGGAATCATTTGATGGTGCCTTAATGACAATTAATAAAGATAATGTTATATATTTAACATCATAATCCATTACATAGCAAGATAAAACATCTCTATAAAATCAGACAAAATTCTATTTTAGGATTGCATTAATTTTACAGTACAGTTCCATGCTTTTGTAGAGGAACTGATATGGATCTCACCTATTATCATGTATAACTTTTTTTGGATGGCTAGCTTTAAAACAAAGCATTACCAAAATGATAAAAATTAATAAAATAAAAGAAATTTTTCAAACTGATAATTTTTTTATAAGATTTACAAACAGTTTTTAAAAGAAACTTTGATTAATTGATAAGAGAATACTGCATTGCAATGATGAATTAAATAAATCACTAACAACATTCAAATCCGCAACTGTAAAATATGTTTGCATGGACAAAAAAGGTAAAAATTTACCTACAAAAAATTAAAATACCTATTAATTTTTTTTACATTAACAATAATTGCTAATACGAAAGTATAAGAGGAAAAAGCTAATGGAAAATTTTAAATTAGGCAGAAAAGCAACCTTAGTTTGGTCTTTTTTACTTCTGAAGAAGACGGACTCTGATCACACTCGAAATCAATGGAATATTTTTCAAAATCTATACCAAACTAAATCTGCATTTTGCCTGTTTTAAATTTATAATATGTTATTTGAGAATGAAGTCATTATTTTAACAGTAAAAAAAATCTTCATTTGAGTATAAAATGTACATATGATCCAAGTGATGGATTTTATCCCTTGCTAAAGCTATGGGTATATTAAATCATTAGTATGTTAGTATGTTGTAAAAATTGTAAAGCTGCAAAAATTGAATTTGGACAATATTTTAATACAAACATAATTATAATATTTTTTTTAAAAAAATCAGAATCAATTTTAAGGAAAAGAGGATCGATGCATTTTTTAAAGTTAATGGCAAAAATCTCATTTATCGCACAAAGGAGAAAGTGATATGCTGCAAAGCCATTTCAACCGAAATTAAAATTTAATAAGATTATGTTCTGATAGCACATTTTTCTTAAATCTCCATCTATTATTATTATTATTATTAAACTCTTCGAAATAAGACAAAAATTACTTTCTTACTGGCAACAAAAAGTGATGATTTATTGTATTGGTTGCTGATGCTCCACATTCTTCTTGATCCAATGTGAAATTTGAATCCTATACATAACCACAACATTAAATAAGATCAAAATTAAAATTATTTTAATTAAAGATAATCATCAAATCAAAATTTAAAAAAGATCTAAAAGTAAGAATTGTGATTAAAAAATATAGCATTAAATAAAAATATTTCGAAGGAATAAGAAATAATACATATTTTCCACACATTCAGAATGAAAGGAAAAGCAAAAAGGTTAACACAAAGTAAGTTCCCCAAGTGAATTAAGATTAACAGAAAGAGAAAAAAGTGCAACAAACTATATTTTGGAATTGCTTGATATATTTCTCACCAAATTTTGTTTTTAGGTGTAGAACTGAAATATGGAAAAATAAAACTGACATGTTATTTCAGGAAAAGTTCATTTTATGTCATTAATCAGCCAGGTAGAACAAAAGACATAAAATTACCCCCCCCCTTTTTGAGTCGGTGTACACTGCGAAAAAAAAAATTCTATAGCTCCTGTTCTACTGGGCCGATTGACGAAATTCAAATTGCGTTTTCCATCTCTCAAAAGCGTGACTTAGGCTATATAGATTTATATATAGCTTTGTTCTAATATAGGTATTGTGACACAAAATCGGACTTTTTCTGAAATAACATACCAGTTTTTCCCCATATTTTGATTCTACAACTCAAATTATGCTTAAATATTAAATTTTGTAAAATTTGGTATAAAATTTACGGAGAAATTCAAAAATTTAACTTGGCAATTTTTTTTCAGTTTGAGCCAAGTATAGTTAGTTCACTTGGCGAACTTCTTAATATGTGGCAACCTATTTTCTTTCCCTTCCATTGTGCAGAGCAGGAAAAAAAGTCACATCATTCCTGCCTTTTTATATTGTGGATAAGAGGAAAAAAAGTCACCTTCATTCCACTTTCAAATAATTTTAACAAAGTGCGTAAACTACATTTCCGTTATTATCGCTTTTAAAAAATATGCCAAATTTCAAAACGAGCCAATATATAAATTCATGTATATCTTCTGAAATTTTGAATAAAAAGCTCTAATTTTTTGCAAGTATGCTTAGAAATACATCTATTTTAAGATGATTGTAAAAATTTTATAGGTTATAATTCAAAAGTTTTTTCGAAAATTTTTAAAAATACAAATTTAAAAAATAAATAATAAAAAATGCATGAATTTTATTTGGAATGAACCTCTAAATTTCGAACTGTGCAAGAAGGAATCAAATAAATTTCATAAAAAAAAGAGATATTAATAAATACATACCAAATTGAATTAACATTGAGGAGCTGAAATTTTAAGAGCTAATTTTTTTAAAACTACTCGTGCGATTTTTATGAAACTTGGAAGTTTGGCATAATTTGAGTCATAGAATCCAAATACGGCGAAAAAATTGGCATGTCATTTCAGTAAAAGTCCGATTTTGTGTCAAAATACCCATATTTGAACAATGCTATATATAAATCTAATACATATCCTAAGTCATGTTTTTGAGACATGAAAATCGCAATTTGAATTTCGTCAACTGGCCCAGTAGAACGCGAGATATAGAACTGTCCCCCCCTTTTTTTTCTTGCAGTGTACATTGATAAAGCATAATTATTTGGTTACTGGATATACAGTCTCAAAACTCCACATATAAATTTAGAAAGAAAGTAAATAACATTGATATAAACTATATTCATATAAAAAATAAGGTTAAAACCAGACAGATGGTACTGCATGGCAGCAAGCACTCCACACCTTAGGCTTCCTCATTCAAGCTTATATCATTTGACACTGAGTTGGCTGACATGCATTTTATGTATGGGTTAATTGCTGTAAAAATGCATTGGGAAAGGCAGGCAATCAGATGTGAGTTCTGTGTATCTTTGAAACTGTTTGGAAATTCATGCATTGCGAGTGTCAGGCATGTTTTACAGCAAATGCTTGGAATTTTGAATAGTTCCTGTGAAATTGTATTCTATGCTTACCAGTTGGTTTGCTAAGTTTCACCTAATAAAGCATTTTACATTGCTTTCTATATTGTGTTCTTCCCATGTGTTTGTGCCCGTTCTATCTCTTGTGGGTAGCATGCCCAGTCAGACTTTCCTACGTGAATATGGTTAATTTTAATGCCATCTTCTCTCCCTCAAAGTTCATATGTGAAGTTTTCAGGCAAATGCTTCATACTGATCCCTCAATAATGCATAAAGAACTCCCTCAATAATGCATAAAGAATGTCTCAAAACTCCATCTATGTACTTTGGGAGTAAATACAAAATATTGATGTGAGCCACATTCATGCAAAAAGGAAGACTAGAAGTGGATAGATGGCATTGTAGCAACCTAGGTGAGAAACTAAGAATTCCTCATTAAAGCTTACATCGTGATATGGAGAACATGCTTAGTTTTGCAAATGCTAAGTTAATAGACATATAATTTACATACGGATTAGCAATGGATGAGCTGCTAGTCACATGACTTCCATTTTTACTTGATTTATCCAACATCGATTTCTTTCTATAAGAGATTTTCAAGATTACTGTTTATCAAATGGCTGTTTTTGATGTGGGCCTTGCAGCAAGAATTGTCATCATCGCTGCTAATGTCTACGACACTCGATATATTTTTGAAAATTTTGTGCAATTCATGCTTGTGTCAATAACAGGCATTCATCACTATGAATGGGTGGAATTTTGAACACTCTTTATAAATCTGTTCAACCAATTACTATACTGTCAAGTTTCACCTAATAAAATGCTTTATATTACTTTCCATGTCTTTGTGTTTCTTATATCTTCTGCACGGGATGTGTTGAGTTCATATTTTCTTATGTGAGCATGATTCATATCAGTGTTTTCTACCTTCTCTCAAATATGTGTGTTCAGTTTTGAGAAAACCTACATATCTGATCCTACAAAAATATGTTAGTGCCAATATGGAATAGTATTAACAAAATTCATGCAAACTAAAGTTATAACAAATTCCATGAATTCTGGAGAATGTGAGACATTTACTGTGAAAATCCTAAAATGAGTTATTGCACTACAGTCCCACACAATCCAGGATAATTGATCATTTTACTATGCTTGTATTTGTGAACAAATTAATTTCCTTACTTCTTATTGCTTCCCTTGAATATATGTTTATTACAAATAATTAAAGAACTTAACTTTTAAAAACCAATATAAGGATGTGAATACTACATATGCTATTTTGATAAACATATTTTACTCGGCTATGATCTGGCCAGTTACATTTACTGCCTTTCCTACAAAAGCAACTACTAATTCTGTGCATAAAATGTTTTAGTACTTTTAATAAAGTATTCTATATAAGGTTTAATGAACCATATTTTCTGTTGTATATAATCATTCACAATAATTTCTGATATGTTACATACAGAGTTCATTCTATTTTGTACCTAAATTTTACTAAAATTCTTTGAGATTTGCAAGAACTGAATCTAACTAATATGACCCATATATCATCAGTGCTTCAACAGATCCAGTATTATATTTCATAATGAAAAATTATACTTTATCTTTTGCACAAAATTACTTAAATTACATGAAGAAAATAATACTATTCTTGCTGATGCAAACAGTTAGTGTGATTCTGAATACATATTTGAAATAGATTACAATAATTCATATGATTAGCTGATGCAATTCCCAGTTACTGAGTATCAGAGATAATTCATTATTTTCCTTTTTGCTCAATGTTTGAAAATAAACTACTACTTCGATGGGAATGGGGCCTCCAGCCCAGGCAGCCATAGAAGCGAATGTTTATTCAAAGACATGAGATAATCCTTTAGTCATACTTTATTTTCTTCCATTTTATTAAAAAGGAAAAAAAAATAACATTTTGTTAAACTGTAAAATATCAAAGATATCTCAACCCATTTATTCATGATACATGCCTAAATTATCCATTAAGCTAGAATTACTTAAGAGCATTTATTTATTTATTTTACAAAGTTTTAATTATTTTCCTTTAAATTTTGCTCCCGCTGTAAACTGTTATTTAAAACAAGCAAAGAATTCTTTTTTTATTATTGCATTAAAACAATTTACAAAAGTATCCTAATTTATGCGTGATTTATATAAGGAGTTATTTCCGCTTCAGTACTCTTTTACAATATTTAGGCTTTATATTTAATCACTTATAATCTTCAACCTAAAAAATGCCATACAGCCTTATCAAAGTTTTTAACAAAGAGTAATTATTTTATTTATAATTGCACTATACAATCCTTGCTTAATCTCAAACACTATAATTAAAGCAAGGCCTTTTTAAAACATGCAGTACAAAGTCTAAAATCTGGATGCTCCGAATGATGTATTATATAGACCTCCCATAAAATTATTATAATTCAGCCCCCCCCCTTCTTTTCTTATGTATTGCAGGAACAGAGAACATGATGTTCAAAAGCAAGCGTACTGTAGGTCGATTTTTGTCCCAATTACTTACGATATTTCTTTTGCCAAAAAGTATCATTATTCGCAACAATACTGAATGATCCTGCATGTGGTTTCATTTGCCAGCCACTGAACTACATTCGTTCGTTTTCAGCCCTCAAGGGATTCTGTGGGGAAATTCAGCATTTTTCTATGTTATTAGTCCTATATATAGTAAGTGAAATCCTGAAAACATGTGTTTGTAGTAGAATGTTATACTGGCTTTCATCTGTTAATATAGCACAGAAGGGAGGAGGAATTTAATTTAAATTCATTTAAGTTCAGCTACAACAGCAAACTGCATTCTTTCTCGACTTTCTTATTTCATTCAGCTTCTAGTTTGTATAGTCTACTATTATTGCTGTTATCTCACCAAAATTAAAAGTTTTAGTAAAAGATAATGTCTCTGTTTTACTCATTCCTTGAAAGCTGTACATCCATCAATAGGCAGAAAACATCACCATGCTGGGTTCTAGTTACATTTTAGTTTAATGAATTTCTTATTAAAACGGTATTGTTTACGCAACATAGTGCTTTCTTGCAAAAATAAGATAGCTGCTTGGCAAATCTCAAATCATAAAAATCCCATTTCAGTAATAGATCAAAAATGTAGTTGTCAGGAAAGAAATCAAATCAAAACTGGCAACACCTAGCATTTAGGAAATATATAATCAAAAGGAAGGAAAAAAACTGCCAAGCAACTTTGACAGAAAAACAGCTACAAAATACAGGGTGTTTATAAAGTCTTGGACCCATTTTGATGTTTAATGACTCACTAAATAATAAAGATAGATTAAAATTAATAATATAAATGGTTAGATAGACTCAAAAAGTTTATGACCCTTGTGAATGAACTTCCACGTGTGTCCTCTTCGTCGCACAAAGAATATCAAGTCAATATTCAATTTCACGGCAGGTACCGGCAAGCATGTCGGCACCCACAGAGGCTATTGCAGTTGTAATTCTCGCTTGTAGGTCATCAATGTTCGATACTCTCCTCCTATAAACGTTGTCCTTTACAAATCCCCAAAGGAAAAAGTCCAGCGGCGTTATATCAGGTGATCTGGGTGGCCAAGGAATTGGACCTCCTCGCCCAATCCATCTTCCTGTAAAATGGTCATTCAAAGAACTACGAACGATGGTACCCCAATGAGGTGGTGCACCATCTTGTTGCAAAAAGACATGTGGCTGAAGCTCTTCTAGTTGTGAAAATACAAAGTTTTCCAACATGTTTAAGTATACGACTGATGAGACCACTTTTCTGTAAAAAAGAAAGGCCCAATGACTCGGTCATGCATTAGTCCACACCATACATTAACCTTTGGGGAATCCCTTTGTGCCTCACGGTATTCATGGAGAATTTCAGATCCCCATATGCGCACATAGTTGACAAAAAGAGAGAAAAATGCAATTAATAAGCAGATGATATTTAGACTGGAAAATGAAATTATCTGAAATTAACCACACGTTCAGACAATATTTACAAAAGTAGATATTCAAACCTGAAAAGGAAAATATATAAATCATTCCATCAATAAATGCCATAAGTTTGTTTATATCTTCATTATTTTATGAGTTATTAAACATCAAAATGGGTCTGCGACTTTATAAATGCCCTGTATTTTAACTAATAGGAACAACAGATGGAAAGAAATGCTAAATGATGATAATATAAGTAAAGTGTTTATTGCTGTTATGAAGACAATGTCCCTAGCAGCAATTAATCAATAAATGGTAAATTTGCAGTATAGTTTTAAATAAAGATTTTAATCGACTACTTAGGGAGAAATCTCTACCAGGCAGTTATAGGACTTTGAGGACAAGTCAATAACAATAAGAAATTATACCTCTCTATAAAATTGAAAACACAGAGAGATACAGAAGATGAAATTGCTTCAACAACTTAGATTAAAACAAATGTTTAATAAAATAAATGGTTGGAATGCGCTTTAGCCCACTGCTTGGCGGCGATTGTTTTTGAATGAGCAATAAATGTGCCAACATGGCTGACTGTTTGTACGTTGCCTACACTGTACAATTCGCTGAAGTTTTTTTTAAGTTTAAAAGCAACGCTGTGCACATGGCATTTTCTTGTAATTTATTTTCGTTATTTTAGCTTATTTTGTTCATTTGTGCAAATTGCCTACATTGTGCAATTCGCTGAAGTCTTTTTTAAGTTAAAACGGAACAGTGTGTACATGGTATCGTTTGTAATTTTAATACCCTTTTAAAAAAAATTCCTTCTTTCTTCGATGCCATTTTGGTTACGTTTTCACGGAGCGTGTCGGGAAGGTTATGTAACGGCATAAAATGTGTAAGTATTACAACATAAAATGTAAATAATTAATTTAAACCTAACTGACAAATATTTTAATGATCATAATGTTCGTTTTGCATATTATTTTATTATCTTTTTGTGGCAACAGTTTCCATACTAATTTATGCTTTAGAATTCTATGTTTTGTTTACAATAGGTTTTCGCGGAGCGTGTTGAGAAGGTTGCAATTGCAAAGACGTTTCTCAGAAACGCGCCGAATTGGCGATTTTCAAAACATCGCCAAGCAGTGGGCTAAAGCGCATTTTCACCAAATAAATGTTAACATTAAGCTTTATTTTATAAATTTTGGTTTCCTTAATGTCATTAATGCTTTATTACTTCACAAACAACCCTTTCATAATTTAATTTTGCAGTTCCCACATGTCATCCTAGTAAATTTAAACTGATAGATCTAGAATCAAAATTCAAGTCTCGATGATTCTAAGTCTTGAACTTTGTACTGCACCAGTTTCATTATAACTTCTAATTTGTTGGATGTGAATCTAACAACCATTCGTATCCTCCTTCTTTGAATACCTATGTTTAATAAACAAAGACCTAGAATAATTCCTTCAAAACAACTAACCTACTGAAAGATAAAAAGAAAAACGGGGAATGAAAGGAAAAAAACACTTATGCTGAAGATTTATTACCAAAGTATATATAGTAGCTACAGATAACAGGAAAAAAAAAGAGGAAAAGAAAGCAGCAGGACATGAATGATTCAAATTAGATTGTACAGTAAAAGAAATATTACTTCATTACAAAATAGTGCTTAAAATATACAAAACATAATACAGGGACACAATTATTATGCTATGTACTATGATTAAAATCTATTTTTACTGAAAAGGTCACTAAATTACACACGAGTGATATTTGCATAAAATTTCTTAAAAGAAGATCCAATAACTAGCATTGGCCAAAGCCAGATTGAGTGGAAAAACAAACGTTCATTTTTGATGGATCTATCGATTTGAAGGATGCAGATCCATTCACACTGGTTTACAAAGCAGCAAATATTGCTTATAGATGTAACAAAAATTTTTAAGATAATTACTATTTTGTACAAAGCACAGTTTTTACAAATCAAATAAGTTTTTACTGGCACACAAAATTTGTGCATTATTTTCCTCCAATTAAGATTTTTAATAAATTGCATAACTTAGCCTACTTGTTGTAACACATCGTCATACAAAATAATTCAATATTTATTTCAGCATGGATAATTACCCCATGACTACGATTTACTTCGACCACATAGTAATTTCTAGTCGCTAAAAACTGACGATTATTGGAATGATATGTGCATTTATATTGAAGCAAAAGTTGGTTAATCTTCGGATTATGATAACTTGGCGGTTTTTTGGCGAGCAACCTTGCTACAGCAACCTGCCATTTTTTTTGGGGGGGACGCCATTTTGTTTTCACGAAGTAAAGGTTTTTTTTTTTTTTTTTAATTTTAAA
>KK116622.1:563234-577154 GCA_000611955.2 Stegodyphus mimosarum
ACTATTATTTAATTAAAATATAAATAAATTAAAGAACACTAATTAAAATATAAATAAACATATACATTAAATTAATAAAAATTATTATTATTATTATAATTTTTATCGCCTTACTAAATTGTCGCCAAACTACCAGTTACCATATTCCAAAGATTAGCCCAAAAGTTTCATTATATGCCTATTTAAAGATGCTTACGGCATACCAAAACTGGAAATTTCATAGCTTTTAATAAACAGAAATTATTTGTGACCAAGAATTACTCACTGACCCTATAAACATGATACATTGATTCTTTTTAAGAAGAAAAAAAAGAAAGGCTCATATGAAAATACTTTACTTCTTCAGGATCACTATCAACTAAAACTGAATTATCTGGATCTTGAGACAGCAATTCATAACCATCATGTTCAAAATTGCCTTCGTCAGATATGCTATCTGAATCACTAACCACCATCACAACTGGAAAATCATTTGTAGAAGTAGATTCTTGTTCCCCGCTGTCATCTGGAATATCAGTAGGAGAAGGAGTTATAGGAGGCATAATTTCAGTCTTAGCTTTCCAATGTTATAGAATGTCACCCACTAATACAGAACATAAGTAAACTGCTAAAGAATTAAAAAGATTCTTGACAATATCGCGTTTTGGTTGTTGGGTCTTTTAGTGCACTTTCGTTCAAAGTCTTTTTGCCGACAATTGAAAAGTCAGATGCTACCAAGGTTTCTAAAATATCTAAAATATCTTTACTGATCTTGGGTGCTACTAATATGCAGAGAGCAAGGTATTAGTAGGTAAAATGTATGATAAAGTAATATGCAATTTTTATGAGAAAATAAGAAAAACCTGCTTAAAAAAGTTTAGATAAATGTCAAGTAGAATAATATACCAAAAGCAGTAGCGTATATTCTTAGCTAGCTAGGCTTGCTAAGAAACCCATAGAAATGAAAGTCAGTAGCTAACAAATCTCTTATGTAAGCCAAGTAAGCTTAAGTAAATCTCTTATGTATGCATGCTTTTAATTTTAAATCAAGCAAACCAATCATAACGCAAGCAATCTTTGTCTCAGTTACCTCAGGAGAGCGGAAGAATGATTTCAATGTTCCTCCTCCTAACGAAGTAGCTCGGAAGTTGACTGAATTTCTCTTCTATTATGTTCCCCTCTTTAAATTTCATCGATTTTTTTTTACATTAGGGTATTACTTGTTTAAAACATTTTTAGTTTTAACATTGAATAAATTCTTTTTTGCACTTATTGGATTTTATTAAATTTATTGTGAATTTCAAATTTCGGTCTTTGTCAAATTGGTTCTAAATTCCTTACTTTATGTCTTTACTGATATTTTTCAGCAGCTTAAAGCCCAAAAATACTAGGTATGATTATATTAGATTTTAAAAAATTGTGTTGTAATTATATATATATATATATATATATGTCGTAATTTAATAGATAGGCATAGGAATGATGAAGCTGCGCAATCAGGTGACATCAGAATCCGAGTGTTGTCTTTCGGAGTAGACTCAGTAAAATTGAAGCCACACAAGAATTTCACTTTATATTTCCATATCTTTATCCAATTCAAATGGCCGATCATTTTTTCTTTTTGACGAATAGCTCCAATTTACATATCCAATTAGTTAGTTAAATTAAACAATATTAAATTTTAGAATTTTGCGTCATAACGTATGTAAACAAAGGAAAGAAAAGCAGCGAAGGATCTATTAGCAGCGTTGGCGAGCAGCAGTCTGACTAAAAATAGCGCTTACCTTTTATTTATATCAGCGGTTACTTAACATTCCAGAGTGTTCTCGAAAGTACTGGTGTAGGGGGAAGATTCTGAAATTGCGAAAAGTTAATCAGAGGTTGTCTGTTCGCATAGAGCAAACCCATCGTATTTTTTATATTTTACATATATATATGTAAAATATAAATAAATATATATATATATATATCATTACAATGTCTGACACCAAAAAGTGTTGCGTGCATACGGATTCGTAATAGATTGAATGCACAAGTCAGATAATAGGTTAGTGAAATTTATTCTTATCAAAAGAAACATATCAGAACACTGGAATTTTCCTCAGAAATATTAGTAGAAGTGTTCACGATATCACGCAGTAATAATCAGTAGCTATATTTCAAACTACTAGAAACGTTAAATAGAACGCAATGCACAGCGCATTCAAAGAGAAAGCTAAACCGATTTATAGCCTAGCGATTTGCCTAGCGGTAACGCTCTTTACTCCTGTCCATTAGATGGCAAGTTCGAATCCCACTGGTGGAGTTACTTGTAAAATTCGGGGAAAAGTGATACTAAAACAATAAAAAACTAATGATTAATAATGAAGGATTAAATAATTAAAAATGATGATTAAAAAGATTAAATAACTAAAATAATAAAGTTGGCGTCCTTCCAAACACGTGGTTCAAGACTTTGTTGCCACAAACATAAAAAATAGTCTCGTTGCCACCAAAAAATAAAAACTTTGAAAACAGAAAATCGTTGCCACAGAATAAAAACGAAACTATGCATGACATCATTCCATCTCTCTACGTCACTTCCGATTGTCACATGATCCAAGATGGCGGGGGACACGCCCCTTTTCCTGTGACGTCACTTCCGTAGCGCGGTTACCTGGGCTTACTACTAACTTCCATCGTTTCTTGAACGGCTTTTATCTCCTCTATAACGGATTCTTGGCCAGCTTTTATCTCTTCTTTACGGATTCTTCGCCAGCTTTCACCTCTTCTTTGAACGCAGCAAAGTCTACCACCAACTGCCTTAATTGTTTTCCATCGTTCTTATCACTGACATTTAATCCCACTTCTGACACCAAAAAGTGTGGTGAGCGTACAGGTTCGTTACAGATTGAATACACAAGTCCGATAATATGTTAATAAAATTTATTCTTATTAAAAGAAATATATCAGAACACTGGAATTTTCCTTAGAGGTATTCGTACAAGTGTTCACGATATCACGCAGTAATAATCAGTAGCTATAGTTCAAACTACTAAAAACGTTAAATAGAACGCAATGCACAGCGCATTCAAAGAGAAAGCTAATCCGATTTATCTCAGTTCACGCAGAACCACAGGTCGCAAGAACGATAATTAAGCAACTAACTGAGACGCTCTTTTTTCGTCCTGAAATAGTGTCAACCGGCTGTGCGAGATCTTTCTAGTAATTTCTGCTTCTCGAGATTTCTGGAAAGCAATAAGAGTGTTAAATTACGGTTATAGCTAACGTAGTGATCAATTACATTTATTTAATTTCAATACAAATTAAGGGAATACCTCTTTATTAAATGTTAAATGAAACGCGTTCCTGTATTTTTACTTTTCCGACGTAAGTTTTCTCTTAAAATTCTTCTCACGCTACATTGCACGAGGAAATACTACAATTTGAATACTAATTCTACTAAAATTAGCGATCTAAATATAAATCCGTAGTAAATAACAGTAAATATTCTCAGGGTTGTGTAAAATTGCAAATTTCAGTTTGTTACTGTAAAATTTAGTTCGTAGAGAAAGAAAAGGAGGGACTTAAGGAGTTCCTAATTTGTCAGATTGTTGATGCCCGGTTCATTGGTGCACTTGTAACATCACTTGCAAAATTATTGGGTATGTGATGAGATAATGCCCCTGAAATAATGACAGCAGATCATACTCTTAGGAAAACATCTCCTGTGAGTTAAGATTGTGAAAGAAATACGAAACTTACTGGCAAAGTTTAAGCTGTTGAAGTAGTAATTGCGCAAGGTGGACAATGTTCGGTAGCGGAATAGCATAACGTTAAATGTAGACATTTGAAATGAAGTAAAAAGAAAAATTTTTTTTTGTAGTTGAAATATTTACAAACTGATGCTCTTTTGTAGGTAAATTTCTTACGAAAAAATTAACATTAGCAATGAATGAATAAAATGAGCGAAATAAATAGTGTATGATTACATTAAGTTGGAATATCTTACGAAGGGAGATAGGTAAGAAATAATGGATGTTATAACAAAATTTTCGGAGTTATTCAGTGATAATGCCTACAGAAGCTGTTCGCACACTTTTTAGACGATTTTGCTTTGTTATAAAAAAGTCATCTGCTTGGAAATTTTTGTTTTAATTGCCACTATATGTCTAAAAGTGTAAATTATCGTCTGCTACTTAACAGTTTTGTTTTCACGCAAAATGGCATTTTTAAAAAAGCGATGTATGAAAGGTTATAGTTGTGTTCTTTCAGAAGAAAATGATTCGTATCTAATTACCAAAAATGCTGTGAAAGCCACGTTTTTTTATATCTGAAGATAAGATAGGTAATATTGTCAACAAGAAAGGAAAAGTGACTTCAAGTAGAAAATTCCTTCCAAATACATATCCAAAGGGAAAACATAATGTTTCGAATGTTGAAAAGATAAGATGTTTAACGTTAAAAGAGAATTCGCCAAGTTAAAGTACAGTTGCAAAGTCATTAAAATGCTCAGTGTCAACTGTAAAAAAAAGTGACTAATGCTGATTTGAATCTTAAAAAGGCTAAAGACATAATGTGCATCTTTTTTCTCCACGACATATCGCCGAACGCAGAATGTGCTGCACAATTCTTTATGAGAAACATTTATCCGTATGAAAATGAAAAAATGTATCACAGTAGATAAACCTTGAGTGTATTTAAATAATTGCGATAAAGAGAGATCCATTTATTATGATCAAAGACGAGATAAAAGTCGTAAAACATGGTTCAAAGAATTTAAAGAAAGTTCTTCAAAGGGATTTATGATTGTTGCTGGTTTTCCATATAACGGCAAATTAAAAAAATATAGAGTGGAGAAAAATGTTAAGATAAACTCCACATATTATCAGAAGCATACTTTATCGCCAATTTTCAAATGCAAAATACCTTCTCTTTACCTTGCAACGCCATCAATAGAACTGCTTCAAGACAACGCAAGCAGCCACACGTCAAAATACACTGTTAATTTCTTGGAAGAAAATTAAACACGAAATAGATATCAAGGCTATACCCTTCACTCATATCTATACTAAATCTCCTGATGTATCACCTATTGCCCTTTGGGACTTTTATAAAGGAGACTGTTCAAACGTCGACCTCCAAAACTTCTTGGACTTTGGAAAGCTGTTTAAGAGGAATGGAATAAAATATCTCTTCCGAAAGTCTTTATTGGAAATTACGAGTAGAAAGACAGTAAAGAATAACGATTATCAAATAGAACATTTAAAACAGAAAAAAATTAGGTAAAATGTTTCTTTAAATACAATGAAAATCGTCTAAAAAATGTGCGAACAGCCTCTGTAGATTAACCCATATGATATAACTCACAAAATTGACACAAGACTAAATCCTCCTTGGAGAACAAAGCCTTATAAATATGATGCGGTCAGCAAAGAATTATAGAGGAACATGTGAAAGTATTTTGGAAAACAAAACCCCGGTACAAGCGCATACGCGAGTTCTGTAGTTTTATGTAACTGCTCAGCCGGTATTGTAGTTACTGAAAACGGCTATCATGCGTATGGGCCCAGGTTCGAATCTCGCGAAAGGCACGGGTTTTTGTAGGCGTATAATGTCAGTGCATTAAGGGAACACTCAAAATACAGGTGAGCCGAAAGTCCTCTCAAGAGGTTGCTGCTAGGGAAGAGGTATGGAAGAGCTTCGGACGACCACATGGGGTGCTCTCTATCAAAACTGGAGTGGAAATGCACAGTTAATGCGGCAGAAGTGTACCCCGTTTAAATCGTTGAAAAAAAAGTCTTGTATGGATCCACATGACTTCCTTTTGCGGCCTTTTAAATTACACGCATTTTTTGCTGCTCTTTGTTTAAACTCATTTCCTCGAATTATTATAACTTAATTAGCCGATTCCTCAAGGCAAGTTGAAAATGGTGTCAAAAACTGCAAATGTTGAAATTAAATATGTCGGTTAATTTTTGTAGTGCAGTAGTCAAACTTTTTATCATTTTATTTCTTCATAACGAGTACAAAACTTTCCCAGATATGAAACAGGAGACCAACCGTATTAAAAGTTAGATTTCGTTGTTTCTTGAAAATTGATTTTTTGAGCATATATATGTATTTTTTGAGCATATATATATATATATATATATATATATACATGTGATATTTGCAGTCAGAGTCCTTATGTTTTCGTAGCAAATGGAAAGGCTGCAGACTGACGACAGACGAATTTCATTTTAAGAACTCCACGTCTTTATTCGATTAAAATGACAGCTCAGTTTTCTTTACACGAAGATCAACGACAAAATTAACAATTTCTGCATGGGCAAAATACGTAAGAAACTTTTCTTTTACTGTTAACCAATCCAATTCGACATATTCTCTTAAATAAAATGTTAAGGCCTCGCTTTGGAGGCACTCAGAGAACACCAATGACTTGTCTTTCTCGATGATATTCTTATATTCTCATTTTTTCTCAAACAATAGCAAATTAATGGGTATATCGGAACTCTGTCCATCAAATACAGCGAACTGAAATTTATCCATACTGATTGCCGCAGGTTCAATTTTTTCTTCATTTGACATCTCGGTATGTGATCGGGTTTTCATATTATTAAATTATAATCACTCAAAGACACATTTGCACTATCAACACTGTTGAGGTCGACGTCACATCTTAGCGAAGACAGCTCCTTCAGAAAAGAAAGCGCTACTCCGTTGATAATATAGAAGAATTACTCACTTGAAATTTTTCATCGCGTAGCCGGCGAAAAAACACAGCATAGCACAGATAACCCACACTAAAGTTTTTGAAGCGTCGGAATTTAAGAGTACATAACGCAGCAGAAAAAAGCAAATCTGTCTGCAGATGATTGACACGCTGTTTAAGAGCTTAACCTTGATCTACTTTCGCATTGCGACGGAGTTAATGTCCAATCGCAACAAAAAAGGGAGATGCACAACTAGATGTTATACCAATCCCATATGCAAAATTGCAACGTTTTACGACTAACCGCTTTTGATTTATGCGAGGTACATACATACGTACGTAAGTACAGATGTCTCGTAAATATCCATTTTGCATCCATTTCACAGTTCGTTTTTGAATAAAGAGCCCTTTATTCTGTCCATACGTGCAGACGTCACGGAAAAAAAAATCAAAATAAATTCAGAAGCGTCAAAATGGATAATTTCTATTAAAATATGATCCATGATATTTTTTGCGATTACGCTACTTCTTTTACTTCGATTAAAGATATCAAAATTACAACTTAAAAGCTTAAAGGTTTCCCGCACGCTTGGACCATGTGAACTCAAGAAATAGTTATTCGGATATCTAGAATTTATACAAATAGAGTTATAATGCCTTTTCAAATCAATATAGGAAAGCTATGCAATTTTATGTAAATACCAGTAGCAATTTTTTTTTTATTATTGTTTTGCTTCACCACTGGTTATGCTTAGATTTTTCTCAATGCGTGTGACACGTAGGATGAAAAGATACTTTCCCTTCGGAAACACTACATATGTTTTATATTGATAACTTAAAACCTCTTGAACTGGGTCTGAAAAGTATTCTGATAGATATATAAATAATTTTCTGTAGAAACGCGAATGAAACTTTTTTACGATTATTTACACACAAATAGAAAATGACCTGAAATTATCCAAAGCAGTAAATGGAGCTTATTATGCTTTATTTCTGTATTCATTTATTAAAAACTCATAAAAGCTTTTTAAAAACCGACGACAATATACTATTTCTGGATTAGACACAATTTCATTCTAAGACGCACAAGATCCGCAGTGCGGCAATCCCATTCGCCTATGCCATGCATAATTCTCGGAATAAAAACTGTTTCATATATGGATGGCGTGTCTATTTGACATCACGTGTCTTAAAACCATCTTCCGCCAAAATTCTCTCAGTTTTTCTATGAATTTTCTTACAATGTGATATAAAATTGAGGCAGTTGTCGATTATAACGCCTAAGCATTCCACTTATTTCTTGAGGCTCATTCTTTGGCTATTTTGTTTTAATTGAGGATTTCTTGTATTGTGCCCACTCGAAAGGAAAGAAACTGCATTAGTTTTATTTATGTATTATTACTTATTTTTATTGCATTAGTTTTATTTTTAAGTCTTCTTTGATCTCCCAGTCTTTCAAATTTGAAGTAAATTCCATAAAGAGTTTTTCTATAGTTTCTAGAGATCTTCCTTTAATGGGGACAAAGATATCATCAGCATAGGTAAAATAAATAATACTAAAAAAAAAAAAAAAAAAAAAAACATCTGAAAGGCTTCAGATTTGAAATTACGTCCAAAGGGGCGTTTTTTTTTTAACATTTTGTGTGTTACCTTTGTTTATTAAATATCATGTTCTTCGCACATAAACCATAAAATTTAGTTCGAGAGCAATGTCGCAAAATAATTTTAAAAGGAGCATATCTTTAGAATTTCCGATACACAGTCTCGTGCGCTGGAGGTCAAAATGTTTTTTCTGTAAAACGTTGCCATTGCTGGCTTTGAAATCCTCGAGTTTGTTAATCAAAAATTCGTTAAAGTTTTACAAAATGTGCAAGAGACAATAAAACATATTCCAGATTTCAAATGTGGGCTTCCAGATGCCCATATTCGGGTGGAAATATTCAATATTCAAAATTAGATGGCTCTAGGTACCGTTGTTTTATGACAATGCGAGAAAATATACATACATTGATGCAGATTCTTCATTATTTAATTTCTTTAAATAATACAAGACGATAATATTTGGTGGCAACAATTTGAAGAAGAAGGGTTAGTTTGGGCTCATTTCGTGAGAAAAGACTCCTCCATCAACAGAATATCATAATCTGATATACGCTGAGAGAAGCTGTGAAGGAAATGAGGTTAGGGAAAGTTGAGAAAGGAATCATTCTGCATTGAAACAGCGCACTTCGTCATCGCACCGCAGTCATGTCATTGAATGGTCAGATTTCTGATGCTGTCATTTAATGGTGTGAGAACAAATCATTCTGCAAAATGATCGTAAACAAATTGCAGCACAGAGTGATAGTGCATTGGTGTAAGGGATGATTATGTAGAGAAATTATAATGAGAAACTGCAACTCATACACAACTTCACCGTGAAGATCAAAACTTTCAACCCTTGCCCCACATCTCTAACTGTATTTATTCAAAAGGTAACATTAATATTTTAATATTTTCATATTTTTTGGTTTCCTACTATTTAGGTACATTTTTGTTTGTTCCATCGAAAAAGAAATGCAGATTAAAAAAAATAGAACTTTTAAAATTCAAATTCTTTTTTGAACTGAATTTTAGTTTTATTCAATAGCAGAGATTTAGTTTCATGAGCTGACAGTGGAATACCCTACTTCCATTAAAGAAATAAAATACATGTGCGTTTTTGTTTTAGCCGTAACTATTTTTGTTTAGATTTTATACTCGAATCTGAAGTTTTCAATTTGAAAATTTACTTCATGACTTTTTCTTCCCGTTTCCAGTTTTCTCCGAGCTTTGGTTCAAGGTGTGTTCTCGTTTCTCCAAAGTATGATATGATTTTCTTCGAAAACATTTTATCTTCAGCTAATTCATTCGCCCTTGAAAATATAACAGATTACTCGAATGAACCATGAGTGTCTTGGCATTTAACATTCAATATTTTCATCACTCTTATCTGACTCAATTATTTCTTGATAATCTTTTCTTACTTTTATCTCTTTATTTTTACTTAAGCAGCTGTCTCATATGTTTCTTTTCTGGATCTGAACTGCCGCTTCCAAATATGCTTCGAAAATTTGTGTTCGTTTGCTTGGTATCTTACGTCTTTGCATTTCAAGGTTTGTATTTTATTTAAATATTAATATACATTACATAGTTTAAGAAAAAGTATTTTTAGTTTAAATTTTAAACTAAAATTTAAAGGGGAATTTTAGCAAAGGGGGAATTGCCCAGAAGGGGTATTAATTTCGTTTTGATATTTTGTGTTGGTTCATTATAAAAGTCTGAATCGCGTTTCAAATTGTTGCCACCAAATATTATCGTCTTATATTATATTTAAAGAAATTAAGCAATGAAGAATCTGCATTGATTTATGTGTGTTTCTCGCATTGTGATAAAATAACGGTACCTAGAGCCATCTAATTCTGAATATTTAATATTTCCACCCGAATATGGTCATCTGGAAGCCCACATTTGAAATTTGAAATTTGTTTTATTAATTATTGCATATTTTGTAAATCTTTAAAGAAATTTTGGTTAACAAACTCGAGGATTTCAAAGCGAGCAATGGCAACGTTTTACAGAAAAAACATTTTGATCTCCAGCGCGCGAGACTGCGTATTGAAAATTCTAAAGATATGCTCATTTTAAAATTATTTTGCGACATTGCTCTCGAACTGAATTTTATGGTTTAAGGGCGAAGAACATGATATTTAATAAATAAAGGTAACTCACAAAACGATAAAAAAAGCCCCTTTGGGCTTGATATAAAATCTGAAAGCTTCCAGATTATTTATTTATTTATTCTAATTTTAAATTCCTTATAGGTTTGAAAGGTAAAAAATGATTCGTCTTATTCATTACCAGCGCAATAATTCCCACAGTTTTCTAATTATAAACGCTTTAAAGAAGAGACAATTTCTTATATCATATTCCTCTAGAACAATGAGAAGTATAGACTAGATAGCCTCTACTTTACAGAAGTTCGCTTTCAAGTTCTAAGTTAGTACACTTTTTAGTTAACGAAAGAAATCAGAAAAGATTTTCCCTTTTACGGGTTAAAAAAAAAGGGGAAAAGCGAAAGAATGATCTTAGTGCTGGCTTTATGAAATGATTGAAGAAAACTACAACTAATTATGCTGCAGCATGTAGCGTATGGCCTTACAGTAGTTTCTGCAGGATGTTTTGAATGCCTCAGAAGAAATGCGTAATAGAAGAAGAAAACGTGCCAGTCTACCAGCTCATTAAAAGTTAAAACCACATACCCTTATTTCAAGCATCTCTCATTGCTCAGATCACAAAAATTTGGGCTTTTGGATCAGGTATTCAAAGAAATCGCACGCACTTCGATCTGATGGATACAAAGAACGATAAAATATTGAAAGGTGATCTTTATTCTCTTGCTCCAAGCCTTGAACTTCCACTACTTGAATTTCTGACAGCTCAATGCATCATTTCAATTTTTCAGTTTTTAGAAGATGAAATTACATCACACGTGTATTAACCATTTTCTATATAAATTAATGACAATTGCGTCTTAACTTGACGCTGTTTTGTAGAACGCCATTAATTAGGATGTCTTTCACTTACACGAATGCGGCACTTTTATAAAGTGGAGGAAACTCGTAAGAAAATTCTTAAAAACGAATAACAAATCTTATCAGAAGACAATGAAAATGCTTATTTAACTCTTGCTAAATTATAATTGATATAAATTTCTGTTAAAACTTTCATATTTTATAAATAGACAGATATTATAAAAAAATATTAAAAATATAATTGTACACGTTTTCCTCTTCAAGAAGTGCTTCAAGATTGCATATTTTATCTTTGGAATATTTTATTTCGTGGAAGTTGTTTGGACTTTCGAGTAAATTAGGTGCATTTTAAATTCATAATTCGAAATTTGCAAAACTTTTCCCATTATTAAAACATTCTAGCTGACGGTAATTGAATGGTATCAATTCTAACTGAGCATAACATCAAACAAGACTAGAAATTTTGATCTGGCATAGAAATTTCATTTATGGTCTTATAATACACCTTGACCTATTAAAATAATCTATTAAAATATTGAAATTGAGATCAGCTTATTATTTTTCCTTTTACTCGAATGACAAGACTAATTTAAAAGTTTAAAGGAAGCTCACTGTATTAAAGTATTGTTTTCAAGTAATATTTTTGCTGGTGAATACTTAAAATACGAATGGTTTAGGAATTGGTAAACGAAAACAAACATTCTAACGGTTTATAATAAATATGATGTTTTAAATTTAAATAAAATGCGTCATGATTTAATGACACTTCTGACTTTCTTAGCTGCGTTTTTTTACTTTAATAAAATCGTTTTTTTTACTTTGCCTTCATAATAAATTACTATCCAAAATTAATACGTATTACAAGCACAAAGCGTGTGATATCTAAAAAAAAAATTGGTTTATTGGCATGAAATTTTATACGTAGTGATACAGGAATACTATGAAACAGCTAATTGTAACTTACCAAAATAAACAATACCACAGAAGGAGTAAATATTTTACGATATGCTGACGAAACCCAAACGAGCCAAGGCATGATATCTCATACTTCTAGAATGGCTCAACTATTAAGAAATGTGGCCTCCCTATACAGCCTTTTCTCTTTCACGAAAAAACCGCCCGCCCTATACAGCTCTTCACTTAGACGACCGCAACTGCCCGAAAACAACCGAGATTGCGATCTTGTTTTCTTCTCTCCTCCTAAGGTATGCAGTAGCAGGTGCAGTTTCCCCAAATGCATTTTATCAGTTTACTGCAGACAGCTTGTCCTATAAGGGTTTAATTGTGGTTTCTTATGTTTAGGTTGCACGTTACATTTCCTTTTTGATTCTCTGATTTCAGTTTAGGACCTCCAGAATAGGTTTATAAAGAATGGGGTCAAAGGCGAATGGAATCTTTATTAGAGCGTAGAAAGCCTGTCATTCAAAATTTTCACACTTATTTCTGCGTTAATTGACGGGAGAGGGGAGAAAATTGCTGTGAAACTGGAAAAGTATTTCGGGGGCTCGGTATTTTAAGGATACAAGTTAGCGAAGTGTTTGGATTTCAAAGAGTTAATTACCTTATAATGAGCCTTCATATTTTAAATTAGATTGGTGATCATAAGCAAGACAAAAAATCCTGTTCTTCTACTGGTTGATCCTCGGATAGTGTTGACGTCTTGAAAATTCTCTTTCTGAAGCATCTCAAGCTTACCGTATGAGATTTAAATCTCGCGATTACGCTGGGTACAAGGCGAATGCCATCTTCTTCAAAAAATATCAACCAGTAGAACTTTATGTGCATTCGCGCTATCGTCCGCAAAACGTCTCATATAAAGTGCAAAAGCCTTATCTTTATATTGCTGTGGGGTCACAGTACCTGTATCAAAGACATACATATAGTGCTCATGCGACCGCGCAACATAATGCCTTCATATACAAGATTTTTACTTCTACCAAATTGGTCGATTTCGTTTATATTGGACAGACGACAGGAGATTTCAGGCTCTCGCCACATGAAGAATCAATCTGTGCACGAGAATTGCTCTGTGTATTGAGCATCGCATCATCACTGAAGTGTAGATGGCTTCCATTTTGGTCTGGCTTCAGGTTTTCTTCTGCAATCTGTTGAGGGGGACACATACCAGTCTCTATGCGTCAATGACTTGCTGTGTTGGCGTCTGTATACAGTGCTCGTGAATATTATTGTTCCATATTCAGCAGCATGATACTGAAAGAGTGCTCTAACCATCGTGTTTCTACGGCTCTGTGCATTTAATGCCACGCATTCGTGCCTCTTGGACGGCCTCGATCAGGTCTCCTGATGACGGCAAAGGTAGTTTTGAATTGGTACCATAACCTGTATACACAGTCCAGTCACATTAATGTGACCACCACGTACTTTCCATGTCAGAGTTAAATAACCAATCACAGAAGGCAGGTGGCAGCACAGTGCAGTTGAGCGTATATAAAGGGTGTGTGAGGGCTTCGGAAAACATTTCAATCGTTGGCGTAATGCAGAAACGAAGCGATTTATCCGACTTCCAAAAGGGCATGATCATTGGCTTTCGGGCCAAGGGTGGAAGCATTTCCGAAACGGCTGAGTTTGTGAACTGTTCGCGTGCCGCCGTGGTAAAAGTGTACCGTGCATGGCAAAATGGGACTGTCCAAAATCAGCGACGTGGCAAATGTGGTGCACCACGGGCCATAGATG
>KK116622.1:578635-597207 GCA_000611955.2 Stegodyphus mimosarum
GATGATGGCATCTTCCAGCAGGACAATGCGAGGTGCCATACAGCTGCCAGTGTACGTGCGTGGTTCGAAGAGCACCAGGATGAGTTTACCGTCCTCCCCTGACCAGCAAACTCACCTGACTTAAACCCAATCGAGCATCTGTGGGACCATCTCGATCGAGTTGTTCGCGCCATGGATCCTCAACCGCGTAATCTAGCGCAGCTGGCCACGGCATTAGAGTCGGCATGGCTCAACATCCCAGAGAACACCTTCAGGGACCTATGTGACTCTCTTCCTGCACGTCTCGCAGCAGTCCGCTCTGCGAAAGGTGGTTATTCTGGCTTTTGACAGATGGTCACATTAATGTGACTGGACTGTGTATAATCAGCAGAACTTTATGTGCATTCGCGCTATCGTCGAACTCGTAACCATCGAAAGACCTGTACTTGGGACAAGCCGCCCAGTCGGTATCATGATTAGTGAAGATGAATGCCTTACCTACAGGTCAGATGCGAATCCTGGAGAAGACATGGATGTTTATAAGTGTATTATGTGTCTGTGGTAAGAGGACACTCAAAATACACTGCGAGCCAAAAATTCTCTTGAGAGGTTGGTGACAAGAAAGGAGGGATAGGGATCCTCATACTAGACCTTGAGATGTTTTGCCTCAAAATTGGAACGAAAACTTAACAGATAACTAGGTTCAGAAACGCCTCAATCACTTGTGGCACTACAGAGGTGCTGGCCTAGCTTGTACCTGTGCTTGAAACTCACCAACCTCAAGACTGTTGATGTCTTTCCATATTAATCCATCATCCAAATGACTGTGAGAACACACTGTAATTGAAACCAATCAATAATGTGACTTTTCCTACAAGAAACGCAAATCTACAGCCTAGTATCACAAAGTTGGAAACCGGTTATTTTCATGTTTTCTTAAAAGGCTTATCCTTTTAAACTTTTAACAATCAATATATGTTTGTATTAAATCGAAATTGTTACTTTGTTTGATGAAAGCTGAGCTGCTGAAGGAGTTATGAATTTGTTACATTTGAAACAATCTAGACATTACGGAACACTGCCGAAAAGCGATGATAAAAACTCCTGTGGAGTAAGAGGTTAAAAGTTCGATACTTTTTTATACATATATTATGGTGTCACCTGTTCACAGAGTCGGACGATATTGGGTGATATTTTAAAGCAATTAAGTTCATTGGTTTAGATCTTGGAAGATGATTTTATATGATCTCGGAAGATGTTATTATATTTGCAACTACGTTTTGAATCAAAGCTTGCTCAAAACCATGGAGTATTCAGAGGAAGATTAATAGTAATATGTCTTTCATTATAAAAATATATTTTTTAATTAAATATTTAGAATATTTTACCAGTCTATGTGTGAAAGCATATCGTCACTGTTGTCTCAATAATTGTTTTTTAATATTAACCCTCCAAGCGGACAACAAATGTAAAATAAATTCCTGAAAAGCTGAGGGTAAAGAATGATTGAAATCATTGACTAGAATTCTAATCCGTCTTTACTTTCAGCTTTTGAGAAATTTATTTCACAATTCTTTTTTTTTCCTTTGCTGCTAATGCAAACCGCCTTTAGCTAAATTTTTCCGTTCTATTGTTATTTCATGCGTACAGGCCTTTGCTTAATCATTTTCACTCCTGTAGCTGAAGAAAAAAGTTCTATTCAATCGTTTGAAACTAGATTGATTTTTTGGCTTCAATATTTCGGAGCATTTTAAAATACCTGTTAATACAGATCTCTAACCAAGACAAAGATCTCTAACAAAACAAGCATCACTAACAAACATCTCTAACATCAGACAAAGATCTCTAACCTTATGCAACTGCGAGATGTGTAAGGGAAGTCGGAAGTAACTGCATGAATTTGCAAGTACTTCCCATTTGTCTAACACTTTTATAAAAGTGTTCAGTATTTTGGGGTATCCTGAAATTTTGCTTTCTTTACACAACACCCACCGTAATAACAAAGACGATTACGTTATGACTGTGTCTGCAACCACGTAAGTTCGTGCCGTTTGTAAACTATATTGTGCTCATTAAAAGGGTCTTTTACACTCTTCCCTTGATCCTGTTCTTCAAGCTTTTGTGAGAAGTCGCAAGAGTTAACACTTAGGTAGATTTAATTACATTTTATGATAGCGAAGAGATCTGACATATTGACAATAGTCGTACTAAAATTATGCAGGAATTTTTAAATTTAGTTTTATAAAAGTCATTTGTTTATAATATGTTCGATATTTTACTCCATTGCCAATACTATAGAACTGATATATGTATAGAGAGAAAATTGATAATGTATTATTTTTATGCATCTAATTATACAGGGCACTTTGTTGATTCCATCTAAAATGTATCTTTATAGAGCGACCGTGGTTCGATAAGGGCTATGAAACCGTTGCTGCTGAAGAAGGAGCGTCTTTAGAGGTTCTGTGTTCAGCTAATGGTAGACCGCCTATAGCTCATACATGGTATGATAAGGTACAAGACTGTTGATTTGTTTTAGACAAGAGTTTTCTTATATAAGAAATGGAATTCAATGTTTCCTTTTATTGCTTCATCTTTAATTATGCTACCGAAGTATTTGTCACCCACAAGATCTTTTATTTATCATACCCGTGACTAAGTAACCTGCCTTTGATCAGAAGTGCTGCTATTTGCTATCTATAGTATTTAAATTTATTTTTAAATTAAAATTGTACATTAACTAAATGATTTAAAAGCCATATGTGTTATTCTTAATAATATATTTCTTGACTAATTGACATCATCTGTAGTATACCTAATTGAAGTAATATATAACAGATTAAACTAATAAATTTTAAATAAAGATGTTACTTATAACATTAATATTACGTACTTACAGGTACAGAATAATCTTTCGTGAGTTGCCTAAAGTAACGAATAATTTTTTTTTGCTTTTAGGATCTCGACAGGGTAGGAGGGAAAAATGAAACTGCATTGTTTTATGAAAACGTATAGGAAAAATAATGCTTCAGCAGTTTCATTTCTTCATAAAATAGATTAACAATTATTTTTTAAAGCTATGCAAGTTGTAGATGGAACTACCAAATTATCAAATTATAATAGCCGTTGATCAAAATTATTTGACTATATATAATAGGATTATGTTTTTGCATCGTAATGATGATTTTTAATCTTTAGTTTAACTTTAATCCTCACGTTATGATATGAACTTGGGTTTAGCTTGAATAGACTACATTGAAGTTGTTTACCAACTCTAAAGAATTTCATTTGGTTCGATTACAGGAATATTTTTTTTAATTATCATTGCTCTTATTCATAGTCAGATTTCATTTCTGATTTTTTTTTTGTGTGTGTATGTGTCGCTTTACATATAATTTTCTGCTTTCAATAATCCGCATTGCCTTGAATTTCCTCTAATAATCTTTTTTATGAGTCTAACATTTAGGAAGTTACTCAATGAACACTTTTTCTTAAACTTCCTTATTTAAAAAATTGGGTTCCGCAATTTAACAGTGCAATTTGCTTCGAAACTTTTTTGTTTGTTAATTTTAATTTTAACCAGATCAACTCTTTTTATACCTACCTTTATGTTTCAGTCTATTGATAGCTTTCTTCTCCTTATTCGGCCGGTCTGCTTCAGGAAGAACTAGCCAATCTGGCAGGCTGAAAGATGTGTTTGTTCCCTGCAAGGAATTCTTTAGCACAAAATTCTTTACGGGATTAAAAATTCTTTTAGAGCTCCCTGGGTTTAACGACCTTTGTCTTTCACTTAACTCAGTCACTTATACATAGCTTCTATCATTCTGCATTATTTTTTATCTTCCAAAATACTGCAGAGAATTCAGTGCAAGTATTGAAAGTGCAGCCAAAGTCAAATGCATTTTTTGAATTGTTTAATACCCTTGCTCCAGTTAAAGATCTAATTAGCTAAGTAATCTTAATTTTTTCACAGTACAACTTGGAATTACGACCATTTTTTAAACTTAATTTTCATAGGTTCTGTACCTTATGGATGCCCTTGTTTCCTACGCTACGCTGTTTGTATCGCAAGATATGTGAATTTGCAAGTTAAGCGTATCAGAAACATGAGAAAAATGATAGCGCACCAGAATCGATAATGATTATTTCACTTCGGAATCTCCTAAAATCCACTTCGCCAATCATTTTTACGCAAATTTTCGAGCAACTCTTCATTCCAGGCTAAATCTCTTCCCTGCCTTCTTGCAGTAAAGGCTTTTATGCGAGAAAGCTAATTAGATCATGTAATTCGTCTGGCAATTCTAAAACAATTCGACCTGAATTTTTCGAGGTTTGAAAACATTCTAAGCAAAGATAAATTAAAAGGAAAAATTACAATGTTCTATATTCTTGATTATACCTAATCCTTGATTAGAAAAATATTCGCTTGAAATGAAGTTTCTAAATTTGCTTTATGCCACATTTGGGATATTCCCTTGAAATTACGTTTTCATTTGCGAAGATTAGTTTTTACCTTGTTTATCAACATTCAATAATTTAATCTGCTTCTGCTGAATATGGACAGCTAATTAAGTCGGCTACATATAAAAATTTATCTAATCTCTAATCAATTTCAAAATATAATGTTTCCTGCACTTTTCTTTCGTATTCATTAAATATTACCATTTTAATTTTGTTTTATTTAATTTCCTTAGTTCCTTATTCCTCAACGATAATCCTTAATTGCATTTAAAGCAGCTGCATCTAAAAGCGGTTTTAAATAACAGACCTCTTTCCTTGTCAGTTAAATTTTGATTTTCATGTTCAAGTCAGTTAAGTCTTCATTCTCCATTTTTATTTTTATTCCAGAATTATATTGATTCGAGACAACACAAAGTTTCATCAGAATTTTGAAATAGTTAATTTAAATTACAACTTTAGATTCTGGCAGAAGTGTCGTATTGTTGCTCAGATTAACGTTTTGAGTTAGTAACTGTCAGATTATCTTGGAACTGTTTCCTAAATCGAACACTTTTATAGCGTAATTGAAGACAGTGAATCACATTTGTATATTTAAAATTTATTTGCATAGAGTTTTGAATAGATCTTTTAATAAATATTGAAACAGACTCCACATTTTTCCTAATATATTATTTTTTCTCTGCTTTAAGGCCTGCTTAGTACAAAATAAATATCATTAAAATATTCTTTGAAATAAAATAGTTTATTTTAAAAGTGTTAAAGAGTAACTTACGTAATAATTCGGACACTCAGCAGTTTTGTCGAGATATTTCATAAGATTATGTTTCTTGTCATATTTTTTGTATCATATAAAAATACATCACACGAATTATGATCTGCATTTGGAAATTATTATTTGTTTAGTAAAATATGTTAACAGTTCCAAATATGAAGTAAACATGTCAGGAAGCTGGAAATTAACGGCAAGTTCTGTTCGAAATTTAATTATTCACGGTATTAGAGACGATACAAGTATTCAAAATATTAAAATAATCCTAAGTGCAAAGGGTTCAATTATCTTTGACGTATTAAAACGATCAAAATTGTTTGGAACTATTCAAAATGTACTGAAGTCTAGACCATATTCCAAGCTAACACTAAAGAATCAGAGATTTATCCTATGAAAAATCAAACAAAACCCAAAAATTACCGTTAACCGAAAAACAAAGTTAACCCTGAAAAACTGTTAGAAGAGTCATTAGCGACACCATGGTCGTTAGCATCACCATGGACGCTGTGAAGATGGATTATCAAGGAGATTTTTGGTCAAAGGGAAAACAACGAAATATGTCTGGCGCTCTCCAAATCTATGGTAGGCAAAGATTTATCATACTGAACTAATGCAATATTTTCAGACAGGAAAATTTAATATATTTGAGTAGGATAGACTAACTGCTGTGAGGCAAAAGTCAAATGAAGAATTAAAACCTATTGCCTATCGTTAAAGGTGGAAGCATACCGATTTAGATATATTTCGCTGCTTCTGAGGTAGGAAATTGACTTTTTATAGAAAATAATATGGATCGATGTAAATGTATAAATATTCTTAATGAAAATATATATGGAGTGAGTTGGAGAAGAGAATAGTAAATAAATGTGATATTTTTTTAAAGCTCTTCTAAAAAGAATTTTTACGGAGGAATAGAACAAAGCAGAACATTTTTACTAGAAAAAAAGTGGTTAAATCCTTTCCAAAGCGCATTAAAAGTGTAATTTTAACTAAAGAATGTCTAATGAAGTATTGGATACACCGTTATTTTTATGTCTTTATTAAATACAAAGTCCTAGCTCAAAGTGTTCGAATACTTATGAGAGTTAAGCTTCAGAACATTTTTTACAAACTTTTTTTTATCAAATATGTTTCGAATAACTTTCCGAAAACAAGAAAATTTAAAAAAGGGGATCAATAAAAAGTGAAAACGAAACAACGTCATTTTTCTATACTCAGTAATTAACATTTGCAATGTCCGATAACAACTGTGAGCCGCTGTAAAAATACATCACAAAAATTCTCATCTGTATTTGGAATTAATAGTTCTTTAACTAAAGTATAGTATTCAAGTGCCGTGTTTACTTTATAAAAAGTGCCGTGTTTACTTCAAATCTAAAATAAACACGGCAGAACGCATAGAAACTGAGAATAAGCTCTACTAGAAACTTTAATTACTCATTATTTTTAGGTAAAAGTAATCTTTGATATAAACCATTTAAGTGTCTTTGATGTTATAGAATTATGGAAATTGCTTGGGACTGTTGAAAATGCACTGAAATCTGGACCACCTTCTAAGCTAATACGAAGAAGTTGGAGATTTATCCTACGGAAAATAAAGCTGAATAATAATACTGTGAAACTTTGAGCGGAATTAGAGAAACAGTTTCCGATAAAAGTTAAGGGCCAACCAGTGGCCGAGAGGTAAAATCGTTGAACACTGGTACTTTCGACCTGGGTTCGATTCAAGACGAACGGACTGGCTGCATGGCCGTTTTCATGGATTTCCTCATGTAAAACATGTATACACAACAGAATACGGATTTGACCTCCCATAATTACGATAATTACATTGCACCGTCTGTCGATACTCAACACCAGATTATCTAATAGTTTCTGGGGTAAGATTATGTAATAGTTTCTTGCTCTTACCCCAGAAAGATAACCAACTAGAACCAAGGCCAACTAGATCTTATCTAGTTGGCGTTGGTAAGAGTTCCCATTCTTCAAGGAGCGCCTGTTTCAATTGTCTGGTGTTCTCCGAAGGATAAGATTGCGTTGCCAGGCGTCTCTCTAAAGTATCCTAGATGTTTAGTTGGATTTAAATCAGGGGAGCATGCTGGCCAATCCGTTCCGTGGATACCTACACTTTCCTGGAACTCCTCAACAGCATGAGTACTGTGTGGCTGTGCGTTGTCGTCCATTAGCGCAACTGCTGAGCAATGTAGCTTTTTTCGATCTCTTTTCGCGTGCAGGGCGATATATCGGTCATCGGTCACCCTTGGTTTCTTTAGCAGCCCACCATCAACCTTTCTTACAGCTGTATATAGAAAGTCGTTTGGAAAGCTTTTCCAGCTCGTGAAGCAACACTTTTATCAATTCCAAACTCTTGAGCGTCAGACATCAAACTACGCTTCTGTAAAGGTGAACCGACGTTTTCTTGTAGTCATATTGCACGTAGAATCTCACTTTCACTTGCAGAAGAATGCCTGGGAAATGGGCCTTCGTTTCTACTTTTTAAGTTGCCTTGCATTGTGTTCCCTGATTTATCGCGTTTTGTATGCCCTGATGTATCCTCTGATATCAAGGTGATGATATTTGCATATGCATAACCTTTCTAATGCATTCCTTCACCTTGTACTAATAACAAAATGCCAATTTCATGGTTGTGTATAGAAAAATAAATTTATTGCTTAAGTTTTGCACACTAGCGTATATAAATATTCTTAAAAGAAACACGAAAGCGTGTGCAAGAAACTTGGAGTGAAAAATATATTATAGTTCTATCGGGATAGTGATACTATGAAGTCCTAAATGTTCGCTTGTGGTTATTACGCAACTGTACTGAAGTTGTCAAAATTCCTCTATATTCTCTATACTTAAATACTGAATATATATGGAGTGAATTGGCGAAAGAATGGGCTAACAGGACATTTCTTCGAAAGCTCTACTAAAAGCAGTTCTTATGGAGGGTTAGTATTACAAACGAGAATAGTCTTAAAAAAATTAATTGAGTCTGTACCAAAGTGCATTAAAAGTTTAACTTCAAATAAAGAACATCCAAAAAAAATATTGAATGTCCAGTTATTTTCGTGTTTCAAATAAGTATAACCTGTTCATTCAAAGTGCCCGAATATTTATGTGAGTTCGTTTTCCCAACTTTCTGAATAAATTATTTTTTAAGAAAAAGTGATCTGAATATTTTTTTTTCAAAACAAGCAGGTTTTGAAAACGATGATCAATAGTATATGTGAACAAGTAATATAAAAAAAAATTAAGTCAATTCCTGCTTGGGTCAACAAAAAATTTTATTTTAGTTACTTTTTATTAACGTTATTAACATTTTTTCGTTTCTAATTTATGAAGCTGATGGTGGTCTACAATTTCTCATTCTATCCATCTTTTGTAATGCTTCATTATTGCAAGGAACCTTTCCAGTGAGTTTCGAGCAGTCCAGTTCTTCAATTAATATTCTATCTAATGATTTCACTCGACTCAAGGCGACATATGCTTGACCTGCTGCTGAGAGTAAATAAGTAGGAACTGGCTGATGTGAAGAAAACTGTATTAACAGCAAGTGTCATCCACTACAAGTTTAAAAAAATGTATTTGAACTTGAGTGGATGAA
The DNA here is from genome assembly GCA_000611955.2 of Stegodyphus mimosarum. Classification (NCBI taxonomy): domain Eukaryota; kingdom Metazoa; phylum Arthropoda; class Arachnida; order Araneae; family Eresidae; genus Stegodyphus; species Stegodyphus mimosarum. Next base: position 587,452 of record KK116622.1, read on the forward strand.
TAAAAAGTATTTTATTAACGATCGAAAATTTGAACAAGATATATGGAGAGTGTGAGCTAATAGTAGGAATTTAAAAAAAGAAAATAATTTCGTTAGTGTTTAGTAACCGTTATTTGGAAAGAAAAACTTGAAAACGTAAGTGTCAGTCTATATCCGCACGCACTCTTATCCTGACGAAAGTTCTAAATGAACTTGAATTCAAAGAATTTAAGTGAGTTTCAAAATGCAAAAGAAATAGAAATTGAATAGAATCAGTTCAGAATGCTGAAATCCTCTCCCCTGTCATGCTCTGTCGGCGCTTAGAGAATTACATCTACTTTATTACTTCTACTTTTTAAGCTTATGTAGTTTCCATCAATATGTTGACAGAGAAAAGAATGCAAAATAATACAATATTTGATAATTTAGATACGACTGATTGTTATTTAACGGTTAATGAAAAAAAATTTCGTAACACAAAATATAAAACGGATTTTTCCAAAAAATATAATAATAATAGATTAAGTACATCTCTTTCAAAATCAGGATTGAATGATATTAATTCTGAAATAGGATGTAGGAGTTTTTTTTCTTTTTTTAAATTTGAAAAACTCTATCCTATTTTTTGTTATGATTCCCCTAATCATGAAAGTTATATTTCGATCAATGAAATGGAAATTTAATTAGGAATTAAAAAATAATCCTCGAAAAGAATATAGATTTTATTTTATTAGAGAGAAAGAAATGTATTTTAAATACAGCACCAGGAGAAATTACTATGATAAAAACTGCAAAATTAATCATTATAATCTGAAAAAATTATAGTTATAGAGATTGAGAATTTTATAAATACATGTCCTAGACTGGACTACATATGCTGCTATTATTACTTATAAAACAAATAAATACAGAATATTTGCATAAAATATAATGTTTAGAAACAATATATATGGAATAACGCAGCCATTTTCATTCGAATATGCTTCTTTTAATCAAAACGAAACGATCTGGCTGGTATTGCCAATTATCAATAACTGTGCAGTAAAGCATCCTTGTTTGGTCAGCTTCCAGCAAGGAATTACACAATGCATGGCATTCTAATCATGTTTCATTAATTGCAATAATCCTGTAAGCGCTCCAACCGTCCTGATCGGTACAGTCATTAGCTGGGCTGAGTGCTTTACCGATGGGCTCGGGTTAGAATCTGTGCAGTATGTAAGAACTTAAAATATTGGCAAGCCGAAAATTCTCTCGAGCGGTTTGGTGGTACGGAAAGAGGGATAGGATACTCTAGAACTGTCCCCTGGGGTGTTATCGATGGAATTCGGGCTAGCTGTACAGTTAGTCAGGTGAGACTACACCAAAGAACCTCTATGTACCATACATATACAATACATATTCTTTGACTACACTTGACTGGAAATCACAACCAAAGGTGAAATTCTGATGTCCCGCGCACTTGTACCTGTAAGTTTTTGTAAAAATATCAGTCGACTATAAAAATTCAGAATTCAAAGTATGGGGATACGAAGTGCATTATTGCTTTTAGAAATGTTTAAACCGGTTTATAACTCAAAAATAGACTGATTAAATTTGAAAACCATATTAAAATTCTTATGCTAACCGTATAACTTAAACTGAGTATTTCAAAAATGGCGTATATGATTAGAAATAAAAATTTTAAATTTTGACTTGCCCAGTCATGTAGTTAATACCATGGCAGCTTAAAGTAACATTCATGTTCACTCCCTTCTCACTATATATTTATTTTCACATATACTTATTTTGAACTCAACATTCTTTGTTGTTCCCTAGGATGATTTAGAAGTTTCATCTATGGGATTCAACAGAGTTTTCACCACTCTTCATCCTAAAGGAACACTTTTAGTCTTCAAGGAGACAAGACGAAATGACGGCGGTGAATACAGATGTTCTGCTTCCAATATTCATGGCCTAGTTTCGAAAGTATTCCAGCTCTATATTGTGCCTAAATCTAGTAAGTCATTTTGCAACAAATGCTTCTTTATGGTGTATAATATTTAGAATAAGTATTTGTTTGGCTTTCTTTCTCAGCTGCTAAAATAGATGATGATAAATTATAATCTAAACCAAAATACGGGAATAATTTTTAATTCATGGTAGAGTCTCCGTGTTCTTTTAGACATCATACAATGTAGACTTTACTCTACGGAGAAGGTTAAGTAGCGAATTCTAGCTATGTCTTAAGGAATAAATACTTCAGAAGAAAGTTTTAAATAACCTTTTATTATAACTAAAATGAACAGTTGCACGCACTTAGTGCTCACAATTCACCACCACTTGTGGATAACTAAATTAGCAGAAAATAAGAATGTAAAATGCACATTAAATTAAGATAGCTAACGACTGGCTCCTTAGCTTAACTAAACACTAAATCGGTTGCACACTGCGAAGCCAAAGCTGGAAAATATCAGTATAAACCGAAAGGTGTTTAACACAGACTAGAGAGCTAAATTCAAACACGCAGTATAAACTAGGAACTAAGCCCTCTACTACTCTTTCGAACTCTGAAACGCATCTGAAATACTGCTTCTGAAACACATTTAGATTAGCATAATACGTCACTTAAAATTTACATGCCGACAGAAAACTGAAATCCGGAGGAAAAGGTAAGTAAAACTAAAAATAACTGGTTAGAATAAAGTAAAGTTCTTACAATGGTACCAAAATTATGTAAGCGCTTTTTCTTCACAAATGGAGGCAAAATCATTGTTACACGGACGCCACGGTGTTGCAACGTCACATCCATTTCACGTGACATCACGCAACGTCATATGCAAAATTGAGCAATCTCGTCACAAAAAGCGGACATAACATTCGTTTTGTGCGACGTTATTCAGCCAAGTTTGTATGACGTTCATATAAGATCACATTGCAGGGTTTTAACGAAGCCACTATGTGACATTGATGTCACAGTGTAACACTGCACACTTTACTAATATTGTTAAGATGCTGCTTGCCTGCTTGTCTTAGTGGAAGCACGACCGCTTAGCAGTAGGGAGGTCCGGATTTTGAATCCTGACGAGGACATTACACACTTTTCTTGTTTCTTATTTCAACAAACCTAATGTCTCTGCAATACCATACTGTAATTTTGACATAATGTCAGAGCTTAATTCAGTCGCAGCATACCAGAGCCCGAATCTACCACTTCTAAGTTTTTCAGTGAAATCGTAATTCAAGTCGTATCCCTAGGTTAAGATAACACTGGTATTTTTATTTAATATTTCTCTATTTTTGACATTAATAGGTTGCTTGTGGTAGCAAAGAAATATTTTATAAAATTCTCAAGTGTGTAGAATCTAGTATTACAGCTAACTAAATGATATCTGGTAAATGCCAGTATATAGCTAGTATATAACTAAGAAAATGATAGTCCCAAATCTTTAATGCAAAAGTAACCAGTATGTATGATAAATCTTCTACAGCAAAGTTTGGAAAAATTATGTTAATATAGTTTATTCTTTCTTTGTTTTTAGGTAGTAGAAACTGAAAAATTTGCTAACTAAAAGAAAACTGCCATACAGTGTCCAAAATATCTGCTTCAAAATAAAATTACACCTCTGTGTAATTTTTTATGTTTGGGGCTATAAACTTCAACTGAGAGTTCATACCTCAACCTGATTTGTTAAGAGTTTCATTCTTCTAATGAAAGTAAATTGTATAAGACAGAATATTTTCGTGAAAGTTCCAATAAATCAATAAACAAATAAATAAATATGAAATTGTTCAAGAAAAATAAATGTTATTCTTATTGCAGTCTTTTTTGACAGTAAAAAACACATCTATCAGTTATACGTATAATGAATTGCTACAGAAAGAAAACTCAAATTAATTGAAACGTTGTTTTGTATTTTGCATTAAAATAATGTATATTTAGAAACGCCTAGTTATTCCTTGCCTTTAACAATTTTCAAAATACTCCTCGTAGAACGGACTTCCGTTAGGGAAATTTATAAGAATTTCGGAATTCTGGTAAACAGAACTTCTTTGTTTGGTTTTGGAGAAGTGTGGATACCAATCCAACAGTGAAAGCGGTACGTATTGAGTTCATGCAAGAATATGAAAGTTTGCATTAGAGGGTTGAGACTGAAAGGGAAGTGTGCTCAGAAGTAGTTTACTATCTAATTCATCAAAAGGTCTATAGACCAGGCAAGAATACCACTCAACTGCGCGTGGTTTTTAAAACCTGCTGGAGGTAAGTCCCTCATTGGCATTCTTCTGAAGGAAATTGACATATAAAAAGACTTTTTTATACCATGTTCGGTTTAGAAAAAAAACCGTTATGCCTTTATTAGGGCATAGAAAAAATGTTTCCTCAAACTGGAACTGACAAGTTCAAAGTTTGTCTTCAAAGAATTGTCTGGATGAAAGATATTGACTCTCCGTTGAAGACCTGCACTCCTCAAACGGTTACGTATGTAACAGCAAGTGCTTCATTCTTAGCCCAGCGGACACTTCATCAGACAGCTTTTGATGAAGGAAAAAAATTTCCTCTAGCCCTATCCATAGTTTTAACCGACTTCTACGTGGACAATGTGATGTCGGTCGTTTCAGACTTGACTCAAGCCTTGGTCTCAAGGTCTTCAGAGAGAGCTAATCCAGTTACTTGAAAGTGGTGGAGTGAAACTATAGAAATGGCATGCTAATAAACCTGAGTTAAATGAAGAGGTGTTCTGAAATAATCCACCATTCAGTCGAAGAAAAGATTGCGAAAACTTTACGAGTGCAGTGGAACAGAATGAGTGTCCATTGAACCTGGCAGCATGTACGCTAAACGAGCAGTGTTGTTGGATGTAACTCCTATTTATGACTTCCTAGGCTTGGTTGAGCCAGTCATTACCAAAGCTAAAATATTTAGGAAAAAGGTTATGGTTATTTCAAATTGATTGGTATGATCCTATATATCCCGGACCGATATCTCTTGACTGGCACAGATTTGTCTCAACACTTCCCGTAATCGAAGATCTACGTATTCCGAGATATGTAGTCATATAGAAAAAATTTTTATTCATGAATTTGGTAATTGTTCAGAGGCTGCGTATTGAGCTGCGGTTATATTAAAGCTATTTTAAAAGAAAAGCCCGTGTCTAGCCACATTGTGCAGCAATTTGCGGTTTGCTTCAATCAAGATAATGACGATTCCCAGACTTGAGTTGTCAATCTACTTACTTCTATTCCAACTGATTACTAGGACTCTGTCATCACTGAAATTACGATTTGACCAAATTTATGTATGGTCAGACTCCACTATCGGCCTTACATGGATTACTGTGTCTGTTCATCAACTTAATACATTTGTAAGCACTATCGGCTTCAAACACTTAGCAACTCAAATGGTGAACTTCAAATAGGGCTATTTAACTCCGACAGTAATTGAGCAGATATTCTTACGTGTACTGGATGCTAGGAACATATCGAAATGGATGTGATGGCATGGTTCACAGTTTTTTTAAAAAAAGAGACATATGAGACTACGTTAGCCGTGACAAGGTTCTACACACGATCTTTATCTAAAGAAAATGCGACCTTCTGTGGACATTGTTTTGGCTTAAATGTAGATAATGATGTATTAGACAATATCATGAATTTTACTGAAAATAATTTGAAATTAATCAGAGTTTTAAGTTTTGTTTTCAGTTTCATACATAATAGAAGAAAAACAGCCGAACAGCCAGAGGACCACTAAGGTTAAAACTAAATAATGCTCGAAAAGTTCCAATTCAGGTAAACGTATTCTGTTCGGTAATTGCCTTCCTTCAAACAGGAACGCCTGTTGCATTACAAGTAAGTTAAGATTTCGCAATATCCTTTTAGAAAAAACGTGCCATCTGTGTTGGAGGTCGCTTAAGTCAGCCAAATCTGAGATACTATAGTCAGAAATATCCTATAGTTTTGCCAATTAGCCACAAACAAGCGGAACATATCATGGAGTGTTATTATAGGAAATACATTCTAAGGTTACACTCTAAGTACTCCTGAAAAAGGCAATTCCAGAACCAGAATGCTTAGACGCCCAGGTAATAGGTTAACATGTTGGCAGAGAAGAACAAAAAATTATCCAATAAGTATATAAAAGAAGGAACCACTATTATATTGACCACTTGCAACAAATGACTAAATGGCAATAACATTTCTCCTGGCGCTCTTGCATGGTTGAAGGAAGATACTAATTTACCACTTTGCATATGGCCTGTCTGTCTTTCCGACACACAAGCCATTTGCAAAGTGGTAGCTAGTCTTTATAATAAAATTCTTGTGGTGATCGTAAGAACGCCAGCTGGTACCTGTAAAACCTGAATTTCAAAAATTTGTATATTGCCTATCCAGTGAGAAAGTATTGTTGCGTGCATACGGGTTCGTTATGGATTGAATGCCCAAGTCATTAAAAAGTTTTAAAAAATTTATTCTTTTCACAAGAAATAAATCAAAATGCTGAAATATTTCTCCAGAGATATTCGTACAATATCTCAAGCGTTCAACAGAATTCACTTCAAAACAGATAAAGTCAATCCAATCTTCACAGCGAATTCCCTACAATCAATCACAGTATTAAGTTAACCAACAACAGTTCACTTTAAACAGTTACAACTACAACTGAGATGAGGTGTTTAAATTCGGCATTTTATAAGCTTTTTAACTAGCACAAGATCATTCTTTTACTTTCTCGATTTTTCTGGATTACAAAAGCAAGTACATGATATTTATTTATTAAATATTAAATGCACGCGCTCTTGTATTTTTACTTTTCCGGCTCAGCTTTCTCTTACAATTCGTCACGCACTGCGTCGCACGGGAAAATAAAACAATTTTAATTATAATTATAAATAAACAGCCAAATAAATATGAAATCTGTAAGAATATTATTTAATGTAATCTTTAGTTATTTATAACCATTTGTCAACGCTTCTGATTATTACTGAATATGTTTGCATATTTGACGGCACAGAATTTTCTTTTAGCGGAATAAATATTTTCCTAACAAAACAAACAAACAAAAAAATATTTAAAATAACGCTTAATTTAGCTTACTGAATATTTACCAAAACATGCCTATGCAATGTAATATCAAAAAGAAAAAAAATATCAAAAATTCTGAAAGGTTTCAAATTTTAAATTACTTCCAATGGGGCGTTTTTTGAACGTTTTGTGTGTTAACTTTATTTATTAAATATCATGTTCTTCGCACTTAAACCATAAAATTCGGTTCAACAGCAATATCGCGATGTAATTGTAAAATGAACATATCTTTAGAATTTCCGATAGACAGTTCCGCCCGCTAGAGATAAAAAGTCATTTTTTTTCTCCCGTAGAGTGTTGCCATTGCTCGCTTTTAAATCGTTGAGTTTGTTCATCAAAAATTCGTTAAAGTTTTACAAAATATGAAATAGGTAATAAAAAAAATTCCAAATTTGGGCTTCCATATGCCCATATTCGGGTGGAAACGTACGTTATTCAAAATTGGCTGGCTCTAGGTACCGTTGTTTCATCACATTTGGAGAAATATACATACACTTATGCAGATTTTTCATTATTTAATTTCTTTAAATATAATATAGAGCGATAACATTGGTTGGCAACAATATGAAAAGTGAGTCAGACATTTATAGTGAATCAACGCAAAATCGCAAAACGAAAACTATAGTCTTTCAGGGACAAAGCCCCTTTGGACTAAAAATCAAATTTATATCTATTTTCGGATATTCCCATACAGCACACAGTTGCTGCGATGTTATAGTGACATCTCAATGTTACATTTCCGTCACATTACATTTCTGACCTCAATACAACTCCACAAAGATGGCACACTGTGATATGAATGTAAATGCCGTACGAATGTGACGTACACTTAATAGTAAACAGTTAACGTGACCACAAGGAAATTCTCAATCTTCTCCATCCTAACCTTTAATGATCTTGCTCATGTAATTCTCTTTTAACGGGAGGTATCTCTGCGCCCTCCCATGTACTTCATTGTTAAATGTTTCAATAAACCTTCCGATATGAATTACTTTTTATGCTAATCGCTTGCAGTTTTAATTCTTTCTTTCTTTCTATCTCTCTTTTTTCTTCCTTTCTTTTTTTAAGTATAGATAGTTAAATGAGTGTTTTTTCTCGATGTGATACTAAGAAACCGTGAACTACTGTATACTGTATGATGAACGAGTACCTATTCTACCGTATCTAGTGTTATGAACGGAGGCTGACTAGAGAGTTTAGTGTAGCGCTTTTTTATTCTTTTAGATTCATGTTTTAGGTGTGCACTGTTTTTATTGTATATTAATGTGAATGATATCGGTAAAAAATTAATATATAGTAATAAAAGAGTACTTTGCAAATTATCAACAAAAAGGAATAATGAATTGTCAATAGATTCATTTTATTTATATTGTTGCGTGCGTATGGGTCCGCAGTAGATTGAATGCACAAGTCCGATAATAGGTTAATAAAATTTATTTTAAAAGAAATATTTCAGAACTCTGGAATTTTCCACAGAAATATTCGTACAAGTGTTCACAGTATCACACAGCGCAATGCAAAGCTCATCTAAAGAGAAAACTGACACGGATATATCTCAATTCTCGCGAAACTAACAAATCACAACAACAATAACTAAGCAACTGAGAGCAGATGCTCTCCGTTCGGCCTCAAATAGTTTTCAACCGGCCGCGAGATGTTTCTAGTGCTTTCTGTTTCTCGAAATTATTGGAAAGTAATACGAGGGTTGAATTACGGTTACAGCTAACAGAATGGTCAATTATATTTATTCAGTTACAATACTTATTACAATAATACAGGGACCGGACTAAAATGTCGCCAAAGTTTGGCGACCATTTGGTCAAAACTGTTGTCACCTTGGCGATATCTCGCCAAATTACCGAGATAACCATTTATTCAATGTTAAACACACTTTTCCCTGTATTTTTATTTTTCCTGCATAGCTTTCTCTTAAAATTTGTCTCGCACTACATTACACAGAAAAATAGAACAATTTTACTAATAATTCTACTAATTATCTATCTAAGTGCAAAATTACCTATCTGAGTACAAAATAAAATTACCTATCTGAGTACAAAATTCGTAACGGTATTAACCCATTAACGGGCTGACCCTTCAGAACAAAATGCTTTGAAAACGGCTGTATTTTTGTCTAACAATTCCCTCCAAAAAGGTCTGCTTTGCTTTCAGGAAACGCTTTTAAAATGGGCCATTGCCTAGAGCGGTGTGTTCGCTTCCCCTTAGAATGATGGATAAGCCATAAAAGATCTCCCCGCTAATGAATAGCAGCAAGAGCTTGTCCCTTCGTTTCGTTAGTTTTTAGTTGGTAAATGCTTGATCTTTAGATCATGGGACTGATCAAACAATAATTTTCCTAGCGTATGTTTTTCTGAATTTTAAAGCAATTTCTAGAATTTTGGCGGTTTTCTAAAAATATATCGGTAATTCCAGCTATTGTGCGTTTGCTAGCAATATGAAATTTAAAATTAAAATTTTATTGAGTTAATTTGAGAGACTGCATTTTTAAATCAAACGGAAAGTCAAATGAATTTGGTGCAATCTTTTGCTAGACTAGGAAGAATTATTTATGTGTTTAAAGACAGGATTTTCTCCCTTTTCCGCATTTTACAGATTAAATGTATAAAACGAAACATATGAAAATCCTTTTTTATTCTCATCGTTTTAGTTAAATGAATTGTAACTTTTCAAATTTTTTTTCTTTTTCTTTTTACATAATAT
>KK116622.1:598416-630854 GCA_000611955.2 Stegodyphus mimosarum
AAGGGATTTGAAATCCTCTTTTATTCAATTACTATTAAATACAAACCTCCCAATTCGGGAGAGATACAGAAAGTAAAAGACCACACTTGGGTCGAACTTAACAATCAAATAAACTTAAATAAATTTAAATGTAACTTAAATCAAACTTTGCTTCGCAGAGCAATTCGCGGAAGTTGGCCTCTATCTAAAACGGTGCGTAGCAAGATATACTAAATACTACCGCACTTTAATTTATTTTACAAAGCAATCACGTAGTAAGCACTATGGCTTATAAATTTAAACTGCTAGCTGGTCAGGCGAACGTTGAGCAGCGTGACCGTGATCTGAAGCAAAGCTCTCACACACCGAGAGGTTTTTACCTCTGGCTTAAATAGTGCTTGGCTGAACTTCAAAATTAGCATAAGCTAAAAACGCGCGCTTCTTCTGACAGGAAGTTGAAGCAGAGAGGAGATAGAAAGATTTAAATTAAAATAAACTTGGTTAGTTTAACTAAAACCTTACAAATGTATCTTTTTAACGTTTGGATTTTGACAAAAACAGAATGACAGGATGTTTGAAAAAAAAAAGGATAAGAAAAGGAATGCAACTTACTCTCTCCCCTATTCAAAGCTATCTCTCATTACTAAGCAATTTACATTATACGTATTATACTCGTAGGAGGGATTTTGTCGCCCGGAGGTGGGTCATTTCAGTGAAAGATTAGAGCAGCTATCTCTCATTACTAAGCAATTTACATTATACGTATTACACTCGTAGGAGGGATTTTGTCGCCCGGAGGTGGGTCATTTCAGTGAAAGATTAGAGGTCGATGCCTGCAAAGGACGAAAGGAATCGGCAGGCTCCTAGAACCCTCAATCCCCAGTGGGTAAATCACCATCTGGGAAGTTTTAATTTTAGCATAAAATAGTTTGCAAATCCAAATGGAATTAATTTCGAGAAATGTTTCAGAAGTTTTACAGAAAATAGTTAATCTAAAGTGGACACAGCAAATAAGTTTCTGAAATTAATACGCGAATGCTATTCAAGTGCGAAAATATCTCCATGCTTTTTTATCTTTTTTCTAAAAGACCTACGTTTTGCAATTCCCTTTGAAATCTAGCAAAAGTGCTAAGAAAACTTCCTGCTGGTCTTTATGGCAATTAAGAGTTTAGAATAGGAAAGTCTTTCGTAAATCTCAAACATTGAAGTACTTTGTTCAGTTTTCCTAATATTGATAAATTCCTTCTTCAGTTCATAAATCTGAGAGAAAACGTAGTATGAATATATAGACATAAAGATGAATCATTGTTTATTTCCCAGAGGTCAGTTTTCCTGCATTACTAAATATTTTAATATTACTACAAATTACATTTAGCACTAATTAACGTTGTGTTCCAACTTCTGCAGTAGTAGTAGTAGAAGTAGTGCGCCGTTGAGCTAACTCCTGATCACGGGTATGAACCCACATATGATTTTCAGCTATCTCTACGGAGTATATCTACTAGCTGCCAAACCCTAAATAGATGTGGATCGGCACTTCGGATAGTATTTGTAAATGTTAATTTTGGAAATAATTATGATTATTTCTTTTTAAAAAGTAAATTTAACTAAAACTAACTTTAAAAACGAAATTTAACTATCATTTAGTTTATTTCAAGTTCGTTTGTTTGTTTCAATACAAAGTGTTGTTTGAAAGAAACGAAGTGATAAGACTGATGCATAGCTGTATAAATCATTAACATAAAAAACCTTAATTTTGCTTTCAAGATTATTTCAGAAATAAAATATTTTTTACTTATTAGTTAGATATCAAGTTCCAAGTGCCGCTGTATGCCGACGATTAGCTTGAAGCATGTTAAGCTTAGTTCCGGTGATTTGCAGTTAGTTGTAGCGTTGCAGGTGCATGAATGCCTGTGTATGACCATAAGCCAGGATAGAAAGTAGTATACAGAACGTTGCGGTAATATTTCTTTTTCCCTTACGGCCTCACGGTGATTAAATGGTTAAGGCCGTTGAATACTGGCAGTTTGACCCAGGTTCGAACCCAAACAAACGAACAATTCCTACCTGTTTGATTTTTGCGATTTTCTCTATGTGTAACATGACCCAGTTTCCCACGAAGGCCTTTAGCTCTCGTGTGCTTTGCTGTATTCAAATAACCCTAACCCTCATACTGCGACATCTATCACACTAAATCAGCATATAAGATTTCGGAACAAGATTTTAAATAAGACTCCGGATCCCCACTAGCAGAATATCTGAAATCACTGAACACAGCTAGCTCGACGCGGGTTCAAATCCTGGTGAACGAACTGGTTGCATGGAAGTTTTCTTGGCATTTTTACAAGTGGAACGTGAATACAAACCAGATCATCTTAGAAAGTTTCCTTCCTTTTAGGTAGATAAACAAACGCGTGCTTCGCCGTAATCCGAATACATTAAATCCGTCTGTAGTTGACAGTTATAATTCTGTCTTTTTAAGAAAATATTAAGGTAAAAAACATGCAACTATCAAATTGCATGAGACAGCGAATATTTTAAAGCAATTAACATTTTAAGCAGCAAAACCTTTAAATGAACACATGAACAACTGTAAGTTGCCGCCCAAGTGGTACAGTGGTTAGCGTCGCTGACTGCCGTGCCGAAGAGCTCGGGCTTGAATCCCGGAGAAGTCATGAATGTGTCAGTGCGGAATGAAAGCACTCTAAATGTGCGGGAAACCTCTCGAGAGGTTGATGGTAGGCCAGTAACAACTGAAAGCCTAAAATTGGTATAAACCTTTACCGATTACGAAAGCAATCTAACAAAAATTCCTTGCCATCAGGCAATAAAAAATTCTACTCAAATATGAAGAGTTGAATTTTTATAGCATTTATTAAGCTAAATTTGTGAGTACGTACTCAATGTTTGGTTTTTCCTAACCTTCCATTCATCAGAATGCTGATGAGAACATTAAGTGTGGGATAGGCAGAAAATGTTTTAAATAAGATAATTTTTACAAAATGACAGCAAATCTCATAAGCGTGTATAAGATAAGTAATTCAAAATATGCGAAAATTCTTCTGATGACCTCTTTCAAACAGAATAATATGTATGCACAGAAGTAATACATACTTACTTCACTCATGGCATTTGTCGCTATGGACAGAAGATCGTCAAAGAATTTTAAACTACTTTCCTGATAAGCTATCGAGTTCAAAGTTTGTAAACATATTGATTGCGGATGATTATACAATATGTTAAAACGAATTTTATAAAATTCCATTTGCATTTTTTTAAATTTAATGTTGATACGAATTTTTGCCCATATTATCATTTGCAAAACAGACTACAAATTTATCAAAACTTTAATGTTTGCACCAACATAAAATATTCTCTTAAATAAAATTTGTATAAAGTTTTTAACATAACTTCTGATTTCTGGCCGAATTATTGAAAGTCAGAAAATGTTTTCGATTCATAAGAGAATTATTTGAGACATTTATTTGAAGTAAAAAAAATGTTTATTCATTGTTGAAAAATGATTTTTTAATTGAAAAACTTAATTGAAAATATGTTATTCAGACTAAAAAGATAAAAAGTTTTAAAAAGTTTTATAAAATAAGATTTTATTCAAAACTGATAAATTTCTTAATAAGCCAAAAGCAAAAAAAAAAATAATTTATGGTATATTTTAATGGGAACAAGAGATTAATTAAGCTTCCTTACAATAATCATGTGCAATTTATATCACGAATGATAAAAGTGTAGGCACTTAAGTAACGAAATCAAATAGTCGAATCGCAATGTCAAAAATATATCAAGGGCGCCAATTTTTTTTATTATTCATGATATAAATTTGTTAAGAATTTTTTTAATTTGTCAGAATTTTTTAAAGAATATTATTTACTCTCTTATTCTTATTAATATATATAACAAATTACGGTATTCTTCTGTTCTCGGGATCGGATTAAAAAATGTATGTATGTATGCATGTATATATGGATGAAACTGTTCATGTATGCGTGTCGATATATGTACGAACGTATGTACCTCTTTAGACATATATGCACACAGACACATACACACAACATGCATACATACATTCTTCAAATCCCTTCCGATAGCAGAATAGTATCTAAATTACTTTTCTTTTTTTAATTTATTAATAATTTTATGAGTTAAAAATAAAAGCTTATTCTATAAAAAAATCTTTATTATTTTTTTAATTTCTTAAACACCTTCTAAAATAAATTCTTAATTCCTCTTCTGTTAACTTTCTAAACTAGTAACAAATTTCTTGTTTCTTTAGAATCAGTGTAAGGCCGTTATCGTGTCAATAGCGCGGGAAGAGTTCTCCCCGCGCTATTGAGGGTCATTACCTATTGTCTTCAGGGTTGGAGCGATGCTTGTCCCCTTAGGCATTTGGGGGTGAAAGTGAGAAAAAAATCTGGGCTAGGCGTTCTTCACGTATCTTTTAATTCTAACAAAAACACGGGACGGCCCGTTTCCAAGCCGATATTTAGAATGACAATATTCCGGGTCAAACCGTTCAGGAGCCCGCGTAAAAGTGCGAGATATTCCGGGTCAAACCGTCAAAGGGTTAACAAGACTACAGAAGTAAGGGCATCAGTGAAAGTTTACTTTTATTTTTATCTTGCTGGTTAAAATTTTTAATTTTAGGAGACAGTTTTATGTGGTAAATATAATTCAACTGCTGTTGCTTTTAAAAGACAATGGAAAAAAGGAATTTATTTTATGCATTATTTTATTGAAGGACTTTGTATCGTGCTCTGCTGTTTTACAAAATTAATTTCACAAACATTACTTATGTTTTAAATATGGTTTATGGCTGTTAAATATTAAATTATGATTTAATTTAGCATTTTCATTAAACAACTGATTAAACTGATTTTATTATTTACGTAGGTCAGTCAGGAAGTTTGTAGCACTACTGCGTAAATATGTTCCGTCTAAGACTATTTGGGTGACACTGTGTGGCGACACTTCAGACATGTACCTTTATCGCGTGACGGAGCGGCTTCTCCGAGGCAAGTTTAGTATTTTTGATTAAATTAATTAGGTTTTCTGTTTGAAGACTGTATTAAGTCAATTATGAGTTTGATGTCGCCGTCTTCCAGCTGGGCTTCCCTGACTTCTCTGTACCCATGGGTCTCAATCAGCCGGTGTTGATGCTGTAATTTGACGGACTAAGTAGCTCGTGTTTCACTTCGATCCTGGATCAATATCGGCAGCTTTTTGAGCAGGGTCTTGCAGACAAGGTGTCGGTGTTTCAATGAGATGGTCCCTTCCAGTGTCGTATAGTGATGTCTTCCGTGGCAGAATGCAGTTTGTTGTTTTTAAATTTCAAGGAAAAATTGTATTTCCTTAGAAAGTCCCATGAGCAAGGACCTGTAATATCTGCACCATATGACGTGTTATGGTAGGCGGTACTTCCAAACTTGATGTTTACGTTTATCTTCCTATCAGTTTCTATTTTATCACGAGCCACAGTTTGAAGGGTAACGCGGGATGGCGTCCAAATGAGTTTATCTTTAAATTGCTGAGCTAAATCTTTCCGAAAGATAGTAACATTGGCTCTTACGTCTATGGTAACATTGCAAGTAACTCCATTGATATGCTCAGAAATTTGAAACCCTTTAAAATGGAGCTTCTCATTCTCTTTCAAATCTCGCTCCGTGAAATGGCAAACAATTTGCTTCTTGCGTCGTTGCTGGGAAATGGTCTTTTTTTCCGTGCTCTGGGGTGTTCTGCACTTCCTCGGTACGTGGCCTTCAACACCGCAGTGACAGCAGTTCAGTGGTTTGTTTCTTGTCACTCAGATTGAATCTCAAGGCTTTGACTTGTCTCCTTAAAGCATTCGTCTTATTTTCCGTGCCTTGGGGTGTTCTGCAGTTCCTTCGTAAGTGATCTTCAGCACCACAGTTCCAACACTTTATAGTCGGTTTGCGAAAATTCCGACTGGAATAAGAAGGCGACTAATTTTGGTAGCCAAATTTGGCGAGAAATGATCAAACGTGGCTACCATTTGGTCCGGTCCCTGTTTAACTGTAGCGGGCACAGACAGACAACTTAGACCCCATCCTGGATCTGAATAGCAAAGCCTCTAGGGCTTATATATCTGTGGTCCAGTGACTCTTGTCCAAGCGGGCGCAACTATATCTGTGGTCCAGTGACTCTCGTCCAAGCGGGCGCAACCCCCGTAGTCCCCGTCCGGCTTTATACAAAGCATAGGACAAAGCAATAACCGAAGATAGGAAAATTACGCTAGTCATTTTGCCTCCGGGCATTACTCCATCGGCAACATACGTCGAAAGTGCGCTCTGTCCACTCTCTCAACCCCCGTCACGAGAACTGAATGGAGCCAAACCCCCGAGGACGAGGTCGGTGATCTCCGATCTAGCTCCACCACAAACAAAGGAAACGGATGCGACAATAACGGTCCCTGCCAAGCCCTAACCAACTTTAGAATGAACTAGGTTTCTAGTCCTGTGAAGTCAACTTATATACCACCGTGTTTGAGACTGCCTAAGTATAGATCCTAGCCAATACTTCCCAGGAATTCTCTTGAGTCAACTCCCGGGGAGAGACTGTAACGGGTATTGTAATTGAATAAGTCTAATTAATATTATATGGAGCTGTAATTGTATGGCCCTCATATACCTTCCAGTTTCTAGAAATTTCTCGGTGGCCAGGGGAAAACTGTATAAAGCCGGAGAGAGCAGCAATTTCTCAGTTGTCAGGTAAGAGCTGAATTCGGAATATTAAAATATCCGCGAGAGTTTCGCCTTTTAGATGTGATTTGTATTCCGTTGTGTTTAGTGTTCTTAGTAGTTTGATGTGTAACTACTGATTGTACCCCTGTGATTCTGTGAAGAGCTGTACGACTCTTTTTATGGAAAGTTCCAGAACTGCGAAATGTTTCTTTTGGCAAAATTTTTTTTATCAAACTGTCATCCGTTCTGTGTGCATTCAATCTATTAGGAACCCATACGCAGACAACAATATATTTAATTAATGTCAATTGCTTAGAAAATAAGCTCGATAATTATTGTTTAATAAGTAACTATGTGCTATTGATAAGCGCTATTTAAAAACAAGTAAATTAATATTTTTGTTTCCAGAAATCCAAAATTTGCTATAGTTTACTTAAATAATAGAAACATTCATTAAATTTTACTAACAATCCTGCAGGCAAGTAGCGCCGCCAGTTTAGTATATGTTCATTTGTTTGCTTTTGTTGTTGTATTCCAAGCTGCAACAGTTTTTATAAGCAGATTGTGATATTTTTTGCTTTAAACATATTTTAAAAGTATGAACTTGTGAAGTTTGTCAGTAATGGGAGAAACTTCGGTAAAATTTTCGTAAGAATACAGAATTTCGCTGAAAAGTTTTTAAAGAGAATAGCGAAAAAAATGTGTTTCCTTGATAAGTTTGCTGCTGAAATTTGCAGTTCTCTGATTTTTTTAAAGCAAAAACAGATCGCTGTGCACTTGGGAGAAGAATAGAGCAAAAAGATTACCAAAAGATTCGACGTAGAATGTGTTTATTTTGAATATAAAAGTAATCCTGATTGTATAATTAAAATTTGTATTTTAAACTTTTTTTTTTTTGTACATTGATAGCGTCTACTGCACGCTTTGTCATAAATTTCTTTTTTGGTTGCTCTTGCCAATAAATGCTATTGAAATTTGGTAAAACGCTATATCTGAAGCAATGAACCCAATGCACATTGAGCTAAATGTGAGATAAACAGCTGAGTATAGCAACCACGTCTGTGTAAGAAATTCATTCGTGTCCCAGCTGCACGCCAGAAAAATAACAGTAGTATTAAAGTGAAACGAGGGATGCGAGTTTATTGTCAGTAGATTGCAGCACCTGTCAAAGCGTCAGAATTGTTCCATTCCTCACCGGCAAAGCTTCCAATATGGAAGAGCAAAGTGTTTGTTGTAATGCAGTAACGTTTGTTCCTTGTTTTGGTACCTATTTTTTTTCTCTCTGTCAGCACTAATTAAGCTTGCATTAGCAGTGGAAGATCAAAGCCTTTTAACATTTTAATAAGAATTTTTACATATTTAATCCTCTAATTAACATCTTCTAAAATAATGTTTTATGTATGAATTTAATCCTAGAGGGGTCTGAAAGTGAACTGAGCATTCATAAAAGAAAAGTAGCATAAGCTTTACCTTTTTATTATGCATGAATGTGACAACTATGTACACATTTTAATCATGACCTTTTCGCCTGTAAACAGTTCTGGAGATGTATATCAGAACATATTTCTTGCTGCACTTCTTCATCTAAGGATGCAGAAGTGTTGTTGGGTGTGCTAAGGTACTGATGTATCTGTAAGGTGCTAAACTTGTGTTTCTTTTTTTGTTGAGTTTTTTAGGTACAGAAGAGAAAGATTTTAAGCATAGGCTTGAAATAGAATTTTATTTATTACCAAAAAATTCAAGATTCCGAAGATGTTTCATTATTGTTGGCTCATTGATTCTAGTTCGCTGGATTTCTTGGACTTGAGTGCTCGCGAGTTTCACGAAAAGTCGAATACAACTCTACTTTCTGCTTTGGATTTATGTATACCTCCTCGGAGATATTCCTATTTACCAACAAATGCTGATCTGTCGAATTTTGCAATTCTGGGCCCAAGACATATTACGGTTGAATTTATTAGGCGTACAGTATTTAGGGGACATATGCATGTCGATATTAACACTGATGTTGCAGTTTCTCCTAACATGAAACTAATTAAAATTTTTACTCATACAGAACAAGAGGATTCAATCTTAAATGCTGTGACGTCCTGTTTCTTTAGCAGTTTTACTAGAAATACTTTGGAAAGACTGGCAACAAATTTTGAACCGGAAACTGTTAGAATATATTTAAAACACGTTAAGACATTTTTTCATTGCATAGAAAAGTCATTATTTCCGGCTTCTTTCGATTATGATCCCAACATCATAACATTTGAGAAACCTCGTTTAAATTATAACAGAAGATTAAGGTCATTATTCATGGAGATGATAATGAGGAAAATAGCACTGAAGTTAATAAAATTGCTGTTGGAGAAGGTTTGTACAGATTCTGCCCTTGTTGTGGAAGTTCTTGATGCAGTTTGCTTCCCGTGTATGAACAAAGCAAATCTTTTCTTTGGATATGGAGCTGAACAAATGGAATACATTTTTCACCATCTGAGAAAAGCAAATTACTGTAATTTTGTTGAGATTTTGGAAGATCTTCGAAAAGATTCTGAATACGACTTACTGCTTCGAAGCAAACCACAACACTTATTGGTACTTCTCAACTGCGGAGTTAAGATTGTATATAACCCAATTGTAGAACCTTATGATTTCTTTCTGCTTGTTCCCCCAGAGCAGAGAGAACCAAATTCGTAAGTCTTTATTTTTATATAATACTTTATTTTGTATCCCTACTTTTAGTTATTCAGTAATAGCCGAACCGAATCTGTATTACGTAGCATAGTTTAATTTAGCAGTTGTAGAATAAAAAGAACTTAAGTATAAAATATACACAATAAAATTTTTTACCACCTGTTCCAAATAAAGTTACTTCCACAGCTGTTACTTATATATGTTGTATATGTAGACAAAAAATTCAAATCTTTAATCTTTTTCTACATACACAGACTAATTATTTCATATCTTTAATCATGTTAAAACCACTGAAGAATCTGACCAGAAATAATTTTTCATAATTGTATTATTTAAGCTTTCAATAGCCAGTTTGATAGAACCTTGCATCCAGAAGTGCGGCAATCAATTCCAACTGTGAACCCATCAAGGGTGCCAGTTCGGGTTTTACTAAGACTCCAGAAAAATTCATTTCCTTCTGTTTGTAAAAAATACACAGGCATCATATGTTAATTTGTTAGCATCATCGAATATGTTTAAGGATTTTGGCAATCATTTAAATAATGTATTTCTGTAGACTATTTACTGAATTCTTTCTGAATATCTTCAAGTAGATCCTTGTTCCAGTCAGACTTTAATTTCCGTCTTCTAAAAAATAGTATTTGGCATAAGAAGGGCTAGTGAAGAAAGACCTTAGGATCGAAATCATTCCGATTTCATGGAAGTAAAATTCATTTTGTAAGACTTCAGTACAAGATACTACTCAGCATCCCAACTTATCTGATGGGCAATACCCGTGAAGACTTAGCATATTTCTGAGACCTTTATCTAAATCTAAAGCACTTTTCTAACCTCTAAGGTTGAACTCAGCAATTGATCAGCTCTGTAGTTTCTGTAATGTGTGGTTCAATTTCTTCATTTTCAGAGACACCAGTAAGACAGTTGTCAATGTAGAATGTGCATCTTAACTTTTTTGTGATACTGCTTAAATTGTTCAGGTGGATTTCCTACCAAATTATTAAGGCATGCTAAAAGAAGAAATGGGGAGTAATCAATACCCAAAACTACTGCCATGTCTAAATTCAACAGTATTTTCTTTTTCCCACTATCAGAAATGTAGAAAATTTCTATCTCCTGGGTCAGTTTCAATTTCTAGAAAGGACTTTTCTATATCAGAAGATAAAATGACTGTATGAATTCTGAAATTTGTAAAAAATATTGAAATTAAATTTATAAAAGTTGGCTAGCCCAAATTCCAGGCAGTCATTCACAAAAATTCGTTTTCATCTTAGTTTGATGCCTGAGCCCAGTTTTCATAGTGCTGCATTCTTTAAAAACAGCTCATTATGGCAAGTAATGAGCCCTTTTATTAATATTTGTTTTCAGGACCCTTTTCCACCAGTCTTTAATTACATCATTGTATCCTTGAAATTATATTAGTTTCCTCAATTTCTTCGATGTATTTAATATCTTTTGTAGTAGCATTACAATTAGATTATAAGGAAAGGGAACCATCAATCCATGGAAGACTTATTACATAATATGATCAATATCTTCACTTGATTTAGAAACTAATTTTGGTGACTTCTTTTTATTCTTGTGCAATTCTTTCCACAGATCCGAAATGCCCTGTGTTTCTAACTTCCAAAATTCCGATGTTTTGGTAGAGCATGTCATTGAAAAAAGCAAATTGAAAAATACAGAAGTTAGGTATTACCTAAAAGAATCCATTCTAAAGTTGTCCTGACTACTACTATGTTCCTTTTAATAGAAACCGCATGATGTGTTGCAATTTTCATCCGAGCATTGGCATCTAATAATACATTAATGTCTTTTAAATATTGACTACAACAGCAAGTCTAGAATCAATACTTAGTTCCAACTGTGTATGTTCCACATAGTTTTGTACATATCATGTATTGAAAACAGAATTTTCTTAACACCGAACAATACTTGCGGTAAAGTTACCTTCTCTTATATCAAATGTATTATATTCTTTTGTGCGTGATTTCTTAATATAACATCTCTGAGAGTCTGTATCATACAATACTGTCACCAGATTATGTTTTATTAGCAACAGCAACATGTGCAATCAAATTTTGTAAATATGAAGCCAAATACTTTGGTGAAATAGATAAAATATTATCCACTTCTGATTCATTTGCATTCTGCGATGTTTTTGTCATTTTCAGTTTTAAATTTTGGAACATACCATAGGGTAATGATGACCTTTACATTAATATTTATCTTATAAAAAATTGACATTTTGAGGTCAGATAACCTGTTCATAAACTTCTAAGCACATACACTGCGGGAGGGGGCAAAAAAGGGGGACAGTCCTATATCTCCCATTCTTCAGGGCTGATTGACGAAATTCAAATAGTGTTTTTCATGTCTTGAAAGTACGATTTAGGATTAGATTTATATATAGCATTGTTCTAACTCATGTATTTTGACACAAAATCTGACTTTTCTGAAATGATATGCCAATTTTTTCCATATTTCAATTCTACGACTCAAGTTATGAAAAATTTGGTGCGAAATTTATGAAGAAATTGAAAAATTTATGTTGGTGCATTTTTTCCAGTTTGTACCAAGAATAATTCACTTGGTGAACTCCTTAATTTATAGCAACCTATTTTCCTTTCCCTTTTTTTTTTTTGTAGATGAGCAGAAAAAAAGTTATTGTTCATACTTTCAAATAATTTTAAGAAAGTACGTAAACCACATTCAGCATTATTATCGCTTATAACAACTATGCCAAATTTCAGATTGTGACAATAAGTAAATTCATGTGTATCTTAGAAAAGTTTGAATAAAAAACTGTAATTTTGTGCAGGTGTGCCTAGAAATCTATCTACTTGAAGATGATTTAAAAATTTTATAGGTTATAATTTAAATTTTTTTTTGAAAAATTTATAAAATTATTTAAAAACACAAATTTTAAAAATAAATCTTGGAATGAACCTAAATTTTGAAATGTGAAAGGAAGAATCAAATAAGCTTAATAAAAAAAGAGATATTAATAAATATATATCAAATTCAATTAACACTGAGGAGCTAATTTTTTAAAAACTACTCATTCGAATTTGACAAAATTTGGCAGTTTGGCATTATTTGAGTTATAGAATCGAAATATGGAAAAAAGTTGGCATGTCATAAAATCCAAGATTTTGTCAAAAATCAAAGTACCTATATTAGAACAATGCTATATATAAATATAATACATATCCTAAGTCACGCTTTTGAGACATGAAAAATGCAAGTTGAATTTCGTCAGTCGCCCCAGTAGAATGGGAGAACTGTCCCTCCCCCCTTTTTTTTGGCATAGTGTACCTTTCATGTTCAATATTTTATTGCGTTCAGCAGTTGAAGAATCGGCAACTTTGGTACTGTCTTGTGAATTATGAGTTTTGCTGTCCTAAAAAATGTAAACTGTTTCTGTAATTCAAGAATTCTGAGTTGGAATCAAGGCAGGAGCTGTGGGAGTAACTTTATGTCTGATGTTAATTCACAAATTACCTTTCATCATGACAGGAACCTTTTTTAAATTTTTAATCTTTCCTCATTTCCTACTTCAAATAATAAAAAAGTTAAGTAATTCTGCCATATCTTCCAAATGGTTTATGGTAGAAATATTTTTAAAAATCGGACAGCGATCCCAAATTTTATGCTCATTTCTGGAAGTGCCGATGCCACCAAAGGAAATAGCATAGCAGCATTCTTAAGTTACACCCAAGGTACCTAATGTTCTTAATTGAGCTTCTAAATTAAAAGGTAACTGAAATGCAGATTTCATGTATTAACTTTTTAATACTAAATTTAAAAGTTCTCGCATAATATTCAATCAAAAACTCTTTTTTTCCAAATCTAGATTTTAAAAGCTCAATAGCTTTTTCATAATATTTTTAGAAGGGGAAGAAACTTTCATAAGCCAGTGACTTTGGTTTTATGCATTGACATAAATAATTAAATTTATCATCAGCCATAATAAATTCATCATTATGAATTTTAGAAAACTGAGCCCAAAAAACGATCCAACATTTAAAATCCCTATCATATTTCTTTAGTTAGGTAATTTGAGTGCTTAAAGTATAATCATACAATAAAGTCTTAATACCAAATTATGTCTAAGTAATCAAGTTCTTTATTCTTTAATTAATTTATGGTATATGTATATTCACTTTTAATTAAATGCACACTATTATGCCAATATTTTGTATTTCTTCCCCTTTTTTGGAAGTGCAAGTAACTTTTTTTTCTTTTTTTACTTGCACTCAAGTGTTGATTGCTTTAGAAGGGGGAGAAAAAGTCTAAAAATTAAGAAGACACTGAATTAGAATTTTAACATTGAACTGTAGCTTTATCAGAAGGTATAAATGCTTGGATATTGTTTCAAATTATACAGCCAGGCTTTTGAAAATTAACAGACTTGATACACAAGAAGGTATTTAATGGAAAAATCTGATTTCTGAAATTTAAAAGTTGCATCGAACTTAAATTAGAACTCTTAACTTTTTACTAAATTAAATTAATTTTTTTTCTTTCCACATTTTAATTTTTTCAATCATCAATTTTACTTTTTGATAATCTTTCACTGTGCAGTTACTAATGACAAGCGCTGGACACTAAAGCATCCAAGAACTTGCAAATTCAAGTATTGAATCATCGTTATAAATAATAACTTACAGAAGAATAGGAAGATTTTTAAATAATAAATACCATGCAGATTCTTCTATAAATTAATGAAATGTTTTTGAAATACAAATGCTGATGTGTCTGTTAACGTTTTCAGAATTCATTACTTGAACCTTTTTCTAGCTAAAATGATTTCAGTTGTTTACTTGTAATTTTTTCTCAGCTAAACAGTATTTATTTTCAGAAGGAGAATTTCCATGTTTTTTCGAAGGGAAGCAATGGATTTAACAACAAGAGAAGCTTTTATTATTGAAATTATTGGTTTTATCTTAACCTGGAGTGTTCCTTTCTTTACATTTTATTTGGAGAGTCTACGGCTTATCTGGAGATCTATTCCTGATGCCTTCCTTTCATACAAAGAAATGCGACATTTACTGCTGAGATACACTGACATCAAGTCTGTGAATGATATCTGCGACCAGCTCCAAAAGCACAAATTTGACAGTTTTGACATCATTGTTCAACCAAGAAGCCTGTTGCATTATTCTCGATATGTGTTAAGAAAAGCACTAATGTGCAATTCACAGCTGCCAGACGGGATTGAACTTCTTCGTTTGCCTGAGCGATTAAAATCGTACTTGAGGTTAGAATTTTAGATTCTACGTTAATGAAAAGTTTTAGTGTTCCAGTAAAAAAGTCAAAATAAAACAAACTGATTTTGTGCTCTAAAAAATCTGCATGACATATAAAGTGATTTTACACTACTGGCCACCCAAATTGCAACACCAAGAAAGACATGAGATATCACAACAAAATTTATTTAGTGGATAACCTGTTGACCAAGTATCAAATGATTAAATTTATAGACTTCTGTGAAGTGTCGTTCCTTCCAAAATCAGTTGCCAGAGTAGCTGCCATTGTTGGAGATCACCGCTGCCACACACCTCAGCATTGATTCAAAGAGATTTTGGATGTGTTCTTGGGGTACAGCAGACCAAGCAGCTTCCACACATTACCAAAGTTGATCTGGTGTGGCAACTTGGGATGTAATCTGGGTCAATCGTTCAGCAACTGTGGACCACATGTTTTCTATCGGCGAAAGGTCGAGAGAACAAGCTGGCCAGGGAAGCAATTCAATCTGGCGATTGACAAAGAACCCTTGGACAATGCGGGCCACTTGTGGTTGCGCATTATTCTGTTGAAATATGGCTGTGTGCAAGCCCTGAAGGTAAGGAAGGACAACTGACTCCAACACCTCAGAGATGTAGTGCTGGCTGTTTAAAGTATTGGCAATGCATACTAGAGGAGTGTGAGAGGGATATCCAATATCGCCCCATACCATAATACCCAGTGCAGGACCAGTGTGGCGGTGCATAGCGCAGCTGTTCAGCATCCTCTCTCCACGGTGTTTCCAGACTCGAATCCGACCATCGTGGTGCTGCAGACAGAAGCGTGACTCGTCAGTAAAGACAATTTCATTCCATTCTGCTGTCCACATTCTTCTTTCATCGCACCATTGGCAGCGGAGACGTCTGTCAAGGGTAGACGGCTGCGTCAAGGGTAGACGAAGCAATGGACATCTTGCGGACAGACCACTCTGCTGTAAACGGCATTGAATGGTACGTGAGACACTGGATGATGCATTACAGACTGAGTGTGCTCTGCTATGGTTCGTGATGTGACTGAGCGATCAGTCACTGCCATGCGCAGAATGTTTCTGTCATCACGTGAAGTGGTGCACTGAGGTGGATGCGATCGAACATGTCGGTCTGTCGTATCCTTCTGCATCCAACGATCACATATCTGCATTACAATTGTTTGGTTTCATCCAACACAACTACCGATTTCCCTGAAAGATAATCCACACTCTCAGTAGGCCACTATCCTTCCTCTGTCGAACTCGGATACTTGATCAGATGATGATTGCTGTTTACTATGAGGCATAATTGATAATTTTTTTGAAAAAACCACAAGAAAAACACAATTGCTGAACTTGAAATCGCCGAAAACTCTAAGCCTTAAAGAGCGCTTTGAAGTGGTGCCACAGGTGCACGTGATGTGCATCTGTGCTGAAATTCTAATCATTTGCATATCTCAGCTCCGCTAATGCATGTTGTAAATTTCATGTTATTTGCATGCTTCCTTCAGGGTGTTGCATTTACGGTGGCCATCAGTGTATTTCAGTGAAGAAACCTTCTTGAAGAACATATCCAGGAAAATTCCTAACACTACCTTTATTTTTGCAATCTTAGGTTGTAGTCATATCATTTCTTCCAGTTACAAAAATGCTATAAATAAGGAAGATGTTCACGTTAGAGCATTTTTAAATTAAGGTAATCAACTTAAAAAAATTACAAAATCTAATTTTTTATACGTCTTTTGTGTCACTATTACTATATTTAGTTATGTAATTGTGAACTTTGACAAAGATACTGAAGCTTTTGTGTTGATTGCATTAAACTTGAATATTGTTATAAAATATGTTCCTCAGAATGGGGATTCTGTATCTTTATTTGTGCATGTTAAGTTACCGAAACTGAGAATAGCTGAGGCAGAATATCTTATAAAGATACTTTATCGATTGTATTCTTTAATAATAATGCTAGGTATCTCAGTATGTATTTCAAATTGTTTAAGATCCAACTTTCCTATTTCATTTTTAAATATTTGAAAACAGTCAAAATTTGCATGTTCCTCTTTAAATAGTCAAAACTTAGAGTACAGGAAAGAATTCGTAAAAATACTGTGAAATTATTAACAAAACACAGATATTTTAATAGCATAACTGATAAAATTCACAGATTTTAAATTTGATGTATGAATGAAAAAAATAAAAGTTAATTTTAAAGGAACATATCATTTACTTTAAACATTTAAAATCTGTGAATTTAAATTATTTTTAAATGAACTTGTAAGCATTCATACACCTTACATAAACATTTTTAAACCAATTTATATTAATCAGCTTACAAAACACCATATATTCTGGGAACTCCATTACAGTCACCAAACATTTACCTAGTTGCAACATATCTAGAAAGAAATAAAACTCCAAAATTGCTCAGAATCAAACTTGTAAACATTGATATTAAGATTAATGCAGTTAAAATTTTGTTCTACTTGATCTTCTATTTTTTAAAAAGAAAGTCATCGTCAAAGACTGGTGTTTAAATATCACTGTTTATTTAAGTTCTCAGAAATGATGGTCACTTTTAAAGGGGGTTTATGGGAGGTTGTTGGCAGGAATGACTTCATTATGTTCAGGATAGATCTTACTGTTTAATAACATGATTGCTTTCATTGTAAAATGAAACTTAACATGTTTGCACTAATAATCAAAACATTTTATATAAAACTAAAAAAGCTGCATTCTGTACTTGCAAAAAAATTGAAAGTTTTTGCAATCATTTCATCAATCCTGAGCTCAGGCGAATTCAGTATGTTTTGTTTAGTACATTCATACTAAAATCAAGATGAAAATTGACTATAGATGGAAAATCAGATAAGATATTTAGACCATTATATAGAACATTTAAATTATCTGAATATTACATGGAGTATTTAAAGATTTGGTATAAAAGTTTGTAGTAAATTTATGATCTCTTAATTCTAGTACCTTTGAAGAAAGATTAATAAATAAATTTAAAGTGTACAGAAAGCCTTCCCAGTTCTCATTTGTTTTGTCATCTGGATAAAAATAAGGTTTTGTAACCACATCAAATGGTTTATGATTTTATTAAGATACCTGAAACTATCTTCAAGAAGCTCAACTTGGAATGTTATTCTGATTCACAAGGAATAAAAACAGCAGCATTTTTGTACCAGTGTAGCATTTCTGAAATATTAAGTGGACACCTTTAAGATAGTCCAGTGTTTTTCATTTATGTGCAGACAGCTTTTTTTTTTTTTTTTTGGTTAATTGTTTTCATAAAAGTAGATGCCCCATCATGCAAATTTGCTTTTTTTTTATAAGTGTGCTCAAGTCTTCATGCAAGTGAAAGTTGTTGTGGTTTTATTTTATCACCTGCTTATTAATAAATCAGTAAGGAAAATGGAAACAAATATTGGATTTACACAGAAGATTTACAGAAAGGTTTCTGAACTGTTATGATGATTGCCTTTTTCAAATTAGATATTTTTCGTAAGGGTTCCAGCGCCTTTAAAAATATTTGAACAGAAGCCACCTTGTATAACAGTGTGGGCTCTTAAAAAGGTCTGTCCAGTTTGACATATTGCAGGTGTTAGATTGGAACCTGAAAAATCAGACTTTCATTAAGTAATACCAGAAAACTAACAAAAAAATACCAGTTTAAATACTAATAACAATAATGTCACCCAGTAATTTGTTGTATTTTGTGATTGATTAAAAACTGGTTTGTATGATCAATGCTAATAAATATAAATTTTATCGATAGCCAGAGATAACAGATGAAATATCCTAATGATGTAATGGATGTCTGGTAAACATCTATTATTCAACTGCACTGGCCTGAATACTAAATATTGGATAACAGCCGGATATTATGATTTTCCCCACCTTTTTTTTTTATTTCAATGACTTTACTGAATTTTTATTATTATGATTATTTATTTTTAAAATATAGGGTTGTTTGAAGAGAAATATATGGTTTTAATAATTTATGAAAACTCACCATTCAAGATATTGCAGTTAAACTTGAAGAGGTATGTGCATGTAATATGTAGTGATGGAAAAGGTATTTCTACATATGTATGATTTGAAAATAACTAAAATTTCATCTAGAATTTTTAATTTAAATATACTAGTTCATATTTAGATGAATGAAATCTTTACTGAAAAATATTTCAGCATGTGTTTAACACAATAAAGATGTAATAAAACAAAAAGTTAACTGCAATATACAGTCGAATCCTTCTAACAAACCTGCCTTATAATGAACTTTCAGATATAATGATTTTTTTTGGTTCACATCCAATTTCCTATATATTTAATGCTATTTTATACTATCATAGCAGACCTCGGTGTGAAAATTGGATAAAACAAACTGTATGGATATCTTCTATACTCTTTTTTCTCAGAATTCCTGCGTGTTTTATTGGAAAAATTACTAACCGTTAAAATCATCCACATTCCATCCATAAAGGAACACTTTACATAATAATACACATAAACACTTTTACATTATTTTTCTTATCTTCCTCCCTACTTTTCTCTGTGTTGTAAACAAAAGGCTATGCAAGACACAAAACTCGAGGAGGAGGATACAATAAGCATATTTGAAGACATCATATGGTGTACATGTGAATGGGTCCTGTAATTCCATTCAAAATCTTGAAAGACCTGCCCGATGGAATTTTATTCAAGCCTAATGTTATGGTGAAAATTTTGGTAATTTTCACTATTCGGGGAAGTAGTGAATCTTATGAACTTGCAGTTTACTGTTTATTCTTTTTTTATGGAATGAAAAATTTTGATATTTATTTTTTTGTTTTATTTGAGTAAAATTGTTTTCCTAGGTCTATCCTCTGGATAGGTTTTTTTGCTTTTGTTAGGTCTCTTGTGAGACATAACATCTTCTTTATAAAGGTTGTTGAATCTTTGCATGACAACCAAATACATCCTGGGATTGTGTTCTGACCAGACATTAAATGAGACACATGTGATGAATAATGGCTTGAAGATATTAAAGCATTTGAATGTACCAAATTCAAGCTTTTGAATTTTTTCTTCCCATTCCTATACTAAATGTTGTTAAGGCCATGTTTATTTGATATTGAGCAATTTTGAAACTCCTTTTTATTTCTTCCTGATACATTTGTTTCTACTGGGTTAATGTCTGATGACTGTAGTGATGTCTCTAGAGTATATGGTATATTGTAAGCTGATATAAAATAAATTGGCTTAAATGTTTTTTATGCATGGTGTATGGGTACTTTTCCACAGTGTAAAGTTTCTCTCTTTATATTCCAGTGAGTGATGTACATATTCGCCATGTCATGAGATTCAGTTGACATAATGACCATCTGCAGTGGAAAAAGCTTATTTCTGTCAAACCCATTTGGGTGCTGCAATGACTAAAGTTTTTATAGAATGAATTTTGAAAAAAATTTTAAAATGTAGGCTGTGGAATCTGAGGCCCCATTGTTGATTTCCTTGGAAGTCACTACAAAAATATTCAACTGGTTCTTCAGAGACTTTAGGCCACTTGGGACCTCCAGCTTAGCTTGGACAACTTATATTTAAAAAATCAAAATGTAGATAATAACCCAAATCTTCCTGCCTTGAAGTGATTTTCAGAAGTATGATCAAAATTTGCATCATTATACCATGGTATCGCATTCTTTTTTTTTTGGTTGAATTCTATAATACAAAACATTTTCATCTCTGCTGATATAGCCATTTTTGTTTCCAAGTCATGACACATACTGATCGCAAGCATCATCTACAAAATGTTAAGAAAAACTTCACTAGCTTAAATATGTGTTCCTTTTGTAATAACCCTGTATTAAAGGAAAATAGTTGATTAAAAATAACAAAATGAAAATTCTTTTTTAAACTAAATTTGTTGATTTTCCATTTGTTGATAATGAGCTCTGTGATGTACTAATTGATTTCCTCAGCATATTTTCACCTCTTCTGTATGTAATTAGTAGGATAAAGAAGACTTGGATTTCTCCACTGGCTTTGGGGTCAGGGTATAACTGCCATGATCAGTGCACTTGTGACACTTTCAGATTTCTGTCTATTGGGTTATCTGAAGGAATTGGTTATTGAACCCATTGCTCATTTCATACTGCATTCACTATTATGAGCATCTCGCAGCTGGTTTGCAGCCATTTCACAACATGTATCGATATGTGTGTTAATCATTTTAAGCATCTTCTCATGTACATATAATGTAATACACATTTACTAATGTTTTTCAAATCTAGATGTGATGTCATATATTATCTTGAAAACTAAGGGTTGTAGAGGCTTAGTTTTGTAATCTACTGAGAGATGGCAGAGCCAGAAAGCCACATTAAAAAGCACAAGATGGCAATGTTTTGCTTATCTCCCATCATGCAGCTGGTTGTATAAATGTATATAAATGTATTAATAAATTAAAATATTAAAAATAGTGTGCTATGTATCTACTATTGTCTTTAAGAACTTAAAGAGTAGTTTTTGTAAACACACAAAAGAGAGTAGGACACAAAACAATTTAACAGCAAAGATGCCATTTTTTATATTTTATTATTACACGCAACATGCATTCCTAATTTTCAAGTAATTTAATGAATCTCATTTTTAAATTGCATATATTTTTTACATTTGATTTAATGAATATATCAGTAAAACCCTGAAACAAGGAATACGAATTTACATGAAGAATATAAAATTTGATATCATTATCTTCTTTTAACATACATAAGTTGCGATAAATTGAGTGTTGGAAAAATTATCATAGAAGCAATGATTAAGTTAAAAAAAATATTAAAATTTCCATTTCTATACTAGCATCAAGGACACAAATTTTTTAATCAATAAAATCAGATTAATTTTCTTAAATCAGAAGATTGTATGATAAAGTTACATTTTAAATGGCATAACATCATATCATTTGTTGCTGTATTTAACTTTCCCATTTTTCACATTTCTGTGAACTTTTCAATCTGAAGAATAGGTATATTCATAGCACTTTCACATCATTTTTAAAAATATTCAAAATTATAAATCTCTTAAAAATACAAATTGTATAAATCTACTTGACATAATTGAATTGAATCATAATTGAAGACTAAAAATATGTAAAGCAAAACTTTAATTTGCAGATAGTCTCTTCACTCTTATGGGCATTACCCATTCTGTCTAAAAATTAACTGTCTATAATAAATTGTTCTAAATTCAGTCTTTTCAAAATTTGTCCATGCCATATGATCCTTGCATAATGTGCATAAGCCAGGATGCTCACATAAAGCGAATAATGATTTCAAATTTGTATTCACTGTGATCCTAGAGGACCTCTGCTAAGCATTTTAGCTGGAGAAGAACTACTACTAACACTGCAGACTCCGACCTTGACAATTTGATCAATGACAAGTCCTTCCTGTCCTTCAATGCTGGAACTCATACTTACCATTCCCACAGCTCTGACACAACTGATGTGCTGGATTTGACACTAGTTAGCTCTGGTTTATTCCCATACAGCTACTGGAAGGTCGCAAGTATCAATAGTGATCACCTACCTACACAGTTGTGCAAAAATTAAGGACGAAGTCGAAAAATTAGCATATCAGCTGAACGAAGAGGCAGAGCGGACAGAAAGACCAATCAGGAGATTAAGTAAGGTGATGTACGGTAACACATGCGCAGATATGCAGGTACACGTAATGGGAGAGTGTCTGAGTAGTATAAAGCATGTTGTCGGTGGAAGATCAGTATTTCTGGCAAAGAGATTGCACGCCGTATAGCAGTTAAAATCACACCAAGTTGCTGCTTCAGCGAGAAATGGCGAATAATCAATCTGTTAGACGATATCTGGATGCTTTTATCCGAGGTCGAATCATTGGGAAGTTGGAGGAAGGCCGCAGTGTGACAAGTGTGGCTGCAGAGTTCGGAATTGCTCACAGCATTGTTTCACGACTTTGGAGACAATTTCAAACTACAGGAACAGCTATCCGGGGGTTTAGTAGTGGTCGTCGATGAGGAACCACACCCGCAGATGACCGGTATATTGCCTTACAGACCAGAAGAAACAGGCGGGAGAAATCGCTAGACACAGGCGGCTGGACGACCGATATCGCGTTTTACCGTGGCCAGAAGACTGCACGGTGCCCTGTATGGTGTGTACCTCTAACGCCTGCCCATCGGAGAAGGTGTTCTCTGTGGTGCCGGGAACACCGGAATTGAAGAGACAATGAATGGGAACGAGTACTCCTTACAGATGAGAGCAGATTCACTCAGAGTAGCGATTCTTATCGCATACTCATCTGGAGAGAGCGGGGAAGCCGCAATCATCCCTCGAACATCATTGAAAGGAACAGGTATGGAGGTGGCGGTGTTCTCGTTTGGGGAATCATCATGCTTGGTAGTCGTACAGACCTTCACATCTTCGACGCAGGTTCAGTCAACGGGACCCGTTATTGTAACGAGATTCTTCTTCCATATGTGCGTCTTTTTAGAGGCACTATGGGTCCGCAGTTCCTTTTCATGGACGACAATGCACCATGTCATCGCACAGTAGCTGCCGAACATCTCTTAGAGAGTGAGGATATTGAACATATAGATCGGCCAGCACGGTCTCCGGATTTCAATCCCATCGAGCATGTATGGGATTTTCTAGGCAGACGCTTGGCAGCTCGTACCTTACCACCAGTAACGATTCCGGAGCTTCGATTGGCGCTACAAGACAAATGGGCAGCAATGCCTCAACAACTCATTGACACCCTCATTCTCAGTATGGGCAGACGCTGTGAAACCTGCCTAGCAGTCAGGGGAGATCATATCCTAGATTAAAGACCGGATGTTTCTTGCTGGACACCCATCACAGGGATGTTTCGGCCTTCAGTCGCATTGCGCTCAATGCTACTTTTTCAATAAAGCTTCTTTTTATCCCTCTGATTTCTCTTTTAGTAAGTGTTGCTCATGTCCTTACGTATTGGGGATCTTACGGTATTAAATGTGTTGATTTGGAAAGCTTTTGTACAAAGTTATATTGAAAAAACCGTCTCGTCCTTAATTTTTGCACACCAGTGTATATTAACTGAAATTGATCTCAAGATAAATTCTGCAGAAACAGGGGTCTCCTTTAGAACTTCAGGAGGGCTGACTGAAAACTATTTGAAGACCTGTCAAATGACCTTTTCTCTAAAGAACCTGTGTCGGATGGCTTGGAAAGAGAATGGTCCATCTTCAAGTGCATCATCTTTAAAGCCATCAAGGCTACCATCCCTAGAGGAAAAGATAAAAGAATTTGTAATCGCCATATACACAAAGAAGATCCTATCCAATTGCTGCTTGTCAAGAGAGATTGCCTATTAAAAGAAATAACTCGGAATGGCGGTATCGATAAAACAATTGAACTTGACAAACTTAATGCAGAGATTAAAAGAAACTATGTAACAATAAAAAGAACAAACTGGCAAAATCTATGCAAAGGGCTGGACTACAGATCTCCGAATACTAAACTATGGAACTTGGCCACAAAGATTGACCAACTGAAGCCTGGCAATGAGGATACTAATGCCATCACTGATAACGGCCATGTATTTTGGTGAATGATTGAGAAGGGACTGGTGCACTGTGCCAATGTTAATAGGCTGAACTTTAAATCACCAGCCCAGACGGTATCCATGGGCATTTCTTAAGCCAGCTTGGTACCTTGGGCAGAGAGATACTTTTGCACATACTTAACTTGTCTTGGAAAACAGGTAAATTTCTACAAGAATGGAAATCGGCCATCATTATCCCTATACGTAAACCAAACAAGCAGAAAGTTATCGACCAGTTACTCTTACTTGTACCACATGCAAGCTGACCGAAAGTATTATTCCGAGGAGATTTACTCATCACTTGTTAACCAATCAATTGCTTTCCAAAGGGGCCACAGCACTATTGATCAAATTTTGTACTTTACACAGTGCGTCAAAGATGCCCAGAATCGCAGGCCTACTGGACACACTGTGGTGGCATTCTTAGACCTGTCTAAACCATTTGACAGGGTTTGGAAATATAAGCTCTTAAACAAGTGCTATCAAGATTTTGACATTAGAGGCAGAGCACTGCCCTGGATCTCGAGCTTTTTGAATCATTGTAAATTCTGTGTCAAACTACAAGCTAGGCTTTTTCAAAATGCATCAGGGAATTACCCTAGGCTCTGTACTGAGCCCCATCCTTTTTTCGTTGTTTATTTCAGAGATAGGAAAAAGCATCTATCCTTGTGAAGTCGCTCTCTTTGCTGATGATGTAATGTGTAGCAGTGATTCTGACATAAATAAACTGGAACTTCAGATGAATAAAAGTCTGGTAGCAGTTCAAGAATTTGCAGACGTCCACAAATTTAATGCTTCCAAATCCTCCAGCTGCCTCTTTACTACAAACATATCTTTATAATTATTCTTCTGACATTTCTCTGGATGGAGTGCACTTGGACTGTGATAAACTCCTTCTTATCTCGGATTCAGTTTGGATCCCAAAGTGAACTGCAGTAAACATATCGAGAAATTGGCCAATAAAGCAAGAAAAAGACTTCGGATTATGAAGTATATCTCGGGTAGAGACTGGGGTTCTGATGCTACTACCCTTAGAATAACCTACATCACCCTAGTCTGCCCTGTCTTGAATATGGTTACCAAATCTATCAATTGACCTCAAGTACTAACTTGAGGAAATTGGAGAGAGTACAGCTCAGTGTGGCGAGAATTATCACAGGCCTTAAAAATAGTTGCCGAAACGACATTGTTCACTATGAAGCAAACGTCCAGTCTTTGGGAATGCGTTTTAAGATGAACTCCTACAAGTATTTTAACAAGTTTAAGAGTTTCGGTCCTTATAATCGGACCTCGGCCTTTATTTTAAATTGGATAAGCAATAAACGCCTAAAGCGAAACAGCTCACTTAGTTATGTGTGGAATTCGGATTTTATCAAATTTAATATTGAAACATCTATACCATTTAGCCGTTTTGCTCCAGATTCTTCATTTAATCATATTAACATCTGTGAGGAATTATCGACAAATATTGTCAAAGGCAACCATCACCCGGTACCTCAGGCTAATGGCTCTTGAAATCATTAATGATATTCCTGCCCAGACCTTTGTGATATATACAGATGGAAGTAGATCAGATAATGGTAGAGCAGAAAGTGGCATTTATAGTAACACTTCTGAAGGAGATATCAGATGCACATCAGAAACTCTGATCATTGCTCCGTCTTCAGATCAGAACTTATCGGCATTAGCAAAGCACTTGATTACGCTCTCTGTTCAAGTAGTGACATTATATGGATTCTGACAGACAGTAGAAGCTCCATTCAGTACCTTAAAAACTGGCCTAAGATCATGGATAAGACCAGTGAGTATATCGTATCTAAACTTTTCGAGCTTGGATAGCGTAAATCAATATATCTTCAGTGGATACTGTCCCATGTTGGGGTGTATAGTAATGAGACAATCTGGCAAGAACTACTGATTTAAACCCAACTAAAATACATTCCTACTACAAACATAAAACTAACATGGCATGGAAAATTTCTCATGTTCACCAATGGTATTTTGCTGAGCATCCAAGCCTGCCACTTCTGAGTAAAAGATCTAGGTCTCTCCAAACGGTCATGGCCAGATTCAGAAGTAGGCATCTTTGATGCAAAAAATTCAAAGAGGGAGAAAAGACCTTCCCCTCGTGTGCCTGTTCTCTCCCTGCCTCTCTCGCTCACCTACTGGATTGTATAGATGTCTTCCTGAGACAGCTGTCGGCTGAACAGGATGACATCTGCGATTTACTTGTGTGGCAAGGTCTTTTGGACTTGGTGTAGACTTTCCTACCCCAAGGGGATTAGCAACAGCAACAAATTTGTATTCAAAACTTAAATTAACCAATAGGAATGAAATGTGAATTGAAATCGATTAATTCTGAAGAAAGCTTTTATTTTAAACATATCGTCACCTAGTCTTTTGTCAACTGTACTGTCCTAATAAAGTAAAAGGCACAAATGCAAGTAAAAGTAGGCATGCAGATTGTGCTCATTGAATTTTGTAATTAGAGTTCAGGATATGCTTTACAAGAAATAAAATAAGTTCTGTTGGCCTCGACAGCTGCTTTTATCTCTATGGATCAGCACTATTTCATGTTCATAACATCAATTTGCAAATCATTACTACTCTAATTCTTTTGCTCTAAAAAGCCTTTACTGCTGTTAAGACTTTTTTCTCTTTAGAGGAAGGAAATGTACGATAAAAAATGTATAAATCAAAATTTTAATTTGGAATAGTCCCTTGCTTCTCAATTTAAATTAAATAATTTTCATTTTCTGTCCTAAATATAGTACTTGCCTACAATAAAACTCTCTAAACTGCATCATTTCAAAATAAGCTTCAGAAACTTACATAATGCTTCAGCCAATAATAATTTTAAATTTAAAAAACTTAATTTCAAACAACCAATGAAAAAGTGAAAACCAGTCTTTATTGAACTTGGTTTTGGGGATGTCACATTTGCTTTCAGCTTCTCTATTTAGCTAGATTGCTACTGCTACTTTCCTTCCTGCAGCATCTTAAAAATGTAAAAGTTCTTCAAGAATAGGCGAGCTTATAATGCCAATTTATCAACAGAGTGTCAAAAATACTTGCCAACCAGAATAAAGAAATATTAAAATTAGCCATACTGCAACTTATGAATGAACTTTATGAATCATATATGTCAACAACTTCTACATGATTACATATGTACTTCTAAACCATTAAATGCTTTAAAATACTGAACTAATATTTCAAATTTTCGAAAAAGGGATTTAAACATGAATACAGGAAAATTTTGTTGGCTTAATAACACTTATGTTCAAGAAAAACACGGAATGAAAGTCCTTCCAAAAAAATTTATTCAGACAAAAATATACAAAAGAACAAATGAGTTCATGCAAATCTGGTTTGAAGGTTAAGAGAGAAAGACTTTAATTCAAGTGGCTGTGCAAAGCTTCTAAAAATAATCTAAAAATAAATTAAACTTTTATTTGCCAACAACATAATATATTTCAGCACTATCTTAAACTTTACAAAATGAAATGATTTACAATCTAATTATAAATAATGATAAAAATTTTAAAACAGTAATATTTCTTTGATAAGACACCATGTTTACCTAGAGAATTAGGTTAATGTAAATAGTTCCTTATATATCCCGTAATAAATTACATGTATATATATTCAACATTGCTACTACGACAAGATTCTTTAGATGCTTTAGTTACAGGTGGTACAGATGGACTAGATTTGTTTTTATGCTCCTCATAGTAAAGTTTCCGAGCAGCTTCATGTAATTTCTCAACAAAATCAGGGACACCTAATTAAAAAGATATAAAACACACTTAAAATGAATATTCAACAGAATATACATTAAAAATTTTAGATCATGTAATTTCATCATCATCAAAAACATTTTCTTATATCAAATCATTTTTCACATTTTAGTGACATTTATCAGATGTAACTTTCTGATGACTAAAGACAGATATTTGCTCAGAAACAAAAACAAAAGTTAATAATCTAGGTGTGTACTTATGAGATATTTTATAAGGAACAAATTGAAAATTTTTGAACATACAAAAATAAAACTTTTAAATGATGATAGCATTCTATTTTATTTAAATGCTTTTATGCAAAATTCAATTCATCTAATAAAAATATGTATCACATTAAAAACCTATGTAAATAAAACTAATTTTCAAACAGTATGGAATTTTTAGTAGCATATTTTATATATTACAGACAATACTACAATAGTCTTATATTTTTGAAGTAAGAAGATGAAGGCAGCATCTTTCTAAGATTAAAATTCAATCACATTTCATTACTAGTACAAATATCAATTGTACCCAAAATGCATAAATTTAAAACAAAGCAAAATTATCATAAAATTAATCATTCAAACCATACCAGATTTTGCCATCCAGTTATAAGCTGGAGTAGGAAATGCTGCCTGAGGATCATCAAAATAAGTAAGTACATAATCAAATCCATTCTGCAATAAAAATAAAATTAATTGAATTAAACCTTGACATATCATATTATGAAAAATATTTCATTTACAAATAACTAAGTGATATTGAAAAAAGAAATTTTAATTTTGAATGAAACTGACTAGATTATTAGACTAACAAAAATGGCAATGCTAATACAAGGTCTCCATATGCTACTAACGTGTGAAATAATCAGCATATGGAAAAGAAACTGTACGTAAACTGATGATTATTCGAGAAATTGAAACTAGCCACCACTGATTTTCAGATACAATTGAACATATCATATGTTTGCAAAACTTCTTAGTGCATTTTTATTCAGAACATTATATTTTGAAACAATGAAATACAATCTTAATGATTAAAGTTCTTTCTGTGACTCTATTACTTTAGACCATAAATCATGCAGTTTTCATATTCCCTGCTCAAAGAAAAACTGTGGATTACAGGTGATGAAAACTGTTGCTGCTATTTTTTATATTATTAATAGATACAAATACAATGGCCAGAAATGTGGGCTGTACATATCTAAACAAATGATAATCTGAAGGAATATACAAATTTTTAAATTTAATATTTTGCATAAAGATCAGGTGAATGTGTCGTGTAGA
This sequence comes from Stegodyphus mimosarum, assembly GCA_000611955.2. Classification (NCBI taxonomy): domain Eukaryota; kingdom Metazoa; phylum Arthropoda; class Arachnida; order Araneae; family Eresidae; genus Stegodyphus; species Stegodyphus mimosarum. The sequence continues at coordinate 627,712 of KK116622.1, forward strand.
ACTACTTTCCAGCCAAAGTTTTTTTTTTCTTCCTGTTGTTGATAAAGTGACATGTGGAAGAGCAAGTCATGCAATCAATATGACCTGTTGCATTTCCTTGGCCAGTAAAAAATTGCTTCTCCTCAATTTTTTTTATTCAAAGGAAGCAACTGATAATTCAGCATGCTCTCCATATCCCACCAGATGCACAAGAATCTTTTCACCTTGGATATTCATTTTAGTATCAGAAACTGAAGGCCAACTATGATTTACCCATGATTTTTAACATTAAAGCTTATCACAGTAAACTCTTTTTTAATCTCCTATTATGATTTTCCATAGAACAGACTTTCTTTTATGGCCAGCAACAAATGACTCACTCACAGATGTTCAGATGACTCTATATTTTGTTTTTTGTAAACTCATATGGGATTTATTTGCTTGATCTTGCCACGTATGTGCAGAGTCTAATGATTATTGAATTATCAACTTCAAGCTTCTCATCCAATTTCTTGGTTGTTTAGATGGTTCTTCTTCAAGTAGCATTCTCAGATCATTGTTTTTTAATTCTTCTGGTCTTCCATGCCTTGGCTACTTTGAAAGTTGAAATTTCCCTTCTTAAAACTTGGTGAACCATTTACTCACCATATCAGTACCAATGTTGTCTTCCCCATATGCTTCATGAATCATTCTTTTGATTTCTGCACCAGATTTTCCAAGGTTAATAAAGAATAACATGCTATGTCAAATGTGTATTTTGTTGGCAGTTATGCTAAATGAAATATGAACTTCTTTTATAAAGCAATTAGGTGTTGGGCTATGTACTTCTGCCAATGTTCTATTAAATTATTTGTAAGCATTTGTCCTATTAAATTCTATTAAAGCTAGGTTTTACTGGTAAAACCTAGGATTTACCAGACTTAGAGCTTTTGCTGCAATAACATATATATATATATATATATATATATATACACAACATATATAATTAATGAAGGAATAAATAGATTACCTCATCATAAGTCCTGTGAGGCCTGATTACCATTCTAGAACTATATTTAGTTACTCTAACATATTTATTGTTTACAGGGCAGGCTGGATGTTCAATTGACCTTGAAACTAGCACCATAGTATTGGTTTCAGGATTAATCTATAAAATACATTAACGCATTTATTAAAACAAAAAAGCTATCATAATATACCCTAAAATATAAGAAAAGCACTTTTAGATGCACACAATAATTATAATAGCAAAATATAATCAAGTAGTCTTTTTCAAATACATAGCAGATGTATTTTAAAACAGAGCAATTGAACTAAAAACCAGAATTCCAGTATTAGTATAAACATTTTAGGGTTTTCAAAGTAATTTAACATGTGCAAAAATTAAAATATTATATGGATTATCATGGTATTTGGCAACCACTTATTGTAACTTAAATTCTTTCTCTGTAGCAAATTATTGAATTGTATGATAAAAAACTTTGAACAGACCAAAAATAGTTTGAAATACTTTGTTTGCAAAGATTCATGAGATATCATTCACAGAACAGAAATTACGAAAGTATCTACTTTAAAAAATGACTAATTTCTCTTGTATATGCTCATGTAATTCTACATCGATTCTCTAAATAATAATTTTCAACTTTTGACTTACCACTGCTCTTCTTATATATACATATTCTCTACTGTACATAGGATACTGAAAAAGAAATTAGAAAGCAATAAATTTTTCCATACAAAAATAGTATATCACATTTTAAGCATCAAACTAATGAATAAACGAGAATAAAAACTAATATTGCATTTACTGAAAAGCAAATACAAAACTAAAACACGAGCATCACCTAATGAAGTTTTAAACAAAACAAAACATAGTTTTCTAAACAATTTTCTGAAAAAGATTTTATATTTGACATCTATTCTTGATATTAGGATTTTGAGAATCATAAAAAGATTGTCTTATTTAAAGCTAAAAAAATTGTTATACTTATTTTGAAATAAATACAACATTTGTATGAAGGACATATTAAAGGAGGAGTACTGAAATCGAAATATCTGGAAGCTCAAATAAAATTGAGTCTCTTGTTAATTTATTTAGGTATTTTTAATTTTCAGTATAATAAGCTTTAGTGTTAATCTATTAATTTATACAATAAAAATAATACCTTCATTTTATTTTATCACTGTAAATAGAAAAACAAGATTCCGAGTTTAGTTTTAGGCAGCAGGTATATAAAAGCTAATTATTTTATTTTATCTTAGTTGAAATATTATGTAAACAACGCTAAGCTTTCAAGCTGAAGTAATGTATACAACCTTAAGCTTTCAAGCTGAAGTTATGTATACCACCCTAAGGTTTCAAAACTTTCAATTTGTAGAAACAAAAATATTTCAGGTTTCAAGTGTATATTTAAAAAAATAAAATGAATTTTTGAATAAATACATATTTTGAAAAATCATGTTACTGAACTTAAATTAATTAGTGGGATAGCTAAGCTTGATTTTCATTCCTTCTGAAATCTTATAATCAGATTGGATACAACTGCCTCATTTCCTATTCCAGGCTAATTTTCTCACAATACTTAACATAATATTCCTGCAAATTATGCACCCTTTTAATATAATAAGGTCGAAATTTATACGTGCATGTGGATATAAAAATGGTAAATCAAAAATAAGGAAAAAACCAGGATACAAAAATTAAGATTTTTACATGTACCTAATAATGCTGTTTATTTAAAAGATATGACATACCTTATAAACTTTAAAATTTTCATTATCGGATAACATGAAAAGTTCATATTCCATTATACCTTAAGGCACATCATCGAATTCTGTTTCATCTTCACCATGATTGTTTCTCTGATCCATAAATAAATAATCACCATTCATTCCCTCTTTCAACAACAAAAATCATCCTTGTTGCAGCATGATTTTCATTTATTTTCACAAACTGAATGACTCTGCATTTGAAACCAGTGCAGTATTTGTTTCATTTGACAGGTGCCATATTTAGTGCTAAAAGGAACACTAGATCAATTGTATCTCAACTAAAGCAAATACGATTTACTAAAACCTTTGATGCTCACTTCAAAATCGTGGCTTTAAATGACTACAGAAAGAGAAAACATCTGACTCCAAATTCTGTGAATTTATTTGGGTCG
>KK116622.1:635291-674214 GCA_000611955.2 Stegodyphus mimosarum
TTTTTTTTTGTAATTTGCTCCAGGGAGAAAAAAAAAATCGCTAATTTTTTTAGTCAAACATATAGCATAGTTTTTTGCTCTTTACCTTTTGTTTAATAAATAAGCTTTACAAATATGTCAAATTTGTTTTGCTTCTAACTCTTCCTTTGCCTGATTTTGCATTATCCTGAATTTATGAACATGAGTGTAAATGACACCGTAAAGAAAGTATGACAAAATAAAACTTAATACACCCATACAGGATAATGCATAACCCAATGCATGACTTCACAACCTCCTTCAGCTTCTTCCTTATCTATGACATCAAGTTTTATAACAAGTTTATCCCATTTTTTTCTATATTCTATGTCTGTCTGAAATAAGATCAAAACTACATTCAGTTTGGAATGAAAAAACAAAATATTACATAAACAATCTCAGTAACAAGGAAATATAATTAAATAAAAAAATTATGGCTTAGTACTTCAAATACACAAAATATATTAATTTACCTGTACAGCAAAGAATGTTCTTGCAGGTACATCATAAAATGTTCCCATAACTAAAAATAAAAGAAATCAATAAGCACAATTAAAAAACATGAAATTACTTTTGCACAGAATATAAATGTGTCCAAATACAGACAAATTTCTTAACAAAATACTAAGATCATAAAGTACATCAAATAGTGTTATTACTTTTACAACATTCATATGAACAGCAAAACACTATTAAGATGTTTTTAAGAGTCACAGGATTACAAACTATGAAGAGCCCAATTTATAATGAGGAAAAATTTCTTAAATGTAATAAGATAATTAGTGAACAATTTAACATTGAACAGCATCAAAAGAATGCTCCAGGGAGAAAACTAAAATTTTCATAATAACAATTTATTGCAGATCATTGTAAAAATTTGTGAAAAAAATATATTTAATCCAAATAAGCACATTTATGATTTTTAGTGTTCCAATAAGAAAACATCTATTGGAACATTATATAGGTCTATGTTTTCATTATTTGAAGAATCTATTTGATTACAGTACAAACTACCTTAATGCATATAACTTATTGCAGTTCTAGAAAATATTTGAATATACTAGTATTCATCAGTCAGCAGATAACACTGATTTTATTGGCTACTTAACAGACATAAGCAGAAAATTACTCTCCAAGCTATCATGCAAAAACATATGAGCTCTTTAGAAATTCCCATCTTCTAACCAAATGAGTAAAAACTATTCACTTGTTCACATATATTGTGACAGTTTAAGAGTCAGACAAGAGGTTAGTTAACTTGATACATAAAAGAATTTTCATCTTCAAAGGAAACAAAACATTTAAAATAAAACTGTCTACATACTTTTAGAATTTACTAAAATAGCACAATTTTGTAAAACTATGTATTCTTTGTATTACAGAATTAGATTCATGAGGAGGAATAAATGAGAATTCAATACACATGAAAAGTTTTGAACATTTTTTATTTCCCACCATTAAAATTCAGCCTTCTTAGAAGGAAATATTTCTTATCCATGTTCTAATGCAATTAAATGGTTTCTCTCTATATATAAATTTATGACTGAAAGAATCTAAAAGCCCACAAAAATACTAAAAATTTGGCATTTACGTGTTATTACAACCACCTTAGTAGAAGACATAAAATTTTCTGAATGTGCCAAGCTCTGACAGCCATGCTCATAATAATCCTTCCATGAAGCAACATTGTCATTTTTGTATGCATTCCAAGCTCCAACGTTTTTTTTTAACAATCGTGACATTTTTTGCCTTAGCTTTAAAATATGAGGAACTTGCCAGGTATGGAAGAAACTGCGGTAAAATTTCTACAGAAATACAGAACTTTGCTGCAAAATCTTTAAAAGGAAAATGAGGAGATACATTTGGTAAATAACAGGTGTTGCTGAGCCTTGCATGATGGTGAATCTCTGCAAGTTTCTGATTTATTATTATTATTATTATTATTTTGCAAAAATGATCACTGTGTACTTGGGGAGAAAAATAGCACAAAAAATGACAGAAAGATTTGGAGATGAATCTGCTCGAATTCTTTAATGTAATCCTTATTTAATAATTAAAATCTGCATTTTATATTGTCAAAGCATGTTTTCTTAGGTTGAAAATGTTTGCCAGCTTATGATCAATATTGATGTTTTGAGAATCTTTTTGAAAAAGTCAAGAGCATCACTGACCTGCTCCCAATAGTTGTATTAATATATAAGTACCAAAAATTTTGTTTATTTTCAAATCATTGTAACACATTAAAGTTACAGCTTATTGCTATGAACAAATATTTCTAATTGTAGGAATTTAATTACCATGAAGATACCAAATTAAAAAAAAATGGAAAAAATTCCTCAGCAGTTATTTCTTATCATAAAAATAAACCCTCTACAAACACTATCCAACACTGAAAATGCAACACCAAGATGAAGAGGTCCAAAAATTATGCAAATTTTAGGGTAGATGAAGTCACCAAGTTATGCAAATGATGTGAAATGTGCAGCTCTCCAGTGCACACTGAAGAAGATATAAGGGAAGGAACCTGCAGAATGTTCAGTTTTCATGGCATTATTTCAGGGAAATCATTGTAGAAAATTTGTTTTTGTCTCAGAGGATGAGTGTAATAACACAGAATGCTAGGCCTTGTCAACATAGGCACAAGGCAGTTCCAGCAGACAGACAATTTTACGAGGGGCATGGTGATTTGACCGAAAAAGGTAGGTTATCCTATACAGCAAATCTCAGCTGAGACATACCTGGACATATCCACAACACACCAGCTGTGGTGACGATGGTTGGAACAAGGAAATGTGGCAAGTTCAAGGGGTGCCAGTGCAGCCAGAATGACATCAGCACACGTGGATTGATGCATCTGCCGACAAGCATTGGTGCACATGCAAGCCACTTCTACCTCCATTCTGCAGAATTTTCAAGACACCTTGGATGTTCCCATATTGACCAGAACCATTTGCTGTTGATTGGTGGCTAATGGCCTGCACTTGTAGCGTCTGTTAAGAAAACAGGCACTGACACCACATCATAGATGACAATGTTTGCAATGGTGCTGGGCTCAAGTGATGTGAATGACAGTAGCACAGGATCGTGTTCTCAGACGTGTCACATTTCTGTTTCTCCAATGATAGCTGATGCGTATGAATGTGGTGTTGATGTGGAGACAGGTCCAATCCGGCAGCAATTATGGAACACCCCACTGCACGACAACTCAGCATTATGGTTTGAGACACAATTGTGTACAATTCTAGATCCCCTCCATTTCATATTCAGGGCACTATGATGGCCCAACGATATGTGGATGATGTGCTATGGCTGGTGATACTCCTCTACCTTCAGGGAATGCCCTTTATCAACAGGATAATGCCCATTGCAAAGTGTACAGATGCTTCCCTGGCCACTAATCTTTCCTGATCTCTCACCAACTGAACACATTTGGGATGTGATTAGATGCCATTTGCAGACCCTGCCATTGCCACATTCAGAAGGCAAACTGTGGCAAATGATTGACAGGGAATGGAGAGCCATTCCTTAGGATACTATCCCCAGTCTCATTGACTCTGTACCTAGATGCATTGCTTTGTGTATCGCCATCCAAGATGATCCTACAGTCGCTCTGTATTATGCATATCATTTTGAATAAAAATCACTGTTCATTGCTGTCTCTCTCTTGTTTCCCAAATTTTATCACTTTCTGGCCATGCCTTCTTGGTTTTCATTTTCAATGTTGGGTAGTGTAGATAAAACATTTATAAATAATTTTTTAGAAAAGAAACATTTTGAATGCTCTGTATGTATTTTATAAACTAGCAAATAATTTTTAAGGTTAAACTGTAACCTTTACATCAGTTGAACATGAAAACAGAATTGGCTAGTTGCATCTATTAGTTCCTCGCCTTTTTTTTTTTTTTTTTTAAGTCAGTAAAATGGCACTACATCAGATATGACATAGAGAAGTTTGCATTCACAATGTAAATGAAGATAAAATTCAAACATAAACTGATTTTAAACACTTATTAAATTCCAATTTTTTTAAAATACAGCATGACCCACGAAAAGGAAAAAAAGTAGCTCATCTCCAACAATAATATGACAAGATGCACAGCATCTTTTTGAGGTGATGTACACAGATGGAGTGAATAGGAAGGAGCAAAATAGAGCTGAAACACTGCTTTATTTAGCAACATGTAGTTGTCAGACAGAGAGACAGTCATTAGTTAAGCTACTTTATCCATGGACTTCCTGTGCATTCAAAGTAATTAAGTGGGCCTAATTATACCAATCCACATTAAAAAAAAATCATCCAACTTGCTAAAATTAGATAAATGCAGTAAATACAAATTAATAAAAGCATTAATATTAATCCCTTAAATAAATTAATAAAATTGAGGGCCAAGCTAAAAGGGTTTTATATAAATACAAATCATTTTAGCTCCTGTGATTGTTAGCATAAATCAATACAGCACTGAAATTTCTAACCTGAAGGAAGAATCATTTATATTTTTTATTACACAGTCTGTTATTTTAATTAGGAAATATAAATCAAATTTAGAAGACCAGTAATTCTTTGGGGAGAGGTATATGGCTTTAAGTTGTAGAGAGATTAGGTTATTTCGAAGCAGGAGACATGAAAAATGAGCAGCGCCTTTGCCGGGAATCGAACCACAGACCTCTCGGTTACGCGTCGAGCATGTAGACCACTACACCACGAAGGCATGCGAAGTAGGCGGGAGAAATACCTTATAAAGTTATCTGAGAATCTTCATTATTGTTGTCTGTTATGGAAAGAAAAGATTTTTTCCCCCTAATTGGCAGGCACTTAGCCATCTTCATATTGGCTATTACAAATGCTGGAAGTGGTGGTTCCTTTACTGTGGAAGCACCTAATAGGTGGGCCACCATCAACTCCTATGAAGGGATGGACAATTACAGTTATGTCTTTTCCAGGATTAGAACCTGGGCCCTTCGGTATTGCAGTAGGTTCCTCTAACTGCTATAAAGTCTGGGCAGCAAAAAAGAAAATATAAATAAAATTTAAAAAAAAAGGGTATCAACTTTGAAATATGATATTAAAGCAAAAATAATACAATAGATAATTAAAGAAACCTCAGTTATTTTACAAAAATTTAAGAAAAAATGGTTAGCTTCAGTTCTTTTATCTCTTTATATTAACAATTTTATGTTTGGTTTTTACAAGTTATATGCTTTTCTGTTTAATGGGCTATAAATTTGTGCATTACACTTACTTTTGTATTCATAAAGATAAGAATTAGGAAATGCCTTCCTCCAAACTTGAACACATTCCTTCTGAATAACAGCCTCCCAGCCATCTTCAATCAATTTAGTGACAAGTCGCTGACCAGTAATAGGTTTTGTGGGGTGATCATCACTGCTTCGGTATCTGTCCAATTCACAAATGCAGCTATATAGAATATGAAAATTCTAATCTTCACAATTGTGTAATTTAAATTTTTTTAGTTACAATAATAGGAAAAAAATCACATATGATACTTTGACACCAACAAGCTCTGGAAGAAACAAAAGATAAACTCACATTGTGTTGCAAGATCGGAAATAAACCATTTCATCCAACAGAAATGCATCCAACTTGCTAAAACTAGTTAAAAATGCAACAAAACACAAATTAATAGAAGCAGTATGACTTTAAAAAAAAAAAAAAAAAAGCTAAACAGCTTAAAAAAAAAAAAACTAAAGCAAAAATAAAATTTCAGTTTGTTGCAATGCAAGCTGCTTTCTTTGCCAGCAAACTAATTGTGCTGAAATATCCTCCTAAAAATGGAAACATCCAATATTCTACTGCACACAAAATGCATTAATACAAAGAAATATTTATGAGCTATAACCATATATTATCTAAAGACACACAAATTTTATATTTTAAAGATGTTTATGTTTTATTATTTTAAAGATGCTTATGTTTTATTGTTTATTGAGTTGACAGTTCTAAGAAATGCATTAAAACATGTTTTTATTAGCATTAAAAAAATTTTATCATTTGATGTTCACTTATTATTGCAAAATTAATTCAACCACTAAAATTCAGAACGTGTATTTTTAGCAAAAGAATATCAAATACAGAATTACATAACACACAACAGTTTGCTCAGCCTCATTTTCAATAATCCAGTTTTAAATCATATCTTAAGATATTAGTTTCTAAAACAATAAAAAAGTGCATTATAAACAAAATATTTCAACTATATTCAGAATAATTCACGATTATTAAATAAAACTTTAAAAAAGGAGCAGATTTTACTTATTTGCAAAACTGCCAAAGTGTAAACATAGTATTATACATTATATGATACAGAAAAGGGGATTATGTTCTTGCGGGTAGTCGTTTGTTATATATTATCTAACTACAATTATTTTTTCACCAATGAATAGGTAAATGCACGTTAATCTGCTGTACTTTTTCTACATTCTTAGACCTAATGCCTACACACTTTTTCTCTTCCTCTGGAGATTTGTTAAAGAACTATAGTATATGCTGTTATTATCTATAAACAAGAACTTTGACAGCAAATTTTTACACAATTACATTTCATAATTGCTATGCAGTTAGATTGCATGTATCACAAATCTGACTCTCTGAAATAGTCAAAAAGTGTATTTAACGGATGTTTCATATACAAACCTTTTATCAAACAATCTTACAAAATACATTCTTTCTTTTTGCAATACTCTAAAAATTATAATTCTTTTTAAACTGATATTTATAAAATCATTAAGCATGCTAACTGATGATGTCTTAAATGTGCATTCTGATTTCATCAACAGAGAAAGTGACTAGACACAGAATAGAAAGCTTACATAGGTATGAAGTTTAGATATAGCATAAACCTTAACCACGATCTCACATTTATACAATTACCCTTGGGTCTACCCAAGATGGAAAAACACATGCTTTCATGAGTGGCTGCACTTGCTTTTTTTACATTAATGATGTAAATCTCTTAAGACACACTTTTTTCTTTAGACAAAGTAAATATAATTCATATAAATATTTTGAGAAATAGGTACCTGTTCTATTACGTCATTACCAATTAGAGTAACATAAAAAATGAAAAGTAAATAATACAAGATGGTTATAATTAATGTGATTCTACTCAGATCAATGTAGAGTCCATTCTGGTTGATGGATTGTGTTGAAATTTAGCATATATGTTATATGAATATTGGGGGAAAGAAAACTTCAATGATAGCTTAAATTCTGACTACCAGGTGAAAAAGTGGCATAAAAAGAGCAAAAAACATAAATTAGAAATACAAAACATTTTTTTAAATCACACATTTATTCAATGTGCATACTATTTGTATCAATCACATGTTCAAACCAAATTCCAGTATATTTAACACCAACACAAAGGATTTTTCAAGGAACATAGTAGCATGGCATGTTATGCTTGCCTTCAATTCAGGCACAGTCTGTATGTTTCTTCTCCATACATGTTCCTTATATATCCTGATAACCAGAAGTCACCATGATTCAAATCCAGTACAAGGACGGCAGGCATTCAGAAAATGTCTACAGATTACTCAAGAGCACAAAGCAGTTTCTTCACTTGTTGGTTAGTATGAAGTAGGCCCTGAATGAAGTCAACAGTAAAACCATGTCATACAATCAGACTGCAGAGGTTGTCCATGCACAACACTGGGACCTGTACTACCTAATACGTGATAGTTTTGAGTATTCATGCTTTTAATTGGGAGTACGTTGCATGTAAACAAGAATGGCACCAAAAAATTACCAATTTTTGCCAAGGGGTATTCCGAAATATATTTTCCCCCAAATTTACTATGTATTAAAACATTGAAACTGAAAAACAATAAAAATGATAATATCATTCACTTTTTAATAATGGCATATAGAGTACAGAAATCATAAGCACTGCCAAAGTTAAAGGAAAATCTATAAATATTTTTAATGCAAAGATTTTGTGCAATCTGATAATTAGATATTAAATAGATTTTTTGATTACTTTATTTTCAGTCACTTTTTATTTATGGTTTCCAATCTTTTCAAACAGCTCAGATGATTTCAAAACTTTTCCCCCTGTTTTACGTTTAGCTTTTAAAGCTATTCATTTACAGACATGTTAATTTCTATTTAAATTAAACATTAAACAAAATAAAAAAAAGCTATAAATTATTTTGAAGTACTTGTTTTGAAAATTTGTATTTGTTACAGTAATGAAAGTAACATATATACATAGAATATAATTTACTCTTCAAAATGATGATATACTTCATTAAAACTTAAATAATCATTTGGGTTTGCCTTTTCTATGCTTTACACCTGCTGAGCAGTATTGCAGACACGAAAATGAACTGTTATTTTGAATATCAATCTATTTCTTCTTTCAGTCATCACCAGAATGCATATTAGGTTGAATTTAAAAAGTTAGTAAATTTGTACCTTAGAAAGAAGGAGAGAGATCTAAGATAATTCACTAGAAAGCTGTTTATCTACAAAGCACCCACCAGATAGAAACAAATGCTTTTAAATGCAAATAATTAAAACTGTGAGTATTCAATTAAAGCTTAATAATTATTGAGTGCATTTTATTCAACAGATGTATGACACATTACTTCCTTTATTTTGAAAATTTAAAAATTAATCCTTCCTTAAAAATACTCTATAATTTATTACTCTTCATACAATTATTTAACGGATTTTTTTTATCTCACTTTAGAATGGTTATCACATAACATCCCCCCCCCCAGTGGAAGCACTAGCAACAATGTTAAAATTCTGTTTACACAAACTAAATATACTCAAAGTAGATATTAAACATAAACATACTTCTGGATCTCATCATCTGTAATCTTCTCCTTGTCCCAGTTAAACAGTGCAGCACCAAATAGAACTGCAAACGGCCGTTTCTTTAAACGAAAGTTCTTCGCAAATTGAGAAATGATTTGTTTGATTGTGTTTTCAGTATATAATCGAGTGTATAAGTTCCATACCTGAGATGTACGCCGGACTCTTTGTGACACAACAAAATTGCACTGCCTGGTTAGAATTTCTCCTAGGACAGCAAGTTTTTCGTTCACTTCTGTTTTAAAATATTCAAATAACTTTTTTCTGTCGTCGAAATGAAATATAGATTTAAACGTATACACTTTCTTAGTGTTCGTGTCTAATCGCGTAGAAAGAGCAAAAGATCTTCTAAGTTCTATAGATAGCTCACTTTCCCCATAGCCTCTATAATAACTACGAAAATTTCTAGCAATTTTATTGTAAACATAACAACCATTCATATTTACGGAACCGTTTAATGCATCATATTCACAGATAAGCACTTTGAATATTCATGTAACCTGTAGAGATGTATGAAATGTTTATAAATTATAAGTGAATATTCCAGAAGTGATTAACTGTATTAATAAACGCAAATTATTCGCAATTAAAAACACATTGCCGATTTAACCGGAGATAACTTTTGCCGGTACAGTTACAGATGCAGCAGAAACCAAGTTTTGTAGCAAGGTCAAAGTTCATATATATGCCGCAATTAAAGTTATTACCCAACTTAAAAAAACTATAGCATGCGAAATAATTATGCTGAGAGATAATATATCAGACATTTTTATTTTCAATTTTATTTTGTGCATTAATCTTGCAATAAATTTTCGTTATTTCTTTTTCTATTTTTGTTTTATATCTGGCAGTAGCAACTTTGTCAATTAACGTGCATTTGTTTTGTTTTTCTCTTAGAGATGATTTTCTGCTATCGAGGTTCGATATTGTTTTGGAAACAGTTGCGAAGATATGTATTTTAATATAAGTCAATGATTGGTAAAAAATGGCTTGGAAAGTTTTACTTAATGAAGTCGAATTTTTAGCTGAAGTTAGTTATTACTTAACTATAATGAGAATTAAAAACAAAACAAAATAATATATGTTGTTAATAAAGTTACACGTTTTTGATGAAATCTATCAGTATTTTCAGATTTGAATCATGGAAATGTCATATCAGCTACTTTGTGTTTTATTTTAATAATATTTATTTAATGTGTCTTATTGAACATGTTCTTTTAGTATTTGACAGAGCTTATTTAAAGAAGAATAAATGTCTGGGAACTATGTAATCTGGGTAAACTATCTTGTAAATTGTTAATTTAAAAAGAAATCGGTAAAAAAGTAAGTTTGTTTGAAGAAAGAATTTTAAGTATATACAGATAATTTACGGCATGATCATAAAATTATCAATACAAGAAGAAATGCTCATTGGAAACAATTTCTGAAATGCAATGAATGATATTTTTTTCTGAGTGGTATTAATTTTGTGTAATTTAACATTATACTGATGATGGTAAAGAATATCACTTTTAAAGCATGCCTAGATTTTTTTGTACATGCAGTTCATTTATTTTTCATACATGCTACGATTTGTTTATCATGTACAACTCATATCCAAGTCCTCTCGTGTGGATTGGTGGGAGACCCCTGGATTCCCCCCCCGGGTGCTCTCCCTCTGAATTGGGGGTGGAAAATAGAAATCCAACCTCTTCAGAGTAGGCTCTGGCAATCATTCTTCCATGTAGTAATGGACACGACAACAACTCATATCCAATCATGTCAAAAATTAAAATTAATGTTTTTGACTTGATAATTAAAATTAATGTTTTTTTGTAAAATTGCTTCTTGATCTGCAAATATATTAGAAACATATGGAAAAGTTACATTAAATAATTTCTTAAAAATCTCCTAATTAGAATATGAGGCCTGTTAGGCATTTAAATATATATCACTTGGTCAAAATGTTAGGAAATGTAAGTAGTGCTTACCATGAGTCAGATTAGATACATTTCTGTAAATATATGTAAATGAAATACTGTGATCTGTAATTCTAGATCTGTTCAGAGGGACATGTCATTGTTAGCTACTCGGTATTTTTAATATTTTTATGTGAATTCATTTATTCAAACTAAAAAGTCATAGGAAGCAGTAGCTCATAATTTAGATTGAATAGTTTTACATAGAAGATAAACTTGCATAAGCTGTAGTGTGATATTTTAAATTTATATGCAATCAAATTTTGGTTTAACAAAAGCAGATTTTTATGATTTAATAATTTTTTATTTTCATTTTTATAAGAATGTAAAGAAAGGAGAGTTATGTAGAAAGCTAGCAGAAATTATCATTGCTTCAAGTACTGTGGTGAAATGTTTATTTTATGTCTTGCTATACAAATTTAACTAACCTATGGATGAAAAATAAAAACATTAGATTTTTATTTTAAGCTGAAACTGTATGCAATCCATATATTCTCAAATTCTATTTACCAAACTTAATTTCATGAGCCTCCAGTATAAATCATGACTAATTGCTACAGACATCCTGATCATTCCTCTGCTCCCACTCTCTCCCCCCCAAAACCCGTAGAAGAAAGTAATATATATAATAATGATGTAATAAAAATAAACAGTTAATTCATAAGCAAAAATTCATGCATAATTGCAAGCAATTACATATAATTATACAACAAGAAAAAAGTATTTTAAAACTTTTCTGGAGCCTTTCAAAATTATCTCCTAATTTACAATTTGGAACTACAGTCATGTCTCAGTTCTGTTGTCTTAGAAATTTTTACTGTCATAAAAAAAATGTGGAGAGGATATAGTGTAAATGTAGATGAAAATTTTAAAGACCTTTGAATTTGCATATTGTTTAATAATTAACAATAATTTAACAATCTTCAATGTACAAAATGATGTAATGATTCAAGTATGTTAACAGCAAAGAAGAAATACAAATCACTGTAAACAGATCAATCAAAAGTCAGTCATATTTACTTTATGATAAGAGGCTTGAAAAAATTCCTACAAAGTAGGAAAAAGAAGTTAGAGTTTTTAAAATTTTCCATAATATTAATAAAAAAGTATATAAAATGAAATTGGTACTTTCCAATTATCCACGTACGTCCCTATACAAAAAGTCTCCATCTTGTAGAGGACTAATTTTTTGCCAAACTAGTACATGAAAGACAGTAGCCATTTTGAAAATAGCTGTGCACTAAGAATGCTATAAGAGAGCAATGCATCAATAAAATTAAAAAGCAGAAAAATATTAGTACTTAAACTTTTTCAAGAAATCCTTATGTATATATTTTTTTAATGCTGTTGTTCTTCCCCATGTGATCTGTTCTCCCTTGAAAAGATAGCAGAGAATTGCTCAAATTTAGTATTATGCATACTGTTTTACCCGCGTATACAGCAACTTGTTTTTGCTTAAAAAATAATAGAAAAAAGTCCACAAATTCGGCTTTGTGCACAAATTTTGATCTATAAAATTCGATTGTTTAAGAAATACAACTTCATGCAATGCAAATTTTTGCGTTCTGTACTGTTGGACAAAACACTCTGTTTCTGTAGAAATGCAATGCTTTCTTTTTGATTAGCTGGCAAACTTCACAGTTCCATTATGATTGCTTACAAGAAAAAAATGTACTCTGTGCAAAAACAAATACTAATTGAAAAATGACTTTTGAATTTGAATGTTGAACTATGTTCTCATCTGCTGCACACTCATACTTGGTTGCTTATAAATACATGTTAGTAACATTGTGGGTTTGACTATTTCGGTGACACAGTGTGTTGCTTCAAAAATACTTTTCAAGAGGGTGTAGATTATCAGAAAGAACTATGAAACCTTTTAAAGAAGCTCAAGTTTTTTATTTAAATGTTATTTGAAATATAAAATAAATTTTATTTTTCATCTACCATGATGAATTAAATCCAGATTTTGACTGTATTTGTGTGTGTGTGTACTTGTAAACACACTGATCAGTGAAAACATGGCCACCATTCTAATACCATGCTATCCATATTAACCATGCAAAACAGCTGCAATGTATGGTATGGTATGGATTCTACAAATTTTTCTTTAGTGTCTGGAGGAAAATTATATCAGTTATGTAAATATGGGTAAGTAATTCATGAAATTGCTGATATATTCAGTGGGATTAATATTTGATACTTTAGAAGTTCAGCACATCAGCTTGAACTCATCAGCATGTTCCTTAAGTCTCTGTAGGTTACTTTCAGCCTTTTGACAAGGAGCATCATTCAGCTAAGGGTCTACTGGAACCATGAAATTGCAATGGGAAACATCATACTGCCACCCTTACACTGTTTAAGTCCTGTGGTACATGTGTTGATCAACTGTTCATGAGAAAGACAACATATCTGGACACAGCCATCAATTTGTTGTAAAAGATGCTATATTTCCATCCGATCAAGCATATGTTCACCATCATTGCTTAATTTTGTCATGATGTTGTTCATGAGGTGACTGTTGTTTTAACCATCAGTAATATTGGGTTAACTCTGCAATCCCATATTCAACAAAGTCCAATGAATTGTGCAGTTAGATATATTTGTATTTGGACTTAACACTGTATTCTATATTAGTTGGGCTATCAGCAGTTGCCAGTTTTGTCCTCACCAGGTGATATACTAATATCCAAATTTGTTGGTCATGTGTGATTATCTAGCATTTCAATATCTATGATTGGGTTCATAATCTTTCCTCCACTTTTCATTGGTATTAACAGCAGCAGCTCATAAACATTAAGTTAGCCATGCTGTTTTAGAAATAATTGCTCCTGACTTTTGAGTCAGGCCTTAATCCTTTACAGTCTGGCCTTAATCCTTTCGAGATTAACGGGACAGTACATCTCAAGGCAGTTCATTTTTACTCTTGAAAGGGTTAATCCAGATTACATCCCCATTAAATGTTAACTTTGTCACCAAAATGATGCCTAATTATTATTGTGATCATCAATGAATACATTCACAGTGTAAAGATGACTATGATATCTTTGCTGATCAGTGTATGCATATAATGAAATTTTTGGTCTGATTTAGATAATGATATAAGATGATTACAAGAAGATGCAGCCATGACTGGTTGGTATGGTTCTTCATTTATAACCTGGTATTATCAACATAAACACATATGTCTAAACTGGTACAAGGAGAAATGTTATTGATATTTTATTAATAGAACTTCATTTATTTCTCACTAGAGGAATATAATTTCATTTAATTGCTATAGGTTGATTAAATGTTTTCAGTATTGTTGTATAAAAGGCATCAATTTGCCTTTTTGTAAATATGTATGTCATCTACATTATGTATTAACTATACAAAAATGATTAATTTTAAAATTATGTATTTTACTATTTTAAAATGAAGGGAGAGCAAATTAAAAAGTGGGTTTAAAGGACTGTTTAAATTAAAGTTTAAGTTTTATATTGCGTATTCCTTATCTTACTCATAAGTCGACACATGGGACCAAGGCTTTTGCCACATGAATGTATATGCCCTAAATAGGAATGCACCAAGATCCTACTTTGCAGATCTGGGAATTCAGAAAATGTCCTTTAATGGGAAACATTGTTAAAGTTGAGTATGTGTTAATAAAGTTTAGACCATATATATATCACACACACACATATACAAGGTTGTTCAATAAGTTTGCGGAACGGAAATGAAGAAACCAATTTTTATTTGTAAAAATGACTTTATTTTTCAACGTAGTTTCCCTCAACACTTATTCCAACGGTCTTCTAATTTATGGATCCCTTGACTGTAGTGATTTTTCGGCAGCTCTGCAAAATATCCCTCCACGGCAGCTATTAACTCTTCGTTTGAAGAAAATCGTTTTCACGGAGATATTGTTTGAGGTGTGGTAAGAGCCAGAAGTCAGAGGGAGCTAAATCTGGAGAATAGGCTGGATGTTGCAACAATTCGTACTTCAATTCAGTTAATTTAGCAGTGGTTTTTTGAGCTGTGTGCGCAGGTGCGTTATCTTGGCGGAAAATGATTTTCTTCTTCTGTAATCCGGGTCTTCTTTCACGAATTTTTTCGTCTAATTGATTCAAAAGGTTACAATAATAATCTGAATTAATTGTTTTGCCAGTTTGAAGGTAATCTATAAACAAAATTCCTTTCGCATCCCAAAAAACTGATTCTAACAACTTCTTGGCTGGTTTTTGCACATGAACTCGTTTCGCCGCCGAAGAGCCGGGTTCACACCACTCCTTAGTCTCCTGTTTTGATTCAGGATCATGATGATAGACCCAAGTCTCATCCATTGTGATAAATCGACAGATAAAGTCGCTTTTATTCTTCTTAAAATGCTCCAAAGTCGCATCCAAATGTGTTTTTGCTCCATCGTTAGAGAATGTGGCACCCATTTTGCATAGAGTTTTTTGAAACACAACACTCAAAATATTGCTCACTGTGCCCAATGAAATGCCTAAAGCCTCTGTTAAATCTCTTTCAGTCAATCGACGGTCTTCCAATACCATATCTTGTATTTTTGCGATGATTTCCGGTGTTGATGCAGTTTTTGGACATCCCTCTGAAGGATCGTCTTCAAGGCTGGTACGACCACTTTTGAATAAACTAGCTTACTTGCAAACCATTGTTTTTGAAGAAGCAGATTCACCCAACACATTCACCATTTCGGTATTCCATTGCCTTTAAACCTTTCTTTACAAAGAATTTGATAACTGCACGTTGCTCAATTTTATCCATGCCTGAAAAAAGGCCCAACACGTTAGATATAAAGGGCTGTTAAACAATGAATAAATTAACAGATCGAAATGAAACTTTTGATGTGTTCCTAAGAAAGAACAAATATGAAAATGGCGTCGAAGTTTTAGGTCTAATATTGACGAATAGTTGGCGCTCCGCGAACTTATTGAACAACCTGGTATATGAAGTGTGAAGGTGTTTGTTAAATAAAAATGTCAAATAATATAAGTATGTACCCTTGGAATTTATTAATATCTTTGTTTTGCTTCAGTTTCCTATGGTTGGCTCAGCCATATCTGATTCACCTTCACCTATACCTGGATATCTGTATGGTGAGATAAATGGTTAGTTTTTCGAAAAATTTTGTTCTGTTTCATCCTACTATGTATAAAACTATCTTTTTGATAATTTTGTTAACTTTTGTTCTAACAGATTAAGTTAAAAAATATTTTAAAATATGAACTAAGATTTAAAAGCCAAAAAATATTCTATTTAATTTGTTCCAATAATCAGATTGTTCTGGAAAAAGATGTTATTGTGTACTTGCAGGATTTCATATTATTTGTATATTTGAAAGTCTTGTTATAAATTCATGATACTGAATTCCTGTAATTTTTCTTTGAATTAATGCAGAGTTATTAGGATGTCTTTAGGGAAGACATCCAGTTTTCTTCAGAAACTCTTCTATAAAAAGTTTTTAAAAGAATATGGCCTATATTAACATTATATTAGAAAATCTCACGTAGCTGACTGTTTTATCAGAAATTATATCTATGAAAATTCTTATGCACTTGGCTACTGTTAGGTGAGAAAAGAGTTATGGAAAGGGTGAATTAAAAAAGTTTTGTAGCTTTGTGAGAACTTTTGTATGTAAGATTAAGTTAGTACATATAAAGATATAATTTTGATTGATTTTCTTAATTTTCTCCTGCTTTTTTATCATCTACTTGAATTAGTCTATTTAGCTAACACATCTGTTAGGCTTTATTATAATTCTTGAAAATCAGACTGCTATACAAAAGCATTGCTTGAAGAGAAAAGGATTAATTAGAATGTGCTGTATTTCTGAAAGAGGCTTGCTTCTTGTTTATCATTCTTTTTAATTCTTTAACAGTAAAATAGCAATTTCTTCCTTTCATTTTGATTAAGTTTTAAAAGAAGGAGTAACAGTTTTTCATAATTTTCACTGTATCTATGATGCTGGAAGGTTTTGTTAAATTTGCTATTTATCAGTGTCACCTTTTAAAATTTAATTTAATGCTAATTTCCATTATATCATATATGTTTAGATCATTTCCTTTGAAAAGTCTTTTAAGTTATTCCTTTCCTTAAATTATTAAGTTATCAAAATAATTAAAAAAAATTATTATTATAGCTCCTTTTACCAATTAGCACTCACGGGTGTTAGATTCACAATCTGTAAGAACAGAATGTTTTTCAAGATATTGTTGCGTGTATATGGATTCGTGATAGATTGAATGCACACAGATCTGATGATAGCTTAGTAAAATTTATTTTATCAGAAGAAACACTTCAGAGTTTTGCAACTTTCCTCAGAAATACTGGTACGAGTATTCATAGTATCACAGAGTGCAATCAATAGTTACACTTCAAACTACTAAGAACATGAAATACAATGCTATGCAAAGTGTATCTAAAGAGTGAAGATATCTCAGTACTCCAAACTCACATTGAACTAACAGCAACAACTCAGAGACTGAAGCTGTCTCCAGTCTTATACGGTTTTCACTTGGCTGGTGACATTTTCTAATACTTTTTGCTTCTCGAACTTACTGTAAGGCATATGAGGGCTGAATACAGTTACAGTTACACAAATTGTCATTTAAAAATTTTTTAATTACAATACCTATTTATGGTAGGACAAGGACCAGACCCATTTGTCGCAACATGGTTGCCAAATTTGGCGACGAAAATTAGTTTGTTGCATGAATAAAGGAAATTCATCCAACAAATTGTCATATTATTTGAGAGACATATTCTCTTGTTGATGCTCATGTTTATTATATAACTTGCTTTTAAATTTTTAAGTAAATATTTTATGTAAAAAAACCATGCAATGTATTTTGTGTCCCTTCCTACAATATAATTAGCAGAGCTTCTGGTATTATCAGAGCTGTTCCAAAAGCTCATAGAGATCGTTACTGGAATCTGAATTATTAAAAGATACCATGTTGGTTTCATTTTTGAAATAGTTGACTTCTTACTTTATATGCCATTTCCAAGGGTGCATCACCTTTCAAACAGAAGTTCCAGACCATTTTTTGAAAGTGGGTGTAAAGCAATGGATGCAATAGCTTTCACTTCCCAATTCATACTATACTTCTTTGTTCTTAAATTATTTTTCTGTCAAAGAAGTCTAGAAATTGCAGTTTGGAAAGCTACATAGAGGAAGTTCTAGAAAATTGCCCTTCAGATTTCTTCAGTTTCCATAATCTGTCATGCAGCTCGTATCTAGCATTATTCTGGTGAGAAATCATTATTGTGAAGCAGTTCAAGGTCTCCCCCCCCCAGTAATAGCTCTTTATAAATCGCTGTTTGATAACCTTCATTTGTAGTTAGTTTTTCAAGAACCCAATGTTTCAGTACTGCTCCAGAAATATTAAAATACAAAATCATTATTAATTTTTTTGACGAACCAGAAACCTAAAATTGCTGGGCAGTGATGAAATCACTATGCTTCCATGGTTGCTAGATTGTTGTTTTGATTTAGGATCATATCTGATCCAAACTTGTCAATGGTGATTATTCTGTTCAAGAATTCACGATCTTTGTGTATTCCTTAAAGAAGTGCCTAACAATTCAGACCAATATAGAGTTTGCATTCTTATTTCAATGAATCTTGAAAAAAGAAAAGGGGGGGGGGGTCGGTTTCTTAACAGTATTTTGACATTTTCATGAAATGTCTGTTTTCTTTACGTTTACGTCATTAATGGTTCTGATTTTACAAATATTCTCACACATCGCAGATGATGCTGGGCTCTCACATCTCAACTCAACTTGCATGCTATGTCTGTTTTTGCTTCAACTACTTTTATCCTTGAATATGGCCAGTTTTCTATTTCTTCTTCATTATGAATTAGTTTTATCATCTGAAATATTTTCTGGGTATTTTAACATACTCGATACAAAATTACTTGTGATGCTTTGTATGGTAATCAGTGGTATAGCCTTCACTTTTGCCATCATAAGCACATTGCAGCTAAACTTTTATAGCGAGTTAACAAACAGTAATAATGAAGCACAAAGGATGTCTTCATGGGTAATTGTAGACTTGGCACAGTTTCATTTTGTAAACTATCAGAAAAACCACACATTTATAAAATCTCATAGGTGTTGTGTGTACACTTTTATATAGTTGGAGTTAGACGTAGCTCAGTGTTAAAATTTTGAAAATCATTTGAAATTTACAATTACATTTAGAATTTTAATTATGCAAATAAAAGAAATAATGCCACATTTGCACATATTTAGGTACAGTTCTGTTATCGGGACTGAATTAAAAAATGCATGTAAATATGCATGCATGTATGGATGGATGTGCATATATGCGTGTATGTATACACACCATTTTATGCTGCTCTAAATTTGTTTTATTTTTTTAGCAATTACTTATGTTGAAAATGGAATCCATTGTAAACCTTTGGCTGCATTTTTGGTATCGAGGCTTCAAAGTACAACACCCTTCATAGCCACAAAAGTGAGTATTAATAAAGAGAGCATTTGGGCTAATGTTCCTTTGTGCTAAAAATATTTAAAAACAACATATCTTTAGAATTTCTGACAGACAGTCTCACATGTTGGAGATAAAAATGTTTTTTCCTGTACAGTATTGCCATTAGTGGTTTTGAAACCATTGAGTTTGTTAATCAAAAATTTGTTAAAGTTTTACAGAATATGAAAAACACAATAACACTAATTCAAAATTCAAAATTTGGGCTTCCAGGTGTCCATATTTGGGTGGAGGACTACGTTATTAAAAATTTGATGGTTTTAGATACTGTTGTTTTTTCGCAATGCAAAAAACATGCATACATTCATGCAAATTTTTTGTTATTTAATTTCTTTAAATATACAGCATATTGGCAGCAGTTTGAAAAGTGATTCAATGGACAATTCCGTTTTGAGACTAATAGCCGTTCTGGGCTAACACCTCCTTTGGGCTAAAAATAAACTATACTCACAAAATGAACGCAGTGGTAAATGACACAGATCAATTCAAATGCAGTGTCACGCAAAATAATCAAAGAAAAATGATAATAAAGAAAAATCTATGAAAATTCTATTTAACAAGGCAATGGGAAGCATTGCAATGAAATCATAATTGGATTGTAAATCAGAAACACTGAAATGAAAAGGTAAAATATTTTGTACAGCGTGTGTTGCTGTCATCAATAGAGGATGCTGTTTAAAAAAAATCATTGTTTTTATTTGTCACAGATGTCACATCTATATGATAGGTATATAAAAATGGAATACAGTTGCAAAATTTCAAAGCAATCGCTAAAGAACTTTTGGAGATTTAAGGTTGTAAACAAACATTTGCATTTTTATTGATATAGATTAACATACTGATTAAGTTGGATTGGAACTAATAACTAGATTTATCTTTTCCTCATGGTCCTACCCCCCCCAAAAAAAAACAAATTGATCATTTATTTCATGTAGTATCGGAATACAGTTGCAAAATTTCAAAGCAATCGCTAAAGAACTTTTGGAGATTTAAGGTTGTAAACAAACATTTGCATTTTTATTGATATAGATTAACATACTGATTAAGTTGGATTGGAACTAATAACTAGATTTATCTTTTCCTCATGGTCCTACCCCCCCCAAAAAAAAACAAATTGATCATTTATTTCATGTAGTATCATCAATACTGTTATATCTGGTTCAAAATGGACATGAGGAAATTATTAACGCTATAAAATTTCATGAAGTTCCTTTGAAAGAAGCCATGGGTAAAATATTTTTTAATATGCTTTATAAGACTGAGATGATAATTTTCTTTTAGTTAAAATAATATTTTAAACAGTTATGATTATATATAATGATTTAAATGGAATATATACTTGATTCTCTTTCATTAATGATAAATATTAAAAAAAAAATATTTTTGAAATGTTTAGTGTTCCTTTCCTAATTTTTTTTGACGTGTTTTTGTTTCATGCTTAGAGATTCATTTATCTTTTGCATGGGAAATTCAAAATTTGGAAAAAAAAATTCACCACTGCCTTTATTTCGTAATACAATGGCTGATAAAGTTTACTGTTATTCTTTTCTTGAGTAAAATACTCATACATGTAACATTATCACATGCACCTAAAACAACTTAGAAATAAATTAAATTATATCTTACATGTTACACATGGAGTATTTATAATATGAATACAACTAGCATTACTTTTTCAATGCTTAGTTATAGCTAAAAAGTAAAATTTAAAAGTGCATCATATTTTATATTTTTTCCAAGTCAGTATGTGTGTGTTTGAAGAAAAGCAAAAATATGCTGTTATTTAGTTAAATGGCAGCTTCCCGAGTAATAATTTTTTATATGAATAAAATCAGTAAACTATCAATAAAACTGCTTTGTTAAGATACCACCTCTAAAAACCACTTCTACTTACCATTTTGTAAGGTAACAGCTCAGGAAGTGATTTTATTTTGAGAACATATAAACATCATGCTAGGCGGCTACTTCTGCAAAAGGTTAAAATCAACTAGGACAATAAGTGGCCGTCTTAGAGAGGTTTTACTATATTTATATAATTTATAAGTTGTCTTTTGTAATGATTAATTCTAGTTTTCAGCTAAGGTGTCTAAAAGAAAGGAGAAAGATATACAAGCAATAAAAATTGTAGATTTACAGATTTAAAATGTTAAAAGTATAGAATAATTCATTTAATACAGGGTGTCTGGGAAAGAAATGGTAATAAAAAGTGCACATGTATCTAAGATCAGTGTGTTTATTGAGTTGTGGCTTACACAGAAAGAACTGAAAGTGTTTTCTTCACCAGAAAGACTGGCACAGAGAGGACACTGCCACTTTAGATTTTATTGTGACTTAATGCCTCTACATCTCTTTATGTAGGAGTTTGTGAAGAAAAGAGTATATCAAATTTGTTTGCCAGATGTATTGAGACAATAAGACTATGGTTACAACAATGCTGCTTTTGAACATGTAGATTGAGATAAAGTGTATCATTGGACATAATTGGAGTTACAAATGACACTGACATAGAGGTCTGCTAATATTTTTTGAGTTAATTCTTTTCATTTATTTAAACCGCAATGCAATAAATACAATGATTTCATATACATGTGTCTTTCTTTTTCACTGCATCATTCTTGGACACAATGGTGGAAAAGGGAATCATTTACACTTTCATTTACTTGATTCTAAATGCCATATGATTAATAATATAAATATCTAATCTTAAAGCATGTTATTGTTTGAAAGTGTAAGTCAGCCATTATTGGTATAATTCGTAAAAGGAAAATATCTTATGATTCTTATGAAGCATCAACCCGGCTTTACTCATGCAGGGTATGAGATACCCACGACCCCCGAATTTTTTAATGTTCTTGTCTAATCTTTTTTTCAAAATGGATGATTTCTCATGTAGCTGACTCTAAGGTCATAACCTTGAAGGAGAGGAAATCTGTGGCCAGATTCTGAAAATAGTTTTTTGGATATCACCTCGACAGGTGTATTATACCCTACGCGAGTATTTGTGTTATTGTTCTGAGTATGCAAACAAGCTTTCAAATTGTCTTCCGATATGGCATACTATCACAGTTATGATGAAGAAATTTGACATTTGAGAAATTTATTGGATATTGTATCGTTGAATGAAGAACACTTAAGTGAAGACAATGAAGTATTAGATGATGAAGAATATAACAGTAATCATGATTCATCTACTGAAATAGACTCAGATATAGAAGAGGAAGATGTGGATTATGATGAAAATAATTACTTTGTGGGAAGAGATAATAAAACAGTCTGAAAAAAAGAGAAATTCTGTCTGAATGTTAGAGTTTCCGCAAAAAACGTTATAACAAAACTCCATGGAAATACATGTAATTTAAAAGAATGTCATTTCTCATTTGAAAGTTTGCTATCTTCTTATCTCTCCTGAGCTAATTCAAACTTCAGCAGAAAGCATGAAAATTCTTATCCAATCATTGAAAGAACAATTTTCACGAGAGAGAGATGCAGAAGAGACAAATGAAACTGAAATTAAAGCTTTATAAAAAATGAAATTAAAGCTTTATTAAGGATTATTATACATTTGTGGTATACAGAAATCATCTTTGGTACACGTAAAAGATCTCTGGGCAACAGGCGGCACCGGAATAGAAATATTTCACACAACTATGCCTGCAAAACATTTTAAATTTTTGATGAGATGTCTACGCTTTGACGATATTAGAACTCGTCAGAGTAGGAAAGATTTGGATAAGTTGGTTCCAATATGAGAATTTTTTTAAACATTCATTGAAAACTATAAAAAGTCATATAATGCCAGAGAAAATGTAATAGATGAAAAACATTTAGAGGGCAATGCCCATTTCAGCAATATGTGCCGAAAAATTGTCAAAATATGGTATAAAAGTTTTCCCTCTTGTCGATTTGAGAACATATTACACGTGGAGTATGGAAGTATGTACTGCTCAACAGCCAAAAGGACAATTTCAATCGGATAACAGTCCAAGTAGTGGTATGAAAAGGTTGACAGAACCTCTCTACAATTCGGGGTGTAATTTTAACAGTAGATAATTGGTATGCGTCCTATCCAGTTTCACAGGAACTTCTGAGGAATCCAATTCTATATAACTATTATTGGAAACATAAGAGAAAATAAAAGAGAGATTTCTCCAATATTTTTTAATTCAAAAAAGAGAGATTTACTCCTCGATGTTTGGTTTCCAAACAGACACAACAATTGTTTCATATACACCCAAGAAAAAGAGGAATGTCCTTCTACTTTCAACTATGAATAATGATGATGCAGTAGACACATCTACAGGAGAATAAAAAAAAACTGAAATAATAACTTTCTACAATTTATCTAAATTAGCAGTTGACGTTGCTGACGAAATGACTGCAACATATTTAACGGCTGGAAAATCTGATCTGTGGTCCATGGCAATATTTTTTGCACTGTTGAACACTGCTGCAATAAATGCACAAATTATTTTTTTACGTATTAAGAAATCACCTACTGAATATCAAATGAAGCGATCAGTTTTGAAACATTTGGTATTTGAACTTGTAGAAGAATACAAGAAAAATGGGAGCCAACAAGTAATGCTTGCACGAAACTTAAAAGAAAAACTAGGATCCAGTAAAGACATGGCACCACCTGTAAAAAAGGCCAAAGTAATATATAAAAGATGCGCTTAATGCTCTAATAGAAAAGGCAGAAAAGCTAAATTTATTAGTGAAAAGTGTCATATACGTATGGAACACATGGCATGCATTTACTACAGAAAATGTACAAAATATATGTAAATAGCATTTTAAAATATTTTTACAGCTGTACTCTTCTTTTTTTCCCTTTTGTGTATACATTTTATGGTAGAAAATGTAAAGAAACACCCTTGGGTATAAGATACCCTGTGCAAGTAATGCCGGGTTAAAATAATGGCACTCAGAGTTGATTTATTCTGTGAAAGCACAATGAAGTTAATTCTGTTTTAGCAGCATGACTATTGTAATTTTCACTGCAATACTGTAAATTTCTGTCTCTCTTTTTTTCCTGTTGCAGGATTTCATGGACCTGCAGATGATCTTCATGGCAGAACATTTTATGAAAATATCAGAAAAATGGCAAAGGTTGGAAATTCTCATGCACATTGCTTGACATTGGGGAATGTTTTGTCAATTAACATGCCAGTTAGAGGGTTTTAATTTATTATATTTTTCATTTCTTTGATAATAATAAGTAAATATAATTCAATTTTTTGAATAATATTGCCATGCCCAGAAAATGCAATAGAAGACCAAAAATGTGCACATTTTTGGGCCTGAAATTGTATTCATATTTAAGCACATTTCAGTGGTAAATGACAGATATTAGATTTTGACAAAATTAATTAAATTTAGAGAAGTACAAAAAAGCAATTCTTCCCATTTTTATAGAAAAAGATGTATATTAAAATGTAAAGAGAATTACTTTCAGTTATTTTTATGAAGTGATCTATATTAAACATGTTACAATTTTTTATGAAGAAAATAGGATAAATAGGGTTAATTTTTTATTTTTATATAGAATGAATAGGTAGTAAGCTACTTTTTTTTATTTCTGAAATATCTCTTTTATGGTAGCTTGTTTTAAAATTTCGAAATGAGTCTTTGCCCCCAGATAATGTAGAGTCATTCCTTTCTGATTTCTTGTATAGCTGTTCTAAATTCATTTTCCCCTTTACTATTACTTTTAAAAAATCATTAGTTTAAATAGATACATTATTCTGATGTGGGGGGGGGGGAAACTGCTATATTCAATTCTGGTCTTGATGAAAATTAAAATCCAACTACTGATATCTTCCTTGATTAAAATGAAACAGATTGATAGAATTATATTTAGAAATATATTTCGGAGTAATAAACACTGGTTATTTCAAGATTCTTGTAGTATTAATTTCAAGTAATCTTTGTAGGATTGTAGTTCTTAAGATGACAGCATTTCTCAAACTTTTTTCACCTGGGGACTACTTTAATAAATTGTAATGTTCTACAGATCACCATGCTATTACCCATAATAATGTTTTGCAAATCATTTCACTATCACATGCTATGGATCACCTTAGACTCCCCTTCATAAGCAGTGTGTTATTAACAGCATATTTATATTTTTAAAAAATAAGATTTATTAAAATTCATTTAATTTCATAGTGATATTACATAATTAAGTTAATATAAGAAAATTTATGTTAATTTTAATAATTCAAAGCTGTTAAAGTTTGGATAATACTTTTCTTATCAACTAAAAATTTAATAAATATTGCTATGCACTTTAATGAGATGGAGGAACCTGCGGATTTTGCTATGGCTGTTACATCTTTAGATGTAAGCCGCTAAGCCTAAATCTGAAAATAGTACATACATCAGGTCAGTTATGGTACTTTGCTTTCATATGGGTTATTGAAAATAATCCTTTCTCACACAGATACCTAAAAGCAGACACATTATATGGAAGTGGAAAAACTAAATTATAATTTTAAGTACCATTGCACAGTTCACTATCTTCTGTTTTCAGTGGTAATAAGGTCCAGAAATTAACCATACGTTCTGCTTGAAATTTCATTTTAAGATCGGTTTCACTCAAGAATCCAATGACAATTCATTATTTTCAATATCACAATGAAGGTAATGAACCCCTGAAAATTCATTGTATTTACCCCTTGTAAAATAAGTTTCAAAGAATGACCTCAGAGTTTTGAGATGCAAACATATGCACTGCCTGATTCTTTTCCAATAATAATGTCTTTTCTATAAAAGACAAAATTTTTCTCTTTTGCCCAACTAGTCCACACACCAGGTCTCCTCTCAGTTTAGTTTATTATGGACCTTGAAAATAGTCAAAGAATTACCTCGTAGACAACAATTTAGTTTTGAGAATACAACTGGAAGATATGCTAGCCTACTTAGCCACATATCATCAGCATGAAATGATGTAAAATATTCATTAATTTTGTTTACAAATAACATAACCTCCTGTTTTAGGTTCAGAATGCCTTGTGAATACTTTCTTTGTGAATGCCAGCAAAGCTTCAGAATAAAGAAGAAGCTATATGTATTAGCTACTAATTTCACCACAAATTGATGAAAATAGTCTGCTGTTCAGAGGCTTTTCCTTAATAAAATTTATTATGTTATTGTTGTCTCCTAACATGGTTTTGAATTTAGATGATATACATTTGGCTGCCAAAGCTTTCCTGTGAGTAAAACAGTGGGTCTAAGTGAACAGGTGTCACAGCTGTAACTTTAGCTACAGTGCTACTATACCTACTGGGCAGCACATGAGTTAAGTCTCATTAGAATGAAAATCTCCACATTTTTTTCTAATCAACTTCATGTTCTTGAATTTCAGTATTTAAGACTTTTTTCTCCGATTGTATGAGTTGGCAGTGTCTTCAAAAATAGCTGTCTTCTTGAATGACATTGTTAAACTCAAATCAGACATAACAAATCAACATCTTTTGTCTTTAAGACACAATAACACGCCGAACGAAACTAATTCAGAAGTCAAAACAACAAAAATCAGCGTAATATTCTCAATATTTTCACAGGACTAGTTTCGATGGTTTCGCAGCTGAGGATGATGGTTCGGTAAAAACCATCGAAACTAGTCCTGTGAAAATATTGAGAATATTACGCTGATTTTTGTTGTTTTGACTTCTGAATCTTTTGTCTTGTCTATCTGTAGTGAATAAAATATTGATAAATTATGATTTTACATTATTAGCTATGTCATTGATTTGGTATGTAAATATGATGTTTGAGAAATGTATTAAATAAATGCCCTTAAATAATTTTTCACTAAATATTGTTTTAATTATATCTTTTATAGTTGGGAAATAGTAACATTTCATCTATAGAACAGTGTGCTCCCCATTCTCAATGCGAGGACTTGCAATATAGGAAGCTTTTAAGGCCTTTTTAGTTGTATAACTTGTATTAGAAACAACTTTGACTTCTTTATTCAGTCTTTCAACGCATCATTGGAAGAATTTGGCAGGTTGACTTTTTACACTGCATGTCTTATCTTTAAGTTCTGTTTCTATTTCACAGAAACTGAATATTTTGTTTTAGTAACATACATTTGTTTGCAAGCACTTTGTAGAGATTTTGATCCACTCTCATTGTCACACCAAGTAAATCCAGATTTCAAATACCTCTTATCATATATAGCACAGCGTTTTTTCTTTAAATAACTGATTGCAGATGATTTTTTTTAATGGCACTGTCATCACTGATATGAATATTATAATCATGCTCAGATTTGGATTACTAGCACTGTGTAAATGAAGAGTATCACTGCATTCCTTGTTTTCAAAGGTCCAGTTCAAAATCAGTTTTCTGTTACGTACAATAGACGCTGTGTGGAGACTACTATAACATCTTTCACATAAAAAAGATATCAAACAACTACACAGCTACTGGATTAACAGAAAAATTATAAATCAACAATACATATAATTTCTTACATTATTTGTGATTGGCTAAAAGGAATAGAAGTAGGAACAGAATAGAAATTCTAATTTAAATTTCTGGATCTGATTCAGCCAAATTTTAAAATACATGGAGTTTAAAATGTATTCCATCATCATCTGTGAAAACATAAATGAAAAAGTTAATGCAGAAATATGCTGGATTTTAAACAAGTAAAGGTGCAATATAGTAGCATCAGACCTGACATTTCAATGTACCCCCAAACCTATTAAGAAAATCATAAAGACACGAAAAAATGTTTTGGTACTTCAGTGCATTATAATGTACTAGGATGGTCTCTGGTTGGATTACAGATGTGGAGCTAAATGTGCAATGCAAGGACTGCAAGAAACACCACATTTTTAATGCTTTAAATAAATTTTTTGTTGCTAAGATTAGAGTGGAAAGTTCTTAGGTAAGGTGATTAGTAATAAATTTCATAAAATGTCAATCTTGGGAGAAAGGTCAATTAGGGCCATGTATAATTTTTAAAATCTGAGATTTTCATCTATAGTTTGGTATATGTAGTTAGTTTAATTTTCTGTTTGTGGAAATTTGGAAAGACTGCAAAGGCAGGTTTCAAGGACTTCAGATTGAGAAACACTATTAAGATGGTTAGAAGTACCTAAATATACACAAATTTAGAAATTCTGTCAATAGTGATAAATTTTACCTTTTTGTATGGGCTTCAGAAAGACCTCATGTGCTATAATTTGGCTCTCAGTGATTTGCTGCTAAAATAAATGAGCTTTATTGTAGCTCATTGATTTTGGAAAAATTAATGACCTTTTACATTTATGAGTTATGAGCTTTATTCTAAAGTAGAATGAAGAATTGTATGTGAGTTAAATGAAGAATTAAAAAAGTTATTAAAATGAAGAAATTTGTAAACATAATTCAATTTTTTACATTAATAATGCTATATTACATATATATTATTTGCTATATTATTATTATTTGCTATATTAATGCTATATTATTTGCATGTTCAGTTGTCATATTACTGATCTAATCCTGATCTTTTTTATTTTCTGGATGCCTTCTGACTTAATATTCATAATATTTTTAGGCTTCTAATTAGTTGCTCACTGGACAAAGTAATTTGATATTTAAAAATTTTGGTTTTTATCTTGTATTTTGTGTAAATCTTTTTTTTCCCCATCCAGGAGTTGCTAGAATTTATTTTCTCTGAGAATAAAATTACTGGAAACTACATATCTCAAACTGGTAATCTTCCTGAATATTTTTTTATCATATTTTAATTATTTTCGAATGTGAAATTTTCGTCTTCCAAAATATGTTTCATTTTAAGATGTTAAAATTTGTAGATTTGTATCTAAATAAACTATCTAGTACGCAATAAAAATTAAATTTAGCTTATGGTAAATATTTGATTTTGTTTCTTATCAATGATTAGAATGTAAAACATTTTTCCTATTTTGATATATAGGCACAATTTTGTAAATGGAATGACTCCACTATAGTGACTAATGTTGGTTATATTTTGTTTAGGTTGCATATTAACTGCATACTGAACTAAAACTACATTTCTTATAAATCTATGAAAAGTTCTGTTAACATATCACAATAACAAACTGATTATCAATATTAAATGCATAGAAGCAATTATCTTAGAAAGTAAATAAATTTATTTTCCTCATTATATGAGGATTTTGGTGGTTGAGAGTTTTAGAGCATTATGAGTACTTACTTTGTCTGGAGCATTTTGCAGACTGAATTAGTCATGCCGTTTTAATTTTTCAGTTGTATTTTACATCCTCTGATTTGGTATAGTTGAAGACAATGCCAGAGGAAATGTGTATTCATTGGTTGCCAAGCCCTCTGAAATTGAGAGGCTTTGAAATTATAGGCTCTGAAATTGATAGACACAGTGCAGATTGCTAAAATCTTTTGACACTAGTCATCAAGTATGGCTTTTGTAATTTTAGGTGGAGGTATTATTGAAAAAGTTATTGCTTCTGTAATGTCAGAGCATATCATGTTACACCTCGTAACAGCTCAAGGACTGCAAATTATGAGGGGACCACACATATGAATTTCTTGTCTTTGTGTGATCTGCCACATAATAATAAACTTATTATACCTTTGCAGCGGTAGACTGAAATGTTATCATGCTTAATGTACATATGTTTTACCGTATGGGAATGACATACATATAATAAAAATATTAGTTCCAAAAGTGATTACTTAATGCTAAATGTAATTACTTTTGAAAATTTAATTAATTTTAGTATTAATTAGCTTTATATTTGTAATCAGTTGTAAGTAGTTTTATTAATCTACTGTAGGCTCTCTTAGTTAATTTCAATCATTGATTAAATTATTCCTTAATGATTAGTAAGACTCAGAGAAAGTATTGAATGCATTAGCCATGATCAAATCGAGTTTGCAAGTACTTTCAGGACAGCATTTTCAATGGCAGAACATAGATGATTTGTTGAAAATTGTCATGCAGTGTCTAAGTCACTTTGGTGATGAATCTCATTCTGGTGCATATTTTTATGTTATCTCAAAGCCAAAAATCACTTAGTTTCATTTCAAATGTTAATAGTGACCTTGAATGGGAACAAGTAATGCTAATCACCCTTAGTGAATAGTTCTTGCAAAAGCTTTGCCAAAGTTTATCTAATGTCAAGGGATGGTGCTCTACCATGTAGGAATGTTCTTCTGTCAATGCATCGTGTCATACATACATAATTCTGGGTGTAGGGTAATAAATGATGACATAGTTTTCCATCATATTTAGTAGTAGCAAGTTCATGAAATGTGGAGGTCTGCTGTCACTAATTTTGTATAGGCTACAGTTTAATACTTTTTAATCATAAGGTGATGGCATACATATTGAGCTTAGTTAATTTTTCCTTAATTATTTAACATAGGATGTTTGAAATTGTTACATAGTCTGGTTTATCGGATGATCATTTTCATCCATTTCTTGACTGACCACTTAGGATTCGTATTTTCTAAGAGCATTGAATCCTGCTTTACATTAATGACTAATTTATTGAATAATCTTTTACTTTTCTCATGACTGAAGAATTATATGCCTTTCTGAAAGTATTGAGCCATGCATTCATTACATTAATTCTGCCACCATAAGTCAGTCCAATTTTTGAAGCAATGTACATACAATATGTTGTGTTTATGTGCTCATATTCACACAAAAATATTTGACAAATAGCTTTTACTTAGGTAGCATCAAAATTATCTTGCCACTGAAGTCAGTGTTGCATTTTCTTTTGTATATTATGAAATGTCATATAATATTCATATTATGCAAATTCTATTGGTCACAGTCTCTCTATTCTTAAGAGTAGGAATTAAGACTGTTTCTTGAATGTCTTTGCTTTCTAAATATAGTAATATTTAGCCATTAATCATTTTTTCAAATAACATTAAATAGAATAACTTTACTTTGGATCATTTAGTGTCTTATTTAATATTCCATACAAATCAAAATTTCTGTAACCAGGATAGGAGTGAAAGAATGTATAGGAATATCAATGATTTTAGCACTTAACAGGCATTCTAAGTTTATTTCTCAAATTTAGATGTACTATCACAGATTAATTTACCTTTAGCAATAGAGGCTTATTGGGAAATGTATTTATTAATTTTGAAATATCTGTGTTACATAAAGTTTCTTAACTGTGTAATATATTGTAAGAATATTATTCCTATTTCTTTCACAGCTTTACCAGAGATGGGAGGTTATGGATCAACTGCAAGTCTGACAAAAATGCCTGGATTTGGACACACTGTAAAAACACAAAGTAAATTTTATGTTTATTTGTGTATTTACAAAACAGTTATTGCAATAATATTTATATTCTCATTATTATGCCCAATGCTATAGTATATGTAGAGATTTGACTACAGCATTTTTGGTGTCCTATTCAATCGCTGCTGATGATGCCCTACACAAATTAAACATTAATATTTCAAACAGAAGTATGCTTTATTTATGTAAGGCAAACTCTTAAAGTTTGAAGTCTGTTATAAATGAATTCTACATATGCTTTTTGTAAAACAAAGCTGTAGGTGTAGGCATCGTACTGTAATTTTTTAACAGGATTTTCTAGCTACAGAAATGCAAGGGAATCCAACTTTTCTTGAATTAAACATGTACAGATAGGTTTTTCTTAATTTCAGTTGAGTAAAGCTTTTCTCTGCTTCTATTTTTGATATAGAAATCACCTATAACTCCCCCTCATTCAAAAAGAGACAATACATAGGGCATATTATAATTTAGGATAAATGTCTTCTAAAGAATGCATGTGAAAATTTCTTTAGATATTTTTTGTCATTTTAAGAATGAGATTCTGTGGGCAGTAAAATTTTATGGTTGTCTCTTCAGTTTTAATGTTTGACTGATCACTGCATATTGTAATTTCAATTGTTAATTATGTTACAGATTGCTACAAAAAGCAAGGTATTTATAGAAGCATGTATGGAAATTAAAGTCAAAATCAGAGGTGTCATTTTTAAGTGCAAAAACAGAGAATTGCATAGAAAAATTATAAGAAATATCCATTGCAAAAGAAGTAACAAGTCTAGTCAAAATTAAAATTATTCCAGTATAAAATAGTTTCAGCATTCAACATCTGATGCTTCACTTATACATTCAGACATATGTTTTTGTAAACAAGCTTAATGATACAGTACAGTATTTTACTTTTATCATTTGTGAGCAGAATTTGGGTGACAGGCTAAGTGTTTGCATAGGTCACCAAGAGCTGGGTCTGTACCTGCAGAATGTCTGAAACAAAAATAAATATTTTAAAACTCTTGATTTCTTCTTTTGTGTATAATCTGTAATAAATTTTCATACTCTCAGAATGTTTAAAAATCCCACACAGAAAGCATAACTTTGTATTTAAAATTTAAATTTGCTGGCTAATCTTCCCTTTAAAATGTAGCAACAACAGTTTTATTTCCGAAATGTATGAACTGGGTCATCAAAGTATTAGTAGTTTCACATTGTAAGAATCCACTATCAAATTTGATTCATTTATTATCTTGATTAACCCTCTGAGTAGTAAGGTTTTTTTTTATGTGCTTATGAAGAACTGTATTTAAACAACCTTTGTTTGCTAAATTTGTATAATTAATAACTTCAATCTATGTTTTTATAACCTTTCATTCATTAAGTTAATATTCAGATCATTAATGAAGATAAGAAAAAATATTTGGAATAATAAGCTAATATACATCAAATGACAGAAGATCTCATGCCTAGATTGCAATCATACTAATTAGGAGTTTGATAGAATGATTTTGTTCAGTATATTTCTACTTTTTCTTTCTTCTCTCTTTTTAATCTACATTATGGTATTTAAAATTAATAATTTTTACAAGTTGCATTAATTTTCTGGGCTTTGTAATACTACCAGAGCTGCATAATATGTCAGTATGTATATTGTAACCACAAAGTAAATATCTTTGAATTGTTAAAGTATATGTCTGATAATTATGCTCTGACTAACTAAATGTTACACGAGCATTACATTAAAATTATTCTTTCAG
This sequence comes from Stegodyphus mimosarum, assembly GCA_000611955.2. Lineage (NCBI taxonomy): Eukaryota > Metazoa > Arthropoda > Arachnida > Araneae > Eresidae > Stegodyphus > Stegodyphus mimosarum. The sequence continues at coordinate 668,662 of KK116622.1, forward strand.
TTTTAAGTGGCATATAACATATGTATGTTATTTGGTTTGATTTCATATAATACCATTATTGTTGAAGGATTATTTAAGGAAAGATATGTGTATGATAGAAATTTTAAGCAAGATTTTGTTAAAATTGTCAAGAAGAATGTTACTTTATCCTAATTTAAGTAAAGGCTGTAACCTTTCTTCATATGTTTTTTTTATTATTGATTTAATAGCATCCTGTAGACAAAGTCTATCAAATTTATTTTACATAATTTTAAAACAATTTTTTAAAAAAATTCTTGCTTTGTGTTTCTTATAGCTGACAGTGGTATTTGTATAACAAAAATATTATACTTGTAGACAGAAAAAAAAGGGGTTAAAATCATGAAACACAGCAATTATTATTTTTAATAATAAAAGTAGATTTTTGAAAATAAGTTTGATTATTTTATCCTTCTGGTGACTAAAATAATATGCTGATTTTGTTAAATTTGCTTAATTATGATATTTTCTTTTATTTCTTTGGAAAAAATTAATGATGTATCTTGTACATTGTACATTTATTGTATAAAGACTGATTGTTTATATTTCTTTAGTGTGAGTCATTTTTGCTATACATTGGTAACTTGGTATAGGTGATCCACTTTGAAATACATCCAACTTGGTATATGTCTTGTTTGAATGCAACAGTTTTTATTTGGCTATACAACATTTGCTTGGAATATGTCTGGAGTTTAATGAGTCACAACTGCATTCACTGCTCTTGTTTACCTCTTTGGGGACAACACTACTACTGCCCATGAACATCGGTATGCCTGCTGCTAGTATTTAGTCAACAACACACATTATAACTCTGTTTTTTCATGTGATTTTGTGATTTTTCGTGAAATTTTTCAAGTTCATTTTTAACAGTTTAAGAAAGTTAATGAATTTTAAGAAAGTTAATGAGAAGAGTAAAGCAATGAAGGAAGTATAGGGACACTGCAGGTATGATAACAGGCGATTGTTGAAAAGTATGAAGATGGTTTGCGTTTTCAGGGCTTGGCTTTGCATATTATATGCCAAGTAAGATGGTATCTGCATTTGTAAAAAACAAAGATGCTAATTAGTGAGTTAACATTGTGAAGGATGTAAAATTAGTTATCAAACAAAGATCAGAGACATTAGAGTATACTAAAAATTCCTTTTGATCTGGATAATAGAAAAATATTTATGTACAATATCATGGGCAGTGCTTCATTTACGTGCAGTATGTATTTCACTCTTTGAATTTTATTAAACAGTGTTATAATAAGAACAATAGGATTTTTTTATTAGAGCACATTAATTATTTTCTCTTGAAAAAGTAATTTGGTAAACATACAGTTTGGTATGCATTTAAGGATCTGGAACTGAAAGATGACATATATCAGAGTACCATTGTATTTTGCTAAGCAGCAGTGCAATTAATTCATTACTGGAGTTTTTTATTGATGATTTTATACCCCTTCAGAAAAGTTATTAAATGCATTTTATTAACAATTAAGGGAACTTGTGGTATGTCTGATACCTTCTTAAGAATGTTAACATCTTCTTTGTGCAAAAGGAACTTTATGTTTAAGGGACATAATTACATTTTTGTTTCGTTGAATTATGAAAACTACAATCCATTATTAATTGAATTTTAATGAAATCATGTTTAAAAATGTTTCTAATAAGTAACATTTAACCATACTTGCTCAAAATAAATAAAACAAAATATGTATTTCAGGGAAACACAGATTTCTGTTTTACATTTGTAATAAAATATAAGTAAAAATAAAATCTGTACTGAAGTCAATTTCAAATATATTGCAGTTTTTGCTTTTGATTATTATTAAAATTCTGAACGTTAAGTTTCATTCAATATCATCTTTTTCATTTTTATTTTAGAAATTCTAGAAAAGTATTATAATTTTAATATCCAACAGTTTAGTCTGGAAAATACATTTAAACATTGATATGATATCGTAAATGAAATTTATTTTGCATTTTTTCTAGAGTCTGTTACTGAAAAAGTTAGTGATGGCCTTACAAATCTCGTCGAGAAATTCAAAGCATCTAATGATAAAGAAAAGCAAGCTATCCAAATGTCTTATCTCAATGAGTCTGTTCCTAAATACAAGCCACTTATTATTGATAAAAGCCAGTCGGATTGTAATGTATCAAGTTTCGAAGAGAAACCTTTGTCTGATCAACAAGCTACAGTTCTAGCTCAGGCTACGAGGAAAGTCAGAGGTAATAAAAATTTTTTTGTAAAATATTTTTATGCTGTTTTTCTGTTATTAATTGTTACATAAATACCCTTAATTTATTTTATTTTACAATTAAAGTTAGCTGAATTTAAAATTAAAAAGGTCATTTGATCATAGAATTATATATATGTAAGGGTTTGAATTATACAGAGAGTGTATATACATTTTTAGAATGATTTCAATAAAGAATTTTAAAGAAAGAAAATGTTTTGGAATAAAAATTTCTGGCAACAACTTATTTTTTAAATTTAGAAATATTGTCTGCTACTTTTAAATTCATTTTTCTTATAAAATGTCACATGTAAACAAGCTGTGGATTCAAGGATATGTTTTTGTGCTCTCCAAAGAGAAATATGATTTCCTGATTCAAAAACATTCTGAAATGCATTCTATTGAAATTCATAAGTGCAAAATAAACAACATTAATCAGAAAGAGAAAAACCGTCAGTAATTATTTTCATGGAAAGAAGAATACAAACAAATACCCGAAAAAGGTGCATTCTGTTTCTAATGTTTCTAAAGTTAAATCATTGGTAATCAAAGAAAATCTGCAAATGCAGAAATCAATTGCAAAATCTTTAAATATATCTGTAGCAACACTCAACCAAGACTTACAACTTACAAAAGCTAAACCGTAGTATTCACCAGCTTTTCCTGAGGCATGGGTATTAATGCATAACGATTTGTAGAACCCTGTATGAAAACTATTTAGCAGGAGATAAATGTAAATAAATTGTCACCTTTGATGAAGCATGGGTTTATCTAAATGACTCCAATGGGAAAAAAAAAAGCTCTATTTATTATCAAAACCAAAGAGAAAAAAATCTACAAACCTGGTTCCATCAATGCAAAGAAAGTTTCTGTAAAGGGTTTATGACTGTCACGGGATTCTCTTATAGAGGAAAATTAAAAATAAGAAGAGTGCCAAAAAGTATTAAAATAAATTCAGTTTTATGCCGATATTTAAAATTTAGTTTTATGCCGATATTTAGAGAAATTCCATTTCTTTATCCCGATAGCTTTCAATAAGTGAAACTTCATCAAGACAAAGCAAGAAGTCATACATTGAAAAGTACTACTGCATTCCTTGAAAAATGAAGATTAATGCAGGTATTGCATATATAAGTTTTCAGCATATTCCTACAAAATCTTGTAACATTTCACCTAATGGACAAATGTGCCTTTGGTCTCTTGGAAAGAGTTCTTTCTAAGTTCAAACCAACCACGTTTATTGGACTTTGGAAAGTAGCGGAAGAGGAATGGAAATCAGTATCCCTGGAAAGTTCACAAAAAGCTGTGTATCTTGGAAATCATAATGCAGAATCATAGCCCAGAAAAAAAGTTATCAGATAAAACATTTAAAAACTATCTTTACATTTTAACATTAATTAAATGGCCCTGAAATCATTCTAAAAGTGTGTAAATACCTTCTGTATCTCCTTTTCATATCTCTTGCATAATCTGAATTTTCAGGATTGTGTATCTTACAGAGATGTTTTATAAATGATGTAGAAACTTGCCTGAAGTTAAACTGAAGTTCAGTATTACCTGGTTTGTCACATACTTACATTTTCTCTGAACTATAGGCATTCTATCCCCTCCCTGCACAGAAAATTGTGAAAATAATAATTTTACTTTTTGTAATTTTAATGTATTAATATATTAAAAAAATTAAATTATCTTATTTTTTGAGACATTTTTATACATAGTATCATTATAAATATGGGTATTTAATTCTCCGTGATTCTTTGTGGGTACTCTTTGTGGTATTGTATCAGGCTTAACTTATATTTAGCATCTGCAGGTAGTTTATTGGTTACTAGCATCTGCAGGTAGTTTATTGGTTACTGCCAGAGAAGTGCCAGACTGTTAAAATATGAAAGTGTTTTTGTGATATTGCATTTACCTTTCTAAAAATTAAAATAGTCATAATATTCTCAGTTTATTACTTCATACTGTGCTACTTCAGAATAGGTCTTTTAATATTTGCATTAAAAGCATATTCCTTTAATACTATCACAGGGACTGATTATTTAATTAATTTTCTCATAGAAAACATTTAGCACATTAAATTTATATAAATAGGTCTTCTTATCTGTGAGATGACCTTCTTTTATTATAAAATATTTGAAAAATGCCGGTTTGTTTTACATACCAACTATCTGTGCATAAATTTTTTTTTTTTAAATTGTATATGTTATTAGCTGACTGAGTGGTTCCTTGTTAACATATGTTCTTAAACAAAAGCCAGTTTTCTGACATCATTTAAAATTGAAATATTGTTATAATGTGAAATATAATGTTTTTGAAATGTTGTTATTAGTTGAATATGGCAAAGCACACAAGAGCTATCTGCCTAAGGGAAATGATGCCTTTTATGGAGGACTTTCGAAGGAAACTTATTCATATTCACTTGGGAAAACTATGAAACCCAACGATGCAGCCAGCCTTTTCACCTGAGTTTGAAACCAGGACGAACTACCAGTATTTAGCAGTCTTTAAGTGCTCAGCTACTGGTGAACCCTTGAAACTGATATAATATAATTTCATTGTCCTGTAATTTTAAAAGTTTATGTTATTTTAAATTTTTGAGTATATGCATAATAAAATTAGTATTTCTTCATTTGTTGTAAAATGATACAGAAAACAAGACATTTTTTAATATAAATATATAAAGAGAGAGAAAGATATTTCTCCAAAATAAATATATGTTAAATTTTTGCACTCAAACTACTTTTTTCAGGCACACACAAAGTTTACAAAGTAGTTCAAGTGTGCCTCTCATGTAGGCTGTCAATATATTGCAATAACTAATCAAAATATTTTGAATAGTAATTGAATTAACATATTAATAATTTCAAATCTGACTAACTTCTTGTGATGCATTCCCTTGTAATATAATGGTTTGCACATCCAGCTAGCAACTGAAAGATCTGTGATTCTAGTCACAGTGGGGACATATTTACTTTTTCACATTCCTCAAGCCAAAAACCTTTAATCTCTAGTCTCTAATTATAAAAAATCAAAGAATGCACTATTCATCACAGTGAGAAATATAACTGAGAGTAAACAATTAAGAGTAATGATGTGTATGTTTGTAATAAATAGAAAAACTATTTAGAAAGCCATGTTTATAACTTTGATGATAGTTGTATATTCTCTTCCCTGAGGGAGGGATATATCTTTAAAACAATAATTCCTACAATTGTCAGGTACAAAAAGATTAGAAAATTTAATTAATGTAATGTGTAAAATATCCTTTTAATAACTGGCATCTGATCTGGAATCTAATTCTTAAAATAAT